>CAUJNA010003838.1:767500-860000 GCA_963377175.1 Effrenium voratum | reverse complement strand
TCATTCCAACTCATTCCCTATCGAAACGACAAGTGAAGTCTCATTCAGGCATCACAGGATTGTTTGCAAAAACAAGTTGAATTTTTGATTGGTGGATTCCAAGAAATCGCCACTGTGAGTTAGGGAAGTTGAGGGAAACCGAGCGTCGCTTCCTTCAAAGGTTGGCCCTGGAAGTCGGCACCAGATCCACGGCCAACACCCGGAAGCCTCGGCTCCGGATGGCTGTGAAACGCGCAGCTGTTGCAACCCAAGGGTTGCCATGTCACTCTCTTTTGGCCCAAGGGGATCGAAGGCAGACAACTGGGGATTCACCCGTGAAGCAATCGCTGTGCAATCCGCAGCAAGGATGTTTCTCTCTTTGGGGGCAAAATCACCTTTGCAAGGGCGAAAATCTGAGCCAGTCAAGCTGACTTTTGTTTTCTTTTTCTGCATAGCTATGCCTCCCTCCAAGCGCCCCTTTCGTCGCAGGTAGTACACCACCCCGAAACCACTAAAGGGGGGCATGGTGTATGCAACCTTTTGCTCATGCCAATTCTGTGAATCTGCGCGCTATGTTTTCCCTGGGGGAAGTGGAACTCTCTTAGACGGCTTGGGAAAGACACATGTCAAGAAACATGAGCCTCTGAGAGACATGCCCCAACTCTATGTTTAGACTGAGGGTGCCACCAAAAAATCGGACATACAAGGGCGATGCAGGACTGTCCCACACACCAGAACCTCTGCTTGGCTTTGCTTTGAAAGGAAAACTGGAAGGACACCGAAGATTATGTTTCCGGGTCCACAACACCCATATATCATAGGATCCAAATCCAAATCTGCCAAACTCCCCTTCTTGCCCCAAAACTAGACTTTGGATCCTATGAATACAAGCGTATACAACCTGCTTCGAAACCCAGCATGGTTTCGTGGGACTTTTTTGGGGTTAGTTGGGGAAACCCCCTAGAGAAAAAGCCAGTTTTGCGATCTCCAAATAATGTCCACCTACGATTGATAAATGTTCCCCAAATAAAGTTTTTTTGGGGCCCCGGACTGATGAATCAATGGGTCCCAAATAAAGTTGTTTGGCCGGACCCCCTCCAAAAGCACCAATCCTGGCCCCCCTCATCGTTGTTGCCAAAGCAAGTTCTTTCTTTGGGTACAGGAGTTGCCAGACCTCATGTGTTTGTTAAATATCTTTGTTCAAAAAATGCAAAATCAATCCCACAAAGGGGTACCACACGGGAGCCCTGAATCTCATGCAAAAACTTTATTTGAGAGCGGTCCTCAAATAAAGTTCTTTGGCCAGCCCCCTTCCAAAAGCACCAGCCCCCCATACCAGCCTCAAAGAAAGTTCTTTGGCCAGCCCTCTTCCAAAAGCACCAGCTCCCCATCCCAGCCTCTTCAAAGCAGCCAATGCAGCCCAGCCAATTCCAAAATTGAACTTGTCGTACTAAAATCAACTGCAAAGACTCTCCAACTCCAAATTTGCAGTTGCAATACAAAAGTCAATTAATTGAAAAGACTCCCGCAAAAAATGCAATTCTAAACTAGTATTCCCAATACTTAGTTTAGTATTGGTATATTTTTCCAACTTTGTTTGAGGGACCTCAGTTGCTTGGGGGGGGTTATTAATCAGAAGTGCAGAGTCGAAGCAGCCGCCCTCGTCGTAATCCACCACGTTCAGTGCGCAGTTCCTCTGCGGCACCTCCAGGAGCCTCTGTAAACCCCCCGGGGTGACCGCGGCAATCAGCGCCTGACGAAAACAAACCGCGTGGCTGGTCGTTTTTTGAGGTCCCCTTTTGGTTGGTTGAAAAGGAAACCAAACTCAAACCAGCCAGTTTGTGGTGTGGACCGTGGATTCCCCTATTTTGAGAGAAACCCAGGTCTTTGCCAAGTTGCTTGGGACGATTTTAGCATACCTCCCAGCCATCAGCCCCTTCACTGGCTCAACACCGTAATATATATTTGTTCTTCACCAGCGGTCATCATTAGCAGTTATTCCAAAAAAATGTTCCATAGTTTGGCTAAAAACATGATTTAGGGTTGGTCCCTTCGTCGATTTGACTTTTGGACGCATACTGCTTTGAGGGAGCCCATGGAGCCCCAACAAGTTTCCAATAAAGCAGGCGCTGAACACAAATACACCGTGCGCAGCCCCACTAAATGACATGTTTGTTGCTTCAAAACCAGATCAACAACAGGAAAGAACTTTGCGAGGGGGAAATCGCAGAACCAGAACTGCACTCAAGCTCATTTCTCCCATCTGAGCAAATGACCGCCAACTAAGTAGACATGGATGTAGCTCGGAACGCAACAACAGCAACATCAACAACATCAACAACACAATGGTAGGTCAGGTTGCTATCCAAAAAAAAACTCGGCTGAACAACTGAGATTGAAATCGAAGTGGAGACTTCTCAAAATGCAGCGGGAAAAAAGGTGTGACATTTGAAGTAGCAATCAGGAATATCTTAGCAACACCCCCCATACTATGGTAGTTTGTAATCGGAAGTGAGTGACTACTGTTGTCACTTATCGGTATCGCAGAAAGAGGAATTTTCAAACAACGTCCCACTTCTCAGCACTATTTTCAGGCATAGGCTTAGGAGGTATGGAGGCTAAGAGGCAACTAATTGAGGATAGTCATGGTGTCCCCAACCGATGGGTTTTGGTAAGCGACCGCTACTTCCTTTTACTTCTTGGTGTGCCAATGCCGTCCCTTTTACCGCCGACGCCAGTCAATGCTGACTGTTGACCATGTAAGCTCCATGCCTATACCCGACCCCCCCCCCCACTTGGATGGAGGAATCGTTGAATGGTTCGTAACCCTGGTTGCGAACGTGCAGGCGGTTCACTGGAAGTTTCCATCCACTTAGCGCTCCAAACAGGGCGGGAATGTTGAAGGAGATTGCTCGGACCTGCGTTCCAGGTTCAGGGGAGTAACTCCCAGACCGGCCTTGTTCACCCAAGAGTGGCACACCAGCAGCACGGAGCCACCTGACGCTTGCGCCAGCACGCTCCTGAGGGACGCCATCACACGCCGCGCCACGTCCTGCCAGGGGTGCAAAACCGAGACCCCAACATGGTTGGCTTGGCCTCTGGCATTAAAACCGTCGGCAAAAGCATGCGGAACAGTTCTCTAAGGAGTGTTTGCCCCAAGAAAGCAACTACCCCAGAAAATAGCAGGGTACACCCTGCTGCAAAAACATGTTTCAAAAACTGGTTGGGTGTCTGACGGAACTAAGGTGACAAACCATCCCCCAACCATCCCCAGGATTGAATGGGATAGACACTATGTAGCCACAATATACAGGGTGTACCCTGGGGTAGTTGCTTTTTGGGCGAAAACCCTTAGAGAACTGTTCCATGCCCACACTCCAATGTATGGAAGCGGTGTCCAGCCCGAAGGACTCTGCTCGCAAAAGCCCGAAAGCGGGCCCCTGCAAAACTTGCAGGTGAGCTTGTCCTTCAAGGGAGCCTTACAAATGGGTTCCCTGAATTTCCACCAAATCAGGGAAGGTTTCGCACCCAAGCTTGACATTTGGGTGTGAAATACAATCAGGTCCCGGACCCTTGGACATCATCTACTCAACAGACTAAGATAGAACCCAAAAGGCCACCATTTGTAGAGGAGCGTCCCCTTGGTTGTAGAGTAAGAGGGGATTTATGTGTGCAGGTGCTAACTCTTAACACTCATGGCCAAATGACCGAGGGCGCTCCTGGGGGCTCTCTCCGCTGGAGCCCACGCGCTCCTTCGATTCGAGGTGCGCTGGGTACCCCGAATGAGGTCGAGCAGCCTTTGTAGGTTGATGGACCTGCCATTTGGATTGGAATTCTAACTGGGGACCCTTTGGTAGACATCATTTCGGCCACGAGTTGCTTATCAAGATGTGTCACCATTTTCCAAACGGTCTAAGGGGCCAAGGTCACACCAAACACCCTGCTGATTCCCTACTGAGAATCAGCAAGTCACCTGCAGGTAAAACTGGCTCACCAATGAGCTAAGGTCCTTTCTTTGCATTATGGGGACATATGGGGATGACTTCATGCACTTTTGGGTTTTCAGTATTTTGCCCAAATGGGTGTCTCTCAAGACAGTGGTCCTCAAAATTGCTTGGTTTCCTCTTGGCTTTCGCTTAATTCTTAACTAGTTAGCTAACAAAAGGGGTCAACAATTTTGAGAAATCCTAAAACAAATACCCCTCCAATGAAAAATCACATAGGTCTGCGAGCTACATGGGAAAATCAAGTGTGGACACCTTCCGGGAAAAATGGGAACCCAGATAGCAACCAAGCCAATAGCACGCCCTTGGGCTCAAGGGGCTGCGCCTTGTTTCGGCACAGTGGGAAGCGGTCCTCCAAATCCCCACGCTTCCAAGACTGGGCCAAGGCTGCCATCTCGGCGCGCACGTCTTGAATCCGGGCGCCCTCCTGTCGAGCGAGCCATCCATGTGTCTGGTGTTGCTGTGCTTCTCGTTGGGGGGGGGGGGGTGTGGGCGGCAACGGCATGTGTTTTGCTTTTATCATATCGTTTTCTTTGATTCAGGGGAGGGGTGGCTTGTTTTGGAGTGTTTGTCAACTTGCGGGAGGAGTGGCTGTTTTCCATTTACGTTTGTTTGGGCAAGGGCGTACCTTTTTGGAGTTGTGCTGAAGGAGACCGCACATTTTTGCGGAGACAAACATGTTGCGACATCTCCTTACCTCTAATTGCCATGAGCCAAATGGAAAGACTTCCTGCGGCAAGTTTTTTTGGGCGTACTCCAATGCAAACGAGATTGTTCAACATTGTCTCGCGGCTTGTCCCTTCAGTAACTCATTCACCTTCAGCCCAAAATTCGCGCAGAAAAAAACAACAAGACTTGCTCAGACAATCGGAGATGCCGAGGCGCCAAGTCCCCGTAGCGCATCTCATGGAGGTCCTTCACCTAAAGTCAGATCTGTGCCGGTCTGTTTGCCCCCTTTAAGTTTGATTTAATCCCTGGGTCAACCCCTGCCTGGTTAATGTTGATCACCGGTGTTCCATTGAAGAGGCAATCCTTCGCTGACTGTTGCAGGGAACAAAAGCAACTAGCCAAACGTTTGGCTTGAAAGACAGGTGTCTTCTACAAAGGCTCCGTTGGTTAAACTACCAGCTAGGTAGCCACCATGCTCAAAATGCCGGCTTATATAAATCAAAGCAATGCAGCATGCCACACGAAATCAAGCTGCCCCCAAACACACAAGCGCAACAAGGCTAAATATGCACCGCCACACAGCGAAATGTGCAGGCACTTTGCCCACCAAACAAGAAGGGAAACATGGCAGCACTGAGCAACTAGGGTAATAATTGGGGAGCGGGTGTCGCAGGAGATTTTGCCCCAGGAGCGGCTGGTTTGTTTAGCTTTCTCCTCATGGCACTCAGAATCAATCCGGGATGGGCCTAGAAATTGTCTAAGTTTGCTTCAAGCTGGCTCCAAATGACTCTAGATGTTGACTCTAAGTTCTCATAGCTGCAGAGACCCTAAAGTTCGGGTTATGGGCACAGCTGACACAAAACGTGTTCGGGTTGCAAACAAGCAAACAAGGCATGTGCTAATGAGTTTCTAGGACGCGATACAATCTATCTGCGTAGGAAAGCAATCGGAGCCCTTTGTTAGAGCACTCAACACCACATAGAACCTGGATGCAACTACCTGTTCCCCTGCAAACTACTATATATAGAACCCACACATGGGGGTTCGGAGAATTGAGCCTCCAAAAACACACACACACTTTTTGGGTTGGCCCAAGGTGGCCAAACAAAAACCCGCCGCCGCAAAGCCGCGCGAGGCTCAGCTCGGCTCCAGAGACCTCCGAGGCGCCACCAGGCGCGGGGAGGCGGGGAAGGCCAAGGCCAAGGCCTCCGCGGAGCTCACGGCGCGGCGCTGCGGCGAGGAGCCGAGCAGCGCCGGAGCTTCCAGCACGGCGCTCAGCTCCTAGCGGCGTGGGGTTTTCCGGGCCCGTGGGGGGGGGGGGGGGGGCCCTGGACAGGGCCGAAAGTCGCCAAGCAGTCCGGGCTGGCTGTGTTTTTCTTTGGGGGGAAATATCCAAAGATCCTGCTTGATGAGTTTGATCCGAACTTCCGGCCGTAAGCTTGGAAGCTTGATCAAAATAGGGGACAAGGGAGGGGAAGGGATTTGGATCTATTTCACTTTGCAACATGTTTTGATATGTTTGCTCTCACTTATTCTGGCGTTCCCCAATCCTAACCTGCCATCCGGACACTAAACATTCCCCAAGTCCGACGTCCACGTAAACCCTGCCTCAAGAGGTCCTACTTGAGGAAACTAAGGCCCTAACTCAAGGTTCTTCGAACCTTAGAAGGGAAGGGTTCTCAGAACCGTTCACAGGGTTCCTCCTATGTCCACATGAAGCATCACTCCCATTTCTGGAGAGTATGGATTTGGGTCCCAATCTGTGCCACAAGTTTGCTGCCCCAGCATACCACTGTCCAAGTTCCTCAAAGTGGTAGTCTCTGACTCTAATAACCTGTAGAGACTGTCAAAACCACGGGCTCAGAGTCCCTGCAAATAGACATGGAACCTACAAAGGGATTCCATTCCCGATTCCTTGAAGGAGTTCCACCCCTCTACGGGGATGCCCCCCCCTATAAATCAACCATGGCTTGTACTTGCCCAAATCATGGGCAAGCAATCACCCATGATTCACTTACTCCCGTGTTCCCTCTTTTAAGGGAAACAACTAGCCCTATTCAATCACAAGGACTATTAATCCTGGGTTCCCATTGGCTTACTCAGAACTTGGTGCGCTTCCTGGGTTCCCATGAATCTGCAGGACTGGGCAAAGGACTAAAACTCCCATGATGGGCGGTGGCTCGCTCCCCACAATCGGTGAGCTAAGCAGCTAGCTGCCTGAATCGCCTACCTTAAAGGATACGCCTAACTGAAAATCGCATGGTGCATGTAGAAACCCTGAGATACAGGTTGGTTTAGGGTACCCATGGTACCCCAAAGTATCTGCTGAGTCTTCGACTGTCCCCCGGCCTCCGCCAGTTCCGTCGCTTGCCTCTCACCGAGTGCATTCAGCTCTGAGTCCAGATCGCCGCCACACAAAATGCCCTGTTCGTTCGCGACGGTCTCCCCATGCCTTGGTTTCTCAAAATTGGGATTCGGACCCCCAGAATGGTTGTCCGTTGAAGCCATGCAAAAAGGGGGCTCTCCCAAGAGAGACGCACCCAAATGTGCCGAAATAGTGTGCATAAAACCCTCTATGAACCAAACGCTTTCGCGGAACCTTTCGCGATGCTTTCGAGGCCACACGTTTCACTTTCGCGGGCGTGTGTTTTGTTGTGATCACTTTCGCGGGCAACACAGAAGCTGCAAACTTGCACTTTCGCGACGCTTTCGCGGAAGGCTCTTCTTCAACCACTTTCGCCACAAGCTTTCGCGGCCTGCGTTTTAGCTTTCGCGAGGCTTCAAAAGGAGAGGCCCTCAATTAGCTCCTTTCATAAGGGTTTTGGCGCTGCCTACATGAAAAACCTGCGGAAGCAAGTTGGGAGACCAAAGAAAACCAAAACCATCGTGCGGATGGACAAAATCCAGCAAATGACATGAAGGTTGTATCAACAAGTCGTACAGTGCTTTATCCGTTTCAACTGCTGCAGATGACACACACACACATTTGTTTTCATTAGGGAGTTCGGTGTGTACACATTTGGCGCCAAACATCGAGCCCAGATGCCTTGCCAGGAAGAGGCGCACAACGCCGGGCCCCGGTGGCGGCAAGGTCTGCAGAGTCTCCTTCAAGGGCCCGCTGGTGGCGATGCTCGGGGGTGCCTGGAGCTCGGTTTTGGTTGTGCAAGAGCTCCAAAACCTGATGTTGTTGGTTGTGCAAGTTCCAAAACTCGATTTTTTTGGTTGTGCAAGAGCTCCAAACCCTGAATTTGTCTTTGCAATAATTCCTGAAATCAGTGATCCCCAAGTAAAGGACCGTCATGAATGCTGAGAAGGTTTTGGGTCCAGCTCGTCGTATGATAGGCAGCTGGCACCCAAAGTTCACTATATCCCAACTAACCAGGGAATAAGATGGCTAGCAACCATTTTTAAGGAGGTCCAAAAGCGCTAAGCCTAAAATCGGACTGCAAAACCTGACACTTAGGGTTTCCGTACCTCAGGTCCCCTTCACACATGATACCAAAAGGATTCTCATTTAGCGCGGTCCAACTGGTGATCCAATCACCCAATGGCTGAGCTTCTGTAGAGTTCAGGCAGCTCCGACGGGAGCGCTTCTTGGAAGGCTTGAAGGTGGGGGGTTGCCTGGACAAATTCGTCCGCCCTGCGTCTCTTCCGCCCGGATTTTCGGAATCGACATGGGTTTTCACACGTCTTCTCCCTGCCTGCAGGAATGGGTCCAGCTGGAAAGTGGCGAAGTCTGGTAGATCCAAAGAGGTGCGGCAGAAGTCACCGTCTAAGGCGATCTCTCGCTTCAGCTGGTCTGTCGACTCGAATTTCAGCTCAGGCCGGACGTAGGCCAAGACCTAGTCAATCATTAATCTCGTTAACCCCTGAAAGCAGTCAATGTGTTGCTTGGTCGAATCTCAAAGGTCAAACAACAAAGACTAATGCCAAGAAGATTCAATAAGGTGAAAGGGGCCAAAAGAGTGGAGAAATAATGGAACCCCAAAGCCCAAAACTTTATATCACAAGGTCAAGCCAAGCCAAACAGAAACCAAGAGACCAGCAAGCGCAGGTGGCACCCATAGAAGTCCTGGTCAAAGCGATGCAGGATCCATGGCTCGATGGTCTTCGCCTTCACATCGTCGAAGGTGGGATTCCATCCTCAAGCCAAGGGTGTCCAGAGGCCAGCCGGAGGTTTCAAAACACACAACTTCATCAAGTTGGAGAAGCTAAATTCGGGCAGGTTCCAGAACCTTTAACCCGTCGACCAGAACCCGGGGAAGGCTCCATTTGCTTCCTTTCCTGACTGATAGGAGCAAAAAGGGGATCCTCTGCTTGGAAAGGCCGAAAGCAAGGAGCCACTTGGATGGTCTGGGGTGAACTAATATTCAGGGATCACTGAATTTCCCCATGAAAAGTAACAAGTATTGCTGCTTTTTCCCCATTGCAACTGCCACTTGTGGAGATTCCAAACAGCGAAATGGCGGCATCCCTGCAAAGTACAAAAGTGAAGAAAAGCCGGGAGCTCAATTCGCTAAATGGGTAGCTATTGTGGGCGCCGACCCCTTAGCCATCCCCGTCCCTCCCGGACCATCTAAAGGAGGCACCCGTCTGGTCATCTTAGACATGAGACACAGATGGGTATCTAAATTAAACAGGAAACCAAGTGGACCAAACAAAAAAGAAACAGGTGAGAAATGCACAAACCATCGACTTGTTTCTACCAACCTGATCAAACCGATTTATACCGCCCCTGCACTCCACCCCACCCCCTCACCTTGCCTTCTCTTGGTCATCTTAGACATGGATTTCACTTCGCTAGACTCTACATGGGTTCCCTTTTCGGGTTAGTGCAAATTTGTTTAAAGGAACACCAAATGGACAGTACAGGAACAGGTGTGCTTCACAAAGATACGAGTCAACGCGTTTTGTTTCCTGTCCAGCACGTGGGAAAATCAGCGAGTTCTTTTTTGGCAGATGTGGTGGCGCGTCCCTTTGCCCCCCCCATGCTCCTCCCAAATGAACATTAGACTACTGGATTGCTCTCAAAACGGATTGCGGACCAAATTTTAGCTGACACTTAAAGAAAAACAGAACGGAACCCTCTGATGCCGGGGCCATCCCTTGGAACAAAAAGGAAACCAAGCGATTGAGCTCGCGTCGCGCTGGCCAGGACCTGCAGTGTTTTTGGAGGCAATGCACACCTGGTGCGCGCGCGCATGTATGTGTCTGTGTGTGTGTGTGCAGTGCGGAGGCTCGCAAACGGGTGTGCCTATCATTTGGGCGTGTTTGCAGTGCGTGGATACACTTGAGCGGGTGGGCGTATCCTGTAGCAGGTGTGTGTTGAGTGCTGCGCGAACGCACTTGAGCCGGTGTGGATATCACTTGGCAGGCGTGTGCCTTTGTTCAGTGCTATGCGGGTACACTTGGAGCGGGTGTGCGTTTCATTTGGCTGGTGTTTGTGTGTGTAAAACGCTACGCTCATTTGGCAGTTGCGTGTGTGTGTGTGTGTCTATATATATATATATAGTGCTGTGAGGGTGCACGTGAACAGGCGCGCTTACCCCCCCATTAACTTTGCGTTGCTGTCAGGCTGATTGGCCCCGACCCCCCCCCTCCAAGACCCGAAACCCGAATCGCATTTCGAGGTGCGGGTCCTCACCAACAAGAACCCTTGTAGGTCCAAGCATTTTAGGGGACCCCTCTGAGAACCCTTGACCTCCCCACATTTTCCACCGGGCATCCCATGCTCATGGCCACCTTGTGCACGCCTGGCATCTCTTCGATGCTGCCCAGCGCACAGTAAATCCCGGTTCCTGGGGTCGAGTTGCAAGCGACAATGAACCTGCGACACAATCAAAACCCGGTACGAAAGGCGTCTACTCATGTAAAGAAGCAAAAGGGGGCACCTGTTTGTGTTTAACCTTACCTTGCACAGTGAACAAGCTGTGGCTCACCTGCACATTTTATCAGATGTCACAGTCTGGTTCATATTTAGTCTACCTTAGGGGAGTTTACCTTAAGTAGAACATAATTTTGGAGCAGACTCATCAACTGGCTGATTTCGATCGGGAGGTGTCCCATTTCAGAGTCTATTGATCCATGGCCATATTAATCCTATCCATGGCCATATTAATCCTGGATCAACATTGGTTAACAGCGTAAATTGGCTGGCAAACAGGAGAAACACGTATTTGCACAGTAAGCAAAGACCAAAAAGGAAAAGAAGCTCATCTGCCAAAGGCGTAAACTGACCCGCAACAAGCGAATCACATGTTTGCCACTCAAACCCAACAGGAAACAGAACTCAACGGCAACACAAATAAACTGACCTGCACAAAGTGAAACACATGTTTGCGCAGTAAAAAGTCAACCGGGATAGAGTGGTCAAAAAGGTGTGCATGCTGTGCTAGTGGGGAAATCTTTCATTGCTCCAACGATCGCGAGGGTCAAACTTTGACCCTGTGGAGAAAAACTAAAGCAAACGATTGAATTTATACCTTCCCAGCCCTGGGTATGGTTGCCAAGACATGTTCTTTACAGGTCCAAGCGTGTGCAAAATACACAAGGCTAACACATGCATGTAAAAGCAATTCCAAGGACCGTGAAGATACCATTGCTTGTTGATCGGAGAATCTCTGGCGGGGTTCCCTATGTTTCCCCTTGAAACATCATCGTACCAAGGGAACTCGTCACAAGGGTGAGGTTTCACGTTTCAGCCACCAAACAAGAGGACAATAGTGATCCCGACAAAACTAGTCACTGATAGTCACAGTTAGGTTGTTACAGTATGGCTCCCCCTGCTAAGCAGCTATGATGGCAAATCAGAATTTGAGCGGTCAAAACATGTTGCTCCCATGATTTGGAATAAGCTCAGGTGATGCCCCCAACAGCATGCGGTGCTCTTTTTAGTGCTCGCACATGCTCGCACCACCCCCAGCCCTCGCAGAACCTCGTGGAAGCTTTCAGCTGTTGGGGAAAAATCGGCGAGTTCCATGTTCCTCTCAAATGGACGAGCAAAGGCACGGTGGCTCTCAGCAAAGGTCCGCACAGCGCGCTCCTCCTCACTGAGAGTACCCAGCTCGGCATCCCAACCTGCTCGCGGCAACAGCAGGCCCCTGTGGAAATTCATCAGAATGGGCCATTGAGCACCCAAACCATCTTAGGTTCAACCAAGCTCTAAAAAACAGGCACCTATTGTGAAGGGTTTATCAGCTAGTGTTCATATGTTTCATCCAAAGCACCATCTACAGTAGGTGGCCCTTCGGAAAAGTAGATGGGTCTCACCGGTAGATGATTTGAACCAAATGGCACTCATTCTTCTTGCTCGTTCTTATTGGGAAATGCGGGCATAAACCTTATGGTGAGGTTCCTTTGCAAATTCCCAACCCACCAACAAAATCGGAAATATGCTTCCCACCGGCAGAACGAAGGACAGCCTGCTTCTCAGACAATGTTCATTCCCATAATGTTCCGTTATCGTTAATCTCATCGCCGGCCTCCTCATCATCATTTCTTTCATCCTCTTCAGCTTCCTCATCCTCTTCCTCGTCCTCTTCCTAATCCTCCTCCTCCTCCTCCCCATCATCATCATCATCATCATCATCATCATCATGATGATCATGATGATCATGATGATCATGATGATCATGATGATCATGATGATCATGATGATCATCATCATCATCATCATCATCATCATCATCATCATCATCATCATGATGATCATGATGATCATCATCATCATCACCATCATCATCATCATCGTCATGATGGTCAAGGGCACATATGAAGTAACCACTAACGTTGACTCCAAGTGTATGTCAGTTGATTGTGACGGGGGATCCACCGCAAAGATTTGAACAAGTGCAGGACACTCCTCTTTCATTGTTTGATACCTGCTAACAAATCCAATCATGGAAGAATCAGGACATCCCTCTTTGCGCATGTTTGCCCCCCCTACTTGACAAATTAGGGCTCCGTCCTTGCTTGTGGGTTCCCCCTTCTCGTGGTACCCCACAAATAGACGATGTCGCTGTGGTATACCTTTAAAGCAATCCAAACAACAAACACACACAAACACACACCCTCCAAAAGACACACCCTGAACATTTAGGAACAGTTTGACCAAACCTCATGTGAACCAGAACTTATCGACTTTTGGTTCTACCATGGCAAAGATTATATAGGCCTTGCTTGCTCTACTATGACCTACCTTGCGACATGCCCCTTGCGAAATGGAATCAGTTTTGGGCGCTCTGATTCCGAGCAGCGGATCTGCAGATTCGCTGTGGGGAAGCCCAACTGCTTGCTGCCCCGCCCAAAGCCGTGAACCACTTTGGCGCGCAGCCGCACTGGCGTAATGTGGGACAGCACACGCCGTTCCATGGGCGCGGACTCGGGTTCAACCGGTTTAAGCGTCGAAGACTCTGGTTTAACCACATCCGTCTGGGAACGGAAAACATGTGGTTTTCTGACAGTGTCTGTTCCACACTTAAACCATACAACACAAACTTATTTTCAGAGGAAACCCCAGGCCTTAGTTTACCAATATTGAAACAATCTCCGTTTGGCTTGCTTCCCTTTCGGAACCAGGGGGTGGTTGTTCAAAACAAACAACTGGGCTGCGTGTGTGTGTGTGTGTGTCAAAGCGCTCCGTGCCCTGCATGGTATGAAGCTGCAATGGCTCGTGTTCAGCGCAAATCAGCATCCCGACAACTTCACTATGTCGGCTGAAAACAGTGGGACCGAACAACTACCATGCAATTTAAATCCAGCCATTTGGTTTCTCTCTAGGTGGAACTGGGTGCTTTCCATTGTTTCCTTTTCATGACACCAAAAAGGGGTTCCCCCTCAAAACAAAGTTCAATTTTGTCATCTCAGTTTTCAACTGGCAGAGCGCCAACCATCGCCGCAGCCCAGATTATTGTGTTGGACCGGTGGTTTGGAGATTCGAACACCCTGGTCGCTTTGTAACCAAGTAGGAAAGGGAGCTGGGCGATTGTTGGTGAGCTTTGAGTAGTTTTGCAGCGGCACTCCCTGATGGGCACCCAAACAGAATAACCCCCCGGTGAAATGTGATCTGACGGTGCCCCATTTGGGAGATAATCATTCATTTTGTGAGGAGTTGCAGCCCTATTATCTCCACCAGGTTTGCAACTCGAGCTTGGTTGGCAACCTACCACAACAGTTTGAATACTGAGAATAGGATGGTAGCTTGCAGCTAGATCTAGTCATGAGTATATCAGCAATGGTCAACATCAGTCAATGATAAGGATGCATGATACATGCACCTGTCATGATAAAGCTACATTGCCATTATTCGGTCAATTCAATATATTCACATCATGGGATTCATGAATCCAATGAGTCATTCTCCAGCCCCTCTCCAGGTTCAAGCAATGTTCAATGGTAAACAATCTCAGTGCCTCCGGTTTAGCAACCTTAGTCACAATAAGTAGGGAACCAGCAAAAACGATCCATGGTAAAACCGTGAGGAAAAGGACAGCTGGTTCCCTACTATAGTGGCCTGCCTGGAAGACCTGGGTATGCATTTAAGTATTGCTTCAACACTATCTTGGCGGAGACCGGTATACAATAGGGTACGCTTTTTTGGCCATGCTTTCCCCCTGCGTTTGCAACCAACCAGGGTGATCGACTATTACAAACAGTACTACTGTAATCCCGCCAACAAGCCATCCAATGGCGTCCTTGCGTGTCCTTCCGCGAGAGCGGGAAGCTCAGGCCTTGTTAGCCTGAAATCGGAATACTAAACCGAATACCTGGGTCTTAGCATGACACCCATCTTGACGTTGCCGCCAATGCCATGGAAAATTGCATACCTACGAACAGACTCTTTGACGACCACTGGAAAACAACGCGCGTTCTGCGGGCCCTTTAACGGGGTCTCCTCCAGTGCCTCGTGTTGTCTGGGCACAAGGGCGAGGCTGGGCTCCCCGGCGACATCTCCGGGAGTCCACCGAGAATCTGAGCAGACCCTGCGTGGAGTCATAGAGGGCCTGAGTCAATTGAGTCGACCTGTGATCAAGAGATTTGGATCCTCAAAGGATGGTTTTCAACTTGTGATTTCCTTTTAAGCGCCACAAAAAGAAACCCTCAAAACAATGTGCACCCCTGCAAAGACATCTGCGACTAATGTTGGCTCACACTGTCACCTAAAAATGTATCTTCTGCCCGGCGTTGTTTGTGGCTCACGGGAAAACAACATGGCACCAGCTGATTTGCCTGCTCGTGATCCTGTTGGACAAAAGAAAGGACCAAATCAATCCCCATTTAGCTAGGTTGCATAATTAGAACTACAATCCCCCCACGAGTAACAGTGGAGGCGGATGTTCCCAAGTCCCCAGATCAGTTGATCAAACATTCACTCGCGACCGCTGTCGTGGATCCCCAACAAGAGCACAGACAGGGGGACTGTCGTTAAAAACAAACTCCCAAAATGTGGGGCATGGCTCGCCCAACAGGGATCCGTACAATGGGTCTCTGAATCATATTTAGCTGCTGAAGGCCATCCCCGTCAAGTTTGTTTTGCCTGTGGAACATGAAGCAAGTTGTGTTCACCACTGAGAAAAAACGCCGTATCATGTCCTTTAACCAAACGGGGAGATGAACAAATCACCTGAAGAACTGGAAGACATGCGGAATCCCCAAAAAACATTAGGTATGTGATTTGGGTTGGCATTCGATAGTAGCAAGTTGCTTGGCTCAAAAGGCAGCGTGTCGGCAGATCTTTGGGTATCTTCAACCCCGCAGTACTCGCCCAAACACGTGCTCATGTTTTGACGTACCGAGTCTGTCCGCCTTGTTTTGATTAGATTTAACTGAAATATGCAATCATATTATGTGTCAAAATGACAGAAGTGAACCCCAAAATGGTTGGTGTCCTTCTCTTTTGGTTTTTATGGACTCGACATCTTGCTTCACTCCTCTCAAGCGTCCGGCAGTGATGGACTCTTCCTCGCAGGCACCAGAGCTGGGCCTAAAGCGCTCAATCGAGCGTCTGTGCAGCGATGGTCTCTCACTTCGTGCTGCATTCTTCCCTTCCCGAAGGACCAGCACATGAAAACTTACACTTGTGTAAGCTGGGCGAAAATAGGTCGAAGGTCGGAAGGTTTGAGCAATCACGCGAAACAACTTCAAAAACTCACACAAACGGAGCCCCAACCCCCGTCAAACTCGAAGCTCAACTTCTTCTTGGACTTTGGTCTCGCGATCACCTAAAGATCAAAATTTAGCTTCTTCTGTTTTGGCGGCGGAAGGCTGGTCAGCTCTGGCAGATTCGCTGCAGCGATCGCATCGGCCTTCGGCAAATCTGGGGGCGCCACTCACAAAGATCCAAGGACTCCTCGATTGCGGACCAGTGAAAAGCAAACCAATGCTTGGGTTCCACCCCGCCTCATCCCCGCCTCACAACAAAAAAACACTGATGTACTCCCCACCTAAGAAATTTGTTTGGCTAAACTAGACTGCGTGCACGCCGGCACCAAACAGCCAATCCGACTGCGCGCGGGCCTCAAGCATGCTGCTGGCTGATGCGACGGCAACGAAATTGAGCCACACCAAAAGGGAACCAAGATAGCTTTGACCCCCAATCAATAGCAGCTTTGCTGTTTCCGAAATCACGCTTCCTGTTTGGTGGAAACTCCTTCTCCGATTCTTCGAGGCCCCAGGCAAGCTCTTGCAATTTCGGGCGACGGCTGCCCCTGCAACCGCGTGAGCCTTGCTTGGCTTCGGGCTGTCGCCGACCAGTCACGGGAGTCTCAGACTTCGGGCTGTCGTGCTGTCCCATATGGCCCTGCCACCGCCTGAGGCTTGCTTGGGCTTCAAGTTGTTATGGCTTCCTGGAGCCTCTTGCTTTGGACGGCGGTCACTGGCGGAGCCTCAAACTTCGCGCTGCCGGGGCTCTCTTGGCCCGGCTGCTTGCGGGAGCCTTGGGCTTTCGGCAACTGATGGGAGCTGTCACAGCTGTCTGTCACATCTACTAAAATGGTCCTCTCAAGAAGTGTCACGTCCAGGAAGTGCGGAAGTACGTGTCCCCTTTTTGGTGGCCTGAACACAAAAATCAGGCCAACATGAAGTGAGCTTGCTTTTTGGCGACATAACCCAAGGGGATAGGGATGGCCCATTGCTTCAGGTTGGCCTTGAATTCCCTGTACTTTTGATAACGTAGGCATGGTTGGCTGGGAATTCAAATGTGTTAAGGTATCAAGAATGTGTGTTTTAGATTCTGGGTCACCCAAACAAGTGTTCATCCTGAAAAGGGGTACCCTTCAAAAATGCATACATGTTTGGTTTCCAAGTCTTACCGGCTCCCAGAATCTTCCCGTATCCCCTGCGCCTTCCCCAGTCGTTGCTTCTTTGTTTCTCTCAAAATGAAAAGCCAGTGTGAAGCTGCGTTACCCCCAAAATCATGCTTTCCTCTTGGTCTCGTGAAAAAAGGTGCTGTCTTGAACGAACAAATGGTACTGAAGATGGACAACATCTGCACCAGCAGATGGTCTATCCCAGTATCCATACGTCTTCATAGGGTTTCATCCAGTTGGTGGGCATGGTGCACAGCGTCTTAGTGCCCCGTCCTTGTTGATTTGTTGGCCCAGCACGTTGATCTCGCCATCATAGGCGTCGCACACGGCCAGGCTCTCACATTCAAGAATGTCCACCTCCTCTAGCCGCACCTATGGTCCCCGTGAACCTCTCTGCTCGCATGTTCAACCCGAGTGCGTAGGTTGTTCATGACCATGGTTATGACTGCCGGAAGGGGTGAAACAAAGGTTAGACTGCTTGTAACGATGGTTGAAACCTGCTTACTAAGCGGGGTGCCCCATTTAACTTAGGCCATAGGTGACATTCTCTCAAAATGACCCGAGCTAAACGGTGGCTAGGGAATCCATTCGAACTCAAAGCAATGCTGCAAACCCCTCAAAAAGGCACCCTCTTTAAGTGACCGGAACGGTTCGGGGAGCTTTGCAGAATCTCAGCAATAGGATCTGTGTGGGTGTCTGATTGAAGGTGTTCTGATCAAGGGTCCTGACTACATTTCTGGGTAGGTAGATCCCTGCACATTTGTCTGGACATAGCGGAACCACACAGGTGGTGTTCCTTTCAAGAAGAGCATATTAATACATAGATATACAAACACATACATACATATATATATATATAGATATCTATAAGGAACCCTCGCAAGAGGTCAAACTGAGAATGCTGAGCACGTGGCATCAGAAGTTCCGAATCCCAGTCCAAGGACCTCGCAAGGCGGCGCATGTTCAGGGCATCTGTGCGGGAGTCAGGCGACTGAACGACCCAAACCTCCAGCCATGCGACAAAGTACAAGGTAGCTTCAAAATCGGCGCTTGGCTTGACAGGGACCCCTCTCCCCCCCCCCAAAACAAATATATGAGAACACCTGGTGCCACTGGACGTCTGGAAAGCCAAGTACTTGGATGCTCAACCCACCTAGAAAGTAGGTTACAACTATGACTATATCTGAGACCAGGGATTAGTACCCATACAACCCTGATTCTGACCTACCTGCTACGAGGGCTGAACATCCAAGTAGGTGATGAGCTCCAATCCATCGCGCTAAGGTCGGGTCTGTGCCACCATTGGGCCCGCACACGTGGGTAAAAACAAATCTGACCTCCCACAGCTCCTCCAGGCGCCAGCTTCGGGTAACAGCATTTCGGGAGGGACCTCCTTTGTCTTCCGACCCCCCAAGAGGCAAGTAGAAAGTCACAGAACAGGTTTGGGGGTCGAACAAAATCCGGCCCCGGACAAACATCTGGTCACCAACGGTCAATATCAACTGTTGTTTATTCCCTCCCACCTGCCTCTCAGACCCGAATACCAAGAGGTAAATAAAGACAAACAACAGGTTTGCAACGGTCAATATCAACGGGAGCCACCTCATTTTTCTGATCCCCCAACCTGCTTGTCGGACCCGAAAAACCAAGAGATATAAAAGTAGAACGTCAAAACACAGGTTTGGCGAACAAAACGTGGCCCGAACAAACATTAGGTCAGCAACGGTCAATATCAGCTGTTTCTTATTCAGGAGGGAACACTTTTTTTTCCAACCCCGCAACCGGCTTGTTAGACCCCTAAGAGGTCAGTAGAGACAAACAACAGGTTTGCGGACGTCAGCAACGGTCAATATCAACTGTTGTTTATTCGGTGGTTAGGACAGGCAATGACACAGGGCACACGAGCCCCGAAATGTTGTCAGGAAAAGTGAACCGCACCCAACTACACAACCCAGGGTGAATTGGTCGTGTCCTTGTTGGAGGGTACACTTTGGGGGTTGTTTTAGAAGAAAATCAAAGGAACCCCCCCCCCCCCTCTCTCATTCTGCTGCTGAAGGGCAAACTTCAACTTTCGAAAGCAACAAGGGGAACTGGGGGGTCTGGGCCAAGTTGGCAGCCGTAACCAGGTCCCATCGCCACACGCTCAAAACAAGTGAGCAGGCATGTCCCAAAGCCCGTTGACTCTTTTTGTTGAGCCAACATGGCTTTAAATACGTCAACGTGGGGTCCTTCTTTTTGAGGGTATATACCCTGTTTAGATTGGCTAGGGACATCATGAGGACCCCCTATATATTGTAAGCTACATATAAGTATTGGTGTGCTTTAACATAGGGTAACCCCCGAAATGGCGCTGTCCTTTTTGCTTTCCTTAAAAAAACACAAACACATTCAACAATGGGTACCCTCAAGAAAAGACACACCCAAAAAGCAGCTGTAGTTCCCAGAATCCACCGAACATCTCTCCTGCGGGTGGCCTAAGGTCCATTGGACCAGCCGGCCCAGGTCATCATCCACAAGCTGATAGGCTTCAGTCTCAGAGGTGAACACCTGGCCCGGCGACTATCTGGGCATGTGAGAAACCACCGGAAGTAAGGAAAGTACACGGCCTTTATCAAGGGGGAGTTAGTTGTGTCGAGCTCGCTAGAATTCGCCCAAAGGAACTTTCATATGGCGATCCCCAAATAAAACAAGCGTGAATTCATGGCGGGTGCAACTCCACAAAACATGCTTCGGACCTCCTCTTTCATATGACGCCAACCCGCCCCCAACTGAACATCAAGACATTGTGCTTCATCCGGGGTCAACATCAAGAAGATCCCTGAACAGGAATCCTTATAATGGCTATCTCAAGTCCCTGCCAAGACGTTGACAACCATCCAACCTACAATAAACACCCAGCAATGGCACCTAGCGACAAATGAGCAAAGAACATGGGGAACCCGGGCCCTTGGCTTTCATGATCACCCCCAAATCAACTGTAGACTAGCAATACTATTGTTAGTGACTCAAACGGGTTCAGTCGCAGGCGCCCAATCGCAGCTGCGTACGGGTTCAGTTCGACTGCCATTTGGCATTTTTGATCGATGGCTTGGAGGTTGGGTGGTTACCATGTTTCAACAACATGGAATCTATCCCGAAAAACACACAATCATACACAATCCAATTCATGGCAGTCAGGGTAAACAACATGCAACTGTTGCGAAATCATAACCCACAAGGTTGCTCCCCGATGGAAGGAGGCTTCGATGCATCACAAGTAATGTTGACAAAACTATGTGTCACCACGTTTCCCATGAAGTGGACAGGAGGCAGGAGGGTCTTGGAAGACTTGCATCGCCATCGAAGGGCCTCCTCTAACTCCACAATCAAGCTGGTTGGAGTTGTGTTGAGAAAATCCTGCCTGAGGGTTGACCTTTGCTTTGCAGGACACCGACGCAACAACAAGGGCACATTTGTTTCAGAAACACAGGGGCTTGTTTAGGGGATTCCAACATGGGTGGGTGTTTCGTTTTGGATTCCAGTTTAAACCACACAACTATCACCTTCCATTAATAATAAAAATAATAATAATAAAGAAGAACACACACACACACACACCATGTCTCAAGAGATCGATCCCAAGAGAGAGGATACTGCGAGCTACCTCGCGAAAAAAACGCACCGAGGTGGGCGATGTGCCCCTTAAGCCTTAGTAGCCATGGATGTCCTGCAAGCAGAAAGGGTCCGGAACATGCAAGGACGCTGGGCATGTGCGGGTGTCTCAAATTTGAAGATTTCCCAGAATGCTTGTCTTCCCTTTGCTTTGCCTTTGAAACCAACCAAAAAGGGGGTTCAAACAAAACACCCCCTACAAACAATCAGAACTTTGTGGCACATCCCGTGTAGGAATGGTGGAGTGCACCAACTTTGCAAAGGAAAGCAATTTCTCCAGAACCCTAGTTCATGTATGATGCAAATATACAGGCAGTCCATGTGGGTAGAGGCATGCTCAGGCCTGCTTCCCAGCACGCCTCACTGCAAGCGGCATTGCGAGCTGAAGGCAACTATGTGAAGGTGTTGGACGAGTTAAGCTTGTTGTCGTTGCTACCGTGCGCGCACCTGACCCACAAACATACTGCATATATGCTTTAAGGGGGGGAATACCAGGCTCGGTGCAAGAACTTGTGAGTTGCATGCTCAGCAAACTTGTAGCCTGAGACATGTCATCTGCAGTCTGTGACTTGACATTGCCTTCCCGAATTTCAGCCAAAGACTGACATACACACAGACACACACTGCATGTGTGATATGTGTAGACGTCTCCACTTTGAATGCAACTCAGCTCCTGCTCCAAACATACAAAGAAAATTGTTGAATCAAACTTTAACTACTTTGTGCAGCTGCAATCCCTGTGCTCATTGTCCACTCCCAGCTTAGAGTTTTTTGAAATCGCATGGTTGGTTTGCTACACATTGCAACCAATTGAACATGACTTCGTGAGGGTGACTTGCCGCGTGGCACGAACAATGCTACGGATGTAAGAGTCCTTATTGCATAGGTGACGGAACAACGGGGCTTAACACACCCACAGCTCCAGCTCGAGAGTCACAGCCAAGTGAGTCCCAAAAGGGGTCGGACCCGGGCTGGGATTGGGTAGCGAGGTATGCAACGACCACGGGGTATGTAGCGAGTTATAGCACAGGAAGGGAATTCTTCCAGCCCCTTTACCCGTTCCACCAAAGTTCTCTCTTCTGAAGGGCAAGCTCTTTGCAAGTTGACTCTGCACACGAATGCTCGCCGGAAGCATCCTCCGCAAGATCTGCTGATGTAAGGTGTGTCACTACGTCACGAGCGGGTATGTCTTGTTACATAGGGAACGTAACGGGCCCTCAAACAAATCCACTGCCAGTTCAATCACAGATTATAACTATATATATATATGTATATATATATGGATGTGTATATATATATATGGGGGGGGGGTTGATCAAAAGGTCCTTTACATGGAATGACAATTGGGGGGAGCCACTAAACATATTGTATATCCCACTAAATGGGAAAGTTACCCATGGTCATTTGGGGACCAGAAATACTGATCAACCCTTACGCAATCCCCTCCCCACCTTCATCCACCTTCAACAGTGACATAAAATGCACATGATATCATATTTATTCCCCACAAAAACCAAAATAGGACAACGCGGCGGGCCCTTCCGCAACCTGCCATTTTCTAACTGCAACGCTTTCTATTGAATTCCAACGATTAACGTCACTCCGAGGAAACGCATGCACGCCACTTTCTTTGGCACCACCTGCTTCGGTTGAACATGTCCTATTTGGCGAGATTTCCTCTGGGCAAAGTGAAATGCGGTTCCTCGTGAGATACTAAATGGGTGAAACAAATCTTCCATCACTCTGATCCCTCTGGCCACAGCAGCCCGCTTTGTGAACCGCTCGGCCGCTTGGGGTTTGCGGTATGCATGTCCAACCACCGCTTGGGCTGGGACTGAGCGCAGTGAGAGTCATTAACCCCTTCATGTCCTGCAATTGTTTAGGCCAAGTCTGCACACCCCATCCTGCAAGCACCGCAAGCCAAGATTCCCTCTCGAAACATCAAGTCACGTCGAATTGCCTCAAAAGGTGCTGTTTATGACCCCGAGTTTCGAAGGTCGCCAGTTTGCGGACATATCACCTGCAGTGTGTAGTGTCTGGAACCATTACCTGGGCTGTAACTTCCTTAAATCAAAATACTTACAACCCATAACCATTGACCTTTCAGAGCAATGACCACCAGGTGCTGTTTCAAATACTTAGAAACCAGAACCAACCAACTAGTTGAATTGCGCTTTATTTGGGTTCAGCCCCAGCGGTCGCATTGAGATATCCCGAAAACACGAGGGAGAGAGGGAGAGTAAACCATGCCAATGAACCTGTAGGGAGGCAGCTCAATTCCTGCGTGGCCCAACCCTTCTGAACCGGCCTTCTCCAACCATACGCTGACGGCAACTGGAGAATGCAGTTTTGGGAAATGGAGGTTTGGGGATGTAAAGCACAAAAATATCAATGAAGTGAGCTGTTCAATGGGTTCTAATAAAAACCGGTTTGTTAGAACCCGGTTGTGGCCTACATGTGGTCTGGGACTATTTTCAACAGCACGGCTCACGCCACTCCACTCACGCAGACTTCGTTCCAAGCTTCCGCAGATCCAGCCGTGGCACCTTGGTCCAACTGACCTCAAAACGGTCAAAAGGCTACCTCTGGTTTTAGGAAAAAGACAGATTAAAAGCAAGTCGTCGTACCTGTGCAACCAAGGCACCATGGGTGCCGAATTCGGTGAGCCCGAGTTCGAGCAGCCCAAAGAGAGCGGGGAGTCCAACGAGCGGGCGAAGAGCGGAGGGCTCCTCAGATCTTTTCCACACGATCGGCGCATGGTGCCGATCGGCTCTGGACAAAACCCGATTCGAATACTGGTTGATCTACCAAACTGGTGCCTGTGGATTTTCTCCATTGACAAGCAACATCTGCAGCCATGAAGGGTACAGGAACATGAGTAAGTTTTCTAAGTTTTCGAGGGACATTTTCGGAATGCCCCGATACCCCTCCCAAATTAAGCGCAGACTTTTGGACGTGTTGACCAAACCTCATGAAAACGGCAAACGTCTGCCAGGTCGAGACTTCTTCGTTCCGTCCCTATGATACTCATTCCGGGCGCTTGAAAGGAAGCTGTTTCAGCGCTCTTTGATGAGTTGGGCGCCTTTCTGGCTCTATTTGGTTCGTTTGGAATGTTGTGCAACACTGCACATGTTGCGAACATTGGTAAAAACCCAAAAACAACACCGACAAAGACAAGGGATTTCTGCATGGCGGGGTAGGGTGGTGTTTTGCGCATAGCCTTGCTGATTCTATTGTGGAATTGCTTTGTCAAGCAAGGTGTTCAACAAATGCTGCACGCCCTGCCCAAATAAGACTTTTGTCACTTCTGGCAGGCTTACTCGTTTGCATTTCCCCGGAAAATAAAGTGAAACAAGTAGAACGGTTGGAAGTTTGGACCTGTCTGCAAAGCAAAAAGTAAAACAGCCAAAAGTAAACTTTTGTCAGCTCTGCCTTTGATGTGTGCCCCAGCAAAAGTAAACAAGTGCAAGTAAAATCAGTTTGGCCTCATTAAAATAACAAGTAAAACAGCTGAACGTAAAACTGTCTTTTACTTCTGGCAATTGTGGCTTGCTTGTTTGCTTTTCCCCAGCAAGCGCAAAAAAAAGTCAACAAATAAGACTGCTAGACTCATGAACAGTGGCTAGAAAACCGCACGAATTAAAACCAATTCTACTTTGAGCAGTCATATCGTTGACCTTCCATGGCTCCAAGTTTTACGTGGCTTACTCTTTGACGTGTCGGTCGAAAAATGGTACTCGTTTACTGTTCTAAGTTTGCTGTGGATGAAAAGAAAGGAACACATGCCAGAAGCAAAACAACAAGTTCAGTTCTGGTTGTTTTCCCTGTTTGCATTTAATGTCCTCGTATGTGTTTACCTTGTTTACTTGTTTACTTTCTTCGGTACAGTAGAAGCGGCGCTACCATGTACATGTTTCATGTATATTAATATATAAATATATACATTCTTGGATTTTGTCTCATGTTTTGTCCATCTCAGCGTACATACTTTTGGAGACCCCAAAAAAGGATGCTGTGTATCCAGCACACAAGGATCTCGGAAACATAGAAACAATATCCATCTCCTTCGCGTATCTGGCGAGATTTAGACATGGGCTAGCACCCAGCTCACCTTCTGGTTCTACCACCTATGAGTTTGCCGTAAATGGGCTTGGTTTGTTGCTCCTTGCCCCAGAATCAACATGAACCAACATGTGTGTTTGCCTGTTTGGCTGCCCCGTTAAGGCCAAAAGGGGGTTCCGTGCCCCCCAACAAATCGGAACCACATTTCGGCCCTACCGGCACCCAGCGACCGTTGGCCAAGCTGCATCGCCGCCGGGGCGATGGCCGCAGGGTTGGACACCAGCGCGGTGAAGCGCGGGGACGTTGTTATGGGTGAAGGAGGTGGCGCAGGGGCCTGGAAGAATAACAGCCTGCTTACCCTGGAAACAAAATTGGAACACCAACAAGCCAAAAAGGTCGGCTTGGGGCAGTTGAGCAATACAACCTAAGGAGTCCACCAGTCCACCCGACATGTACACATCTTGTGCCCCTCATCTATCTTTAACTGTGGCTCACCTTGGCATTCTGGGTCTCTTTTTGGGTTTGACAGTGACAGTGAATGGAGACTAACTGTGTTCGGGTACTCAAATATGCAAATTTCCGCTTGTCAAAACCATATCAGTTCCCTTAGCAGCAACCTGTACAGAGATTTTCCCATAAGGGGAATCCCCGAATTCCAGTTGTAAGGTGGTGCGACTATCCTACGTAGCCCACACATCTACAGTGTATACAAATATATACACACACATACAAGTAAATGGCAATTGATGAATGTTCTTGTTTTGGAAAACGCTAACTTCGCTGATCACGGTTTCTCTCACGAATCTTCAACGACTCCATCGCCACGGCCTGTTTGCACCGTGCGCTCTGGAGCCATTCTAGCTGCTGCAGCTATGCTCGCAAACACAGGAACCGCAGCTCGCTTGCAATGGCAAGCTTGCAGCGGCGTTAAGTGAAAGCAGTCACCGTCACTCGCCCTTGCCACAAGCTTTCCAAGCTGCGAGGGTCACTCAGGATCGTGTTACAATGATTTGCCAAAGAAGCGCTTGGAGGCATCAGGACCTCGGTCAACAATGCCCCGCAGGGTCACTATACGAATGCTACAAGCATGCCCTAAAAGTAGGCAACGCCTTCCCCCAGTCAGGGAGCTTCATTGATGTCTTTTTTGTCCAAGCTTTTGCTCAAGCAGCTATGGAGCGATGGGCGCTTCTCAAGGCGACCAAAACCTCTTGCCAGGCACTTCTTCTCGTTCCCTTGCGGAGGTGGACATCACTCCAAACACGTGCCCTGGTTCTGGATGGCCATTGTGGAGCCTGGGCGTTGCGGATCTTTCGCGAAACTTGCTCCAAAATGGCCCAGCCAACGTTTTGGCTTGCACCATTCCCAACACAGGCAGGAAATCGAAAGGGCAATTAAAGGTGCTGTACATCTCCCTGTCTACAAGGGAGCGGCGTCTGCGCGTGAATATGCAGGTGCACAGGCGTGCCTCCCAGAACCCAGTGAAGATTCGTTCGCGGACAAAAACGAATTCGTTCGCGAACCCCATCGCCAATGGTCACCGAATTTACAGCTCCTTGCAAGGACTTTTTAATCAACCCTCATATGTATAGTACAAGTCTGAAAACAAGGTACGCACCACTGCTATCTGTGCCATGTGACCTCTTTCCTCGCACGTCTCTATCCGCAGTGTCCCTGGAGGGGTGCTTGTGCTAGGTGTCCTTGTGCAAAAACACATCGATGGGTCGCACTGGTCTAGGATAGGAACGAAACTGAAACCCGTGAACTATACTTATTCACCAAGCAAGAAGGAAGGTTGCCTATGAACGGAACCCATCATGGACCGTTGCTTTCCCCGTGATCAAAACAGCAACGCATGCCGTGCAACTGGATGCCCGACACGCACACATTCAACAAACAAAGGCGTGTCAAGTGCAATGCCTGACATCTTCAACCAGCCAAGCCTCAGATCCAAGCGCAGCATTGCTCGCTGTCAGATCTGACTGTGTGCTTGAGCTTTGAATATCAGTTCCAACCAGTGACCTGACAGGCACTCTCCTTGGGTGAACAAAAAAACATCGAACACCAGGGACCCATTGTGAAAGACACATTCATGGGGCCTGATGCCGCACAATCAAATAGGTCACGTAACGCTTTGTTTGTGCAGAAACCTCTGAGTATTGAAACAGTATGAGGCTCTTCCAGCCCGAATCACATAGCTGGTCTCAAATGGTGTCCCTGTGGTTTCTCTTGAAACAGCCTTCTTCTTTCCCCGGCCTGCCACTCGCGTGGTGTGTGTTGCGGAGGCAGTCTCATGGATCCTGGCCACTTTGAGAGTCGGTGTAGCCGCTCAAAAGCCACACAACTCTGCGGGGCATAGCCACGGTGTTCTTTGCAGGAACCCTTACACTGGTTCGTGTTTTTTTGGGGTTAATGGAACATATGAACAAGGTATAACGTGTGGAATTTGGAGGTATGGAGGCTTCTATTAAACCAGTCAAGGTTTGTAAGTCCGGAAATCGCCCGTCTCGAAGTGGTATATGACCTCCATACCTCCAAATTCCACACCTGCAAATTCCCTGGAGAGGTCATTGGCTGTGACATTGCTGAATGGTCAAAATAAATGGCATAGAACCGACACCGGGCTGAAACCGGTGCCATGGTCGTGTCATGTGGCCGGTTCCCACGACTTAGTCACCCGAAAAAAACACAAAACAACAACGGTGCTTCTTGGTTGGAACACAAATACATGGGTTTAGTTCCAACTGCGGCCTCCAACAAAATCTTTGGTTCTAACTCCCTATCCTCATGGAACCCTGACCTGGAGTCTTTGTTCGTCCTCCCAAAAGGCCATCTGTCGCCCGCAATGGTTGGCTTCCCTTTGGTTTCGATTTAACAACCAACCAAATCTCAGGTCCCTTAGGACCCACAAGTAAAAGGTTAACCTTTTGGGTCCATGACTACAAATGGACCAAGTGGGTCAAACCAAAAGGTCGAAAGGTCGGCTTTGGGCAAGTGAGAACGGGGGTTCATTGGAACATGTATCCCCCCTTTTACTCGCCTTCCGATCCCCCCAAGAGACCCCTCTTCACATGGATGCTTGATTGTATGAGTTCTGCCTTTGTGTGCACAACTGCGGGCACGTCTTTTTGTAAGTTGGTGTGTAGCTTGTAGCAAGCAAGGGTCAAAGCAACAACAACTACAGGGCCAGCAGTCAAATATAACAACTAGTTGCCGAGACACACTAGTCACATGGAGCTCCTTTTGAAACTTACCAGCAACAAGAAAGCCATCTGCAAATTGCAGAAAGAAGTCCAGGGAGCTTCAGCACCCAAACAACGTCCATTTCATACGCCCCCCCACCTAGTTTCTAGTTTCGGCGGCCCTAGGTGCCCCCATATTTCTAAAGCAGAGCTCGCTATTTGCACAGAACCCTTCTCTTGGATCACCCGCGGCACATCGATCCTGAGCTGGACTCGCTGTGCACGACCTCGGCGTCTCCAATTTGCTCAACGATTTTGGGGTGTGGGTTTAAGCGGCTCGATGCTACGTATGTATGTATGTATTTATGCATGTATGCATGTATGCATGTGTACAGATGGCTATATATATATATATATATGTGTGTGTGTGTTAATGTTCACTGCTACATACGTTGTTTTGTTCATAATGTCTGTGCATAAAACAGGATTAGCCAAGGCTCAACTGAATAGTTTTGTATGATACTATATATATATATTACATCTGAATACGTTGAAGATAGCAACAACGTGAAGATGGCGAAGCAACCAACAACCAAGATGACAATTGCACATGTTATCGCACACGATATACTTGTCCATCATATTTGCACACGCATCTTGTGTGTTCTCCATGACTCAGTACATAGTTATATCCAAAACAGTAGAGACCTCCAATCCAACATGCCAACCTGTAAACTCCAACAATCGATTGTTTGCCAACAGGTTGAAGGTTCAGAGTCCCCGCAGTTGTCCCTCGATTGGGAAGAAGGGGAAGCCCATACTGGTGGATCATGTCAGAAAGCAACCAACAACACAGAGCTTTGTAGCGAGCAATCCTCTTCCCTGGAGGGAATCCCTTAACATGGGTGGTGTGCAATGTGTTTCCATGTTAAAATATTTCCATCCAAAAAACACACACACATTTGAGGTCGCGAACTCAATTGACAAGTCGACCACGAACCTCACGTAGCCAGGTCTCGGCTGACGGCTCACATCCGGCAACCAAGGTCTGGGTCTGTTTCAATATTATGGACCGACTCAGCAAAATGGTTGGCCTCTTCTCGGTTCCCAAAAGAACTGGTTGGTTCCCCGAAAAATGCTTGGCCTCCTTTCGGAGTCCCTTCCAAACCCACCACCAGGACTTGGCTCCCCCAACTCCGCGATTTTAGAGCCGAAATTTGCCTCCGCGGCCCCGGCCGAAGAGCCATAGACAATCCTGGCTCGGCGGATCAGGAACTCAGCTGGGGAGCCAAAAGTTAGCCTTTTGGGGACATTGGGTGACTACAAAAGGACAAGCGGACACTGAAAAGTCAAAAGGTCGATTCGGAATTCGCCTTGGAGCAAGTGAGGGCAAACCCCTTAAAATCTGTCATGGCCCACCCCGCGTGATTGACATTGTTGTCACATTCATTTCAGTGGAAAAGCAAGATGCTTGCCAAACATTGAAATAGCAGTCGTCCTTAAATTCCCCTTGAAACTCTCCCCAACATATATGGAATGGATCTTGGCGTAAAACACACAAGAGAACCCCACAAAACATCGGCAACAATGTAGGATCTCTAGCCACGGGGAAAACGGGCACCCCTCCAGCCGCTTTGGGAATTCTGACTCAGAGACACAAAAATGGGTGACCCACAAAACGGTTGACTGTCTTTTGTTCTCCCCAAAAACATGTACCGTGCCTCAGACAAAAAAGACACCCTCGACTTGGACAACTTTTCGGGAAACTGGTTCTCAGTTTGAGAGTTTCGGACTATCATTTGACGGTGTTTTCAAGTTCTACTGACGTTACACACGTAGTGCCCGACTTAAACTTAAACCCAGGGAACCTTGATTGGAATCGGTACTTGTGTCTCAAAATTGGGGCCTATGGCAAAACGGCGCCCTTTGCAGGTGTCCCTTTAATAAGACCATCCAGACATCAGGGCTCCGTTTGGACAAAAAAGGACAGAAACCTCGACGGCCCGCCTGGCGGGTGCGGGATCTTCTCGGGCCACCCCCGGCTTCACTGGAATCACCTGGATGGATCCCTGGCTTTGTACCCCCCTTGGTGTCCGGAGCTGTTTGGGGTAGGTAGATATTCCCCTACATAAACGCCGGGAAAAATGTTAAAGCCAACTGCAAAGGGAGATATCGGGACCCCTAACAAAATTAAGAAGAATTCACCGAACTGAAATTTGATCGCAGCCCAAGTACATGAATTCACCTTCACACACAAATAGCTTCCCAGATTGGCAGTTGCTTTCACTGAGCCTGATATTTTGGCAGGACTCGAAGAGCCAAGGATCCGCATCCTTCGACCAACACCCAGCCAAAAACACAAAAGCAACCAGGGCTTGTCTCTTTGCAGGGCCCCCTGAAAAAAAAGGTGATCCTTTAAACTTCCCTAAACCAACCCCAAAGGACTCCTTTTAAAAAGTCCAAACAAAAGAACAAATATGTCCTTTCAAAATTTAGCCGTGTTACTAGACCTGCGGCCAAAACCGAAATCTGCTATTTTCAAGGGTTCATGAAGGTTTCCGCAAATTCCCAGAGTGCGTGGGGAAGAAGGGGTATGATATTTTTGGGTAGCTGATTTTGAAGGGAAACCCCTTCCCTACGAAACCCCTTCCCTACGAAACCCAACAAACATATTGAACAAAAAAAGACAAAAGGGGCACCGTGTGCCGAAAGTCATGGCCCCAAAAACGGACAGGGTGGAACGCGTGACAATCCGGGGGGTCCCTATATTTCCCCTTCAATTTCCACCCAAGCAAGCCCCGTCTTGTTTTAAAGGTCCCAACAGGTGATGTAAAACATTCTCAAGCGGTGGGGGCTCTGACGTTCCGAGGGTCACTCTGTGAATGTCATGTAAATGTCAACCCCAGATTCAGCAACCTGACTCATTCTTCGATGGGTGCAGCACAAAAGTGAAGAATCCCCTTTTGTGACGCAGCCTCCCGAAATGGGCGGGTTTCCGTTTGGTTCTCTTCAAACAAACCCCCTAACCAGGCCCTCAAACAAGACACACCCAAGGGCTCGTCCCATTGTGATCCCTTGGAAGAACCTTCACCCTTTGAGCATCCCATGACCAAGCTGCGGGGTATGCTCAAAGGCCCGAGGAGTGCGGCCCCTCAATGCAAACCCCGTTAAATGGACAGGTTAAATTCTAGGATAAAGCAACTGGATCTGTGTCAAAATAGGGGACCCAACACACACAGTGGGTTTCCTTTTGGCTTCCCCTCCAAACCACTCCAAAAGGCATACCCTCAGAAAAAAAAATCACCCGAACCAGCCCAAGGAGCATCCCCGACCACCTCCCTGAAGGTCGGAACCCTTCTAGAACCCACCCTCCCAAATCCCCATAGCAGCACATCTTTGGCTGCGGTCAAACCTGCTGTGCCTTTTCCAGCTCAGTTGGGTGTGCCTTCGACAAAAGACCCTCTTTGGGCTTTGTTTCAAGGAACACCTTCCGTTTCGCGAGGTCAAACCCAAAAGGGGAAAGAGCCCCACTCAAACAAAGAATGCTTATGATGTCTGTAATTAGCAGCCAAAGTTGGAAGCGGCTGTTAGATTGGACATGAACATGTCACCATCGACCTCGCCAAACACCCGAAACAACATCATCCTGCTCGCCAGCGCGGAGGACCTTGCCGCCACTGGCTGCCTCCTCCGCGATTCTCATCACGCCGACGAGGTGCACGTCTGACCAACCGAACAGGCATGAACACCCTAACCGCCACTGGCGTCGTAATCTTTGTTGATACCCTCACGCCACCGCTGCAGCCCACTCGTTGTCGTCCATCCTCGTAGCGAACTGCAGACTGTTGACCTCGTTGAGCGAGTCATCGTCTGTTAGCATGTTAGCCAGCGTGTTCAGCGTGCGTGGGCTGAAGTCATCACTCCTCAACCTTCCTCTTGCCGAATCTTTGAACGCGTGAACTGAAAGTCGGTCACTCCTGACAGCACACACCACGTCGCCACCACTAGGCCTCTGAACTAAGGTTTTCCCCAAAGGTTTGGAGGCAAAGGGGCGAACACCAACCTTACACCAAAGCCGGATTCCCATCGTGACTCCTTAGTCAAGGGCATTCCCTGGCCTCACAGAAAGTGGCAATCCAGTTCTCCACAACCCAAACGGATTCGATCCAGCTAACCAGCAAACTTCCAGGTTTAGGGTGGGATACCCCGCAGGGTGACCTCAGTTTGCCGGCCGAAGGGTTTCACTGAGGGCTCTGGGGCTAGGAAAGCTGAGAGGACCAAATGGGGAAGGTAGCCCCTGAAGCCCAAACCACCAAACCAAACCACCAATTAGGGGGAAGCTGGAGTATGGTAACTCGAACCCTCGGGGAAACACGCCAAACAGATCGAATCTCTCTGCCTTCGCGGCTGGACGTCCCAGCCTTGGCCCAAAAAATCGGCCGGTTGTGCGTGGAGTCCTTTCAATCTGCCCATCAGTTTACTTTTTAGAGCCATTCCAAAACCCCCCCACCCATTGCTCTACAGTTCTAAGGCCATTCAGAAACCCTGCAGTATGACAGGGGGGTGATAGGGAGGGTAGGTGAGGGGAGGTTGGAGCGGGAGAGAGGAAGACTTTACCCAAGAATCAGCTGCCATTTTGAGGGTGGATCACAATCCCACGATCCGAAAGGATCGGAAGGGCAAGGCCTTGGTATGGCCACTGATGGAACAACCTCGAGGATCCTTTGGGTTTCCTGTGACAGCTCAGGGCTTGGTTGGTTGTGCAACCAACCGTTTGTGAATAACCTCCTTTTTGCTCCCCCTTTTCATGGATACCAGGGTTTGGTGTTCAAATCAACCAACCCTCTCAGACGATGCCAAGCGCCGCCTTTTTTCGCACGTCACACAATGCTTTCGCACAAGGCAGGGGGCGCCCACGCCTTGAGCTTGCGGCTCAGTCCTCAGAGAGCCCGGGGCTGTGGAATTCGCTTTCTGAGCCTGTCGTATTCTTCACGTTTCGCCGTTTCTTTGTGGGTAATGTGCTTCTTTCTTGCGTTTGCGCACGTTGTGGCTTGGCAGTGCATGCGTCCTTTTCTTCTCCAGGGAAACGCTTGAGTTATATCTCGCATCACGCTGAAACAAATTGACCATCTTTAGCCTATATCGTGGGGCAGGAATTATGTTGGGTCCGGTGTACAAAGTAGTTCCTGTTGGTGTCCTTTCCATCACACCAAGAAACACGGGTGGCACAGATTACTTCGACACCCCGCTTTGGCAGTGCTTAGAAACCAAAATCCAAATGCCGTGAACCAGAAAGCCACACCTCTGGGCCTGGCCGGCGCTGGGTGCGATTTAACTTTTGCTTTTCTAGCAGGGTGTGTCAAACCAAGGGTCCCCAATATGGTGGCTTCCGAATTCCCCTTTGGTTTCCCTTTGAGACCACCAAAAAAAGGGGTACTTAACAAAACTGCAGACCTGCGGTGCAAACACCTCGTTTTGGTTCCGATTCCCTTTGACAAGAGGGACAAGTTGCATTTTTGGCTGGGATATGCATGATTCCAATTGGGTCCAGGGTTGGGCGAATCAACTGCTTGCTGTACTGTATTAAACCACGATGGTTCACATGGTTTAAACAAACTCCTTTAGGTTTCGCTTCCTAAGGGGCCCGAATCAAGTCTGGACGCTAAACGACCAGTTTCGCCCAGCCCGGTGCCCATTTTCAAGACACGATCTGCGCAGTTGCCAAGCTCGAGTTGCACGGTGCCGTTGCTTGGGTGTGGTTGTGGATTGGGAACGTCGCATCTTGTATTGCAGGTGTGTGCTTACTTGGTGTTTTTCAAAGAGAGACACTATGCACAGGGAAACATAGGGTCGATTTTGGGGAGGCAAACCCAGCTGATACTCCGCGTGCTTTGCTCTGGCCTGCGACCTGAAACCAGGGAGTCCAACATGCGGACCTTGACCACAGGACAGGCCCCAAACCTGTGAAATGCGAAATTGCAATATCTTCGTGGCCCGACACCAACAATTGCTTGGTGTAACGCTCGCGTGGCTTCTGCTGGGTTTCTTAATTATCATGTGTGGGTTGGGAGTAGTAAAAGCACTCATGAAGACTCCCTTCCTGAGGTTGGCAAATGCACAATCTATCTGTTTGCTTCCTACTTGAATGGCCTCGCGAAAACATGACTAACGTCCGAAACTGATATTTAGCTTGCCTTTTTGATGCTTTGGAACATTGCCTTTTCGGCTAAGTCAAAGTGAGCTTACATGTTGTTGCTCACTAGCGATGCGTTCCCAAAAGATATATTGCAAATGATCGAGTGCATCATGTTGACACTTCGTGTTGAGAGGGGCATCATTTGTTTTGCGACCCAGTGAATGAAACGCCTGTAAAGTCTAAGCGAATTCTGAAGTTGCCTCACTTACACTGGGTCGGGAAGAAGCCCTCTGCCAAGACTCCTTCCATAACCTTTCGGTTCCTCTCCGAGATTTGCTGCTTCAGAGCCTGACGCGTCCCGGCAAAAACCAGCTCTGAAGCATACCAGTTGCCATAACCAGGATTCGTGGACCTGTATGCTTCTGATTTCCCTATATATATATATATATATCTGTGTGACATTGTGTGACTACCATAGTGCCAACTGGGGGCTACCTGTGGTGCTCAAACTTGACTTTGTGGCCTACAACGTTTGTGCTTTAGCGGCAATAGTCACTCATGTGTCTTCTGCCAGGAAAATGTGTTTCTGAACATTTGCGTTTACGTGCGAGAACCGATGACTTCCACCATTCCGCATCCGTGTTTGAGCTCCACCACTTGCACAACCGACTTGACCGATTCGAACGGTGGTAGAAACTTCGGAGATGCCAAGGGAACCTGCCCCATCCACCCAAATGTTTGCGCATTTCTTAAAGTCTTAGGAACGACCAGGGGGGTGCTTCAAGTGGCAGTGGTATGTGAATGTGTCCAAATGCGACTCGGACCCGCTAGGAAACCACCAGGCTCTTTTAAGAACAGCTCGGATTAACATGGACCCTCCAAAACAAAGACAAAGCAACCATTCAGGTGCTTCTCAAATCACAAGGACGTCATGCAACATTTAGGTTCCAAATCCTTTTTGCGGGAGACCCATGGAGGAAGTCGACTTTGCAACAGCAATCCCGGACCCCCCTTTTGGGTTCCGTTGATTTGTAGAGGAGCCAGGCCCCTAGATCCGATGGTCGAATGCGCTTCCATCCAAGGCCCGCCTCCTCCGCGATCTTGCCTTCTCGCAGCTCCAAGCAGACTTGCCTCGAAAGCCCGGGGCCCATAAAGTTGAGAGACCGCCCTTTTGGCTTTGGGAAGAAGGGACATTCAGAGGGAACCAGAAAATCATGTTCCCACACTTGTGCCTTCCGGTGCATAACACATGACACCCAAATTTGGGATTAAAACGGAACATAAGCAGGTTTGAAGGTCCGAATTCAGGAGAGTCCATTCTGCGGACAAATTAGTGCCTTTCCACTTCTCGTCCCTCCCGAGTGAACCAGAGACCGGAAACTTGGACTGAACCTCCTGATCCCAAATTGTCCATGGCTTGGGTTGGACCGGGACCCAGCGGCACTTTGGGAGGGCATCAAATCCAGGATTGTCTCAGGCCTCAAAAGGAATTGGGGGAACATTGAGTGAGTCCCCCTGGTTCTTGGGGAATATTTAGTGAGAACCCGATGTTGCTCCATAAACCACAAATCAAGAATCGATTCCGCTCTAGGCCCACGCTCCCTCTCCCCCTCTCTCTTCACTCTTCTATTCTCACCAACCAACCAACCAACGTGTCCCACGAGAGAGAAAAGGGATGGAGATTACACGCTCTGACGTAGCAATGAAGCGCCCAACCCTCTTCTCTTCCCGGATGCTCTCTGAAATTATATGTCCAGAAAGCACTTCTTCGCTTCTAGAACTAAACAATTACTGAGACGAAGGTTGGAAAGAGAAAGTGCTTCCTACCGGTGGATGCCATCTGCTCGCTTCACCTGTTTACCCCAGCGGGGACTGTTGTCCTAGTGCTTGCAACACGCAGGGAGCCAAACCAGCATAGCAATCTAGCGGTGTCAGTCATGGGCGAGAGAGCAAGCGAGCTTTCTGGAGTTGTGAAACACCGCAAGCTCCTGTTGTTCACAACAAGGCTCACATCATATAATCCAAGTCCTGTTCACTGAGTCCGCTTCTTGGGCTGGTGGTGGAGTAGGTCAAACACCCCTGTAAAGATTTGACGGCGACTACTTTTTGCGGAACCTCGCTCCAAACTGGATTCAATGCTTCACGCTAACTGGAACGCCTCCAACATAACACTTGCGAACTGGATGATCCGAGGCTGGAAGGCATGGCTCCCCAATTATCTTTAACTATCAGGGGTTCAAAACCCTCAAGGCCACCATAACTGAAGGGTGACAGCTGTGACAGCCGCAACTTGGCGTGGAAAAGGGTTCCATGAACGGGCCACCCTACAAACACCATATGGACCAGACGAGCAACTGGAAACAAGGGGTAGTATACGCATGTGACGCTCAACTTGGCCACCATGCTTCTTGTAAGGACCCCTGAAAATGGGGAAACTCCCAATTTCTGTGATATCCAACTATGACTACTGGATATCACCAGGAGGGATTCCGCCATGGGCAGGGGTCTTCACAGATCTCCGCAACCCGGCAAAGCCCAATCTCTTCCAGGGGGCACTGGATTTCCCCTTCAAAAGTTGCAATTTACTGGTCGGTTCAAGCAAAACAATGCACTTTCCCATGTCCCAACAAGAGGAAATTCACAGACCCATGTTCTCCCCACGCACTGGGTTGAACCATCCCTGCAAAGTCCCTGAGCTCACGGTTCGGCCCTGGCTGAATTTTGCCCAGACACGCCCCACGATTTGCAAAGGGCACCTGGGAACGGGCAGGGCAGCCTGAGCCTGAGACCTTAGCCTACCTCAAACAACTGCGCCAAACGGAACAAGAGCAAACAAACGGAGCAACAAAACGCAACCAACATAAGAACAACAATATACCAATCAAACTAAAGTGAGAAAACTGAAAGAATGATTAAAGCTTGTCCCTAAAGGCTCCTCATGCTCAAACTCCCAGCGATGCTTAAGGCTAGCCTGCTTGATAAGGAAAGCTAATCAATTCACTTGACATGACTGTATTTGATTGAAACATGCTGATTCTCACTCTTCCATAAACCATGCAACACACGCTGCCTTTTGGACAACTTTGTATATTGTTGCAAAACGGGCAGCCTTCCCAGTTCTTGCATGGCTGGTTTGCGCTCATGCAACTCCGAATTTTCACCGAAAGCTGTTCCCCAAAACGAGTGTTCCGGATTCCCTCAAACATCAGTGTTGCCTATACTCCCCTCAAACATCATCACTTTGGGAGACTCACCTTTTATTGGCCAACGAGGTCATGCTTAAAGTCCCTTTACAGCATACCAGGGGTTGGCCGCTGAAAAACATGTCACAAGCAACCGGGAAACCGTGAACGGACCAAGCATCTTCCAGGTTTCAATCACTCTTATCAAAATAGGACGAACTAAACAACTCCCAGCAACCTCTGGCCAACAAACAGCTGGGGATGGGTCAAAGTTAGCTTTTAGTCCATGTTTCTGTTTACCAGGGTTTCATTGTGGGTACCTATTCTCCCCTCCCAGCTTTTGCCCCCAACCAGACATACCACCGTGATATGCTCCCTAAGGGTTCGAATACCTTACAAGGGGGTACTCAAACTCCTTTTGGCCACCAAAAACCATCGACACCAGGCCGGTCCCAAATAATGCCATGTGACGGATTGCAACTTCTCAATCCACGATGTCCCATGAAAGGCAAAGGCAGGCGTGACCACGCCGCCTCGTCCGCTGTCAGCCTTGGTCTTTCATGGAAAAGGCGTGTTGAGTGCAACGGTCATGGGCTCCCACAGGCCCTGACCAGGCGAAACCGGGAGGTCAAAACAATGATACCTTCTGGCCTGACCTCACGCTGCGCTGCCTTTCAAACAAGGAGATTTGCCAGCCTTAGGCGTCAAGGCAGTGAGCCCCAGACTTCCACTGGCCGCAAACAACAATTGCACATTGTTTTCAAAATCGATTTCAACAACGAGCTACTTGGGCCTCATGTAAAGAGTATTTGAGGGCTGCCAAGGGTGTGCGCTGCTTTGGGGGACCCGCGGTGTGGTTGAAAGGGATTGACGCGCCATCTGTCGAGTTGGCCAGTGGGCTGGGCGAAGAGAAACTGTTGACCGGGTCTAAGTCTGGCCCAGTAGGGCTTCATGCCGTTCAAAGGGAAACAAAGCCGAATCCAAATTAAGAGCAGTGTATTTTGAGACACACCCTTGGGGTCCAATTACCTCCTGAGGATAAGTTTTGAGGGAAATTCCGAGGAAGCTACTTAAAGCACCGTCTCAAAGCAACACTCCGCGATGCTGTCATGGCTTTGCAAATCAGGATCCCCTAAAACTAAAACTAGTTGGTTTCCTTGTGCGTGCGGGTCCACAATTTTGAGATGATACGTTGCTCTATGTTACTCAAACATGGCAAACATGGCCTGGAAACAACCCAAATCAGTCAAATGGACTGTGAAAAACTGGGTTTACCAATGAGAACCCCTGGTTGCCACTACTTTGGCATCACAAGGACCCTTTTCCATCATGAGTATGCAAACACGAGGTCCAATTACACTGGTGAGTCATGCTAATGTGTTGAATTGCAAGGATACTCTTTGCAAATTTCCAGAAAGAACTCAAACTGAGAGTCAAAAGACAGATTCCCAAGATGGTTTGCCTAATGCTAGGGGAGAGTAAAGCATCCCATTCCATGATCCAGTTGGACTTCGAGGGACACGGGGCGCAAGGGGTCTTGCGGGGCAATCAGAACCCGATAGGACTTACTGAGTTCCGCATGCCCATCGCGGGAAACGTCTATGAGCGGTTGTTCCTTTGAGTTATGGGATGTTGCCACTGGCACATGATTTGCAGCCCGGAATCAGTAGGATTAAATTGTCTTGATCAAACCAAGCTATAAATTAATGACAACTATGCATTTGGTTCTTGCTGTTAAAAGGACATCCCCTCCAAACCAATGGACGCGAGGGTATCACTGGAGGTCTGGGTTGCTTTCCTAGCAAGAGAACCTTGCAAGCAACAGCAACATGCTGGCTAATTAGATAGCGCGGCACGGGCTACAAGAACTTGTTTCAAAGTGCAGTCTGGCAAGATCTCTCGCCAGCACTCAGCACAAGTGCACCCTCTCACTCACACGACCTTTGAAGAAAGCGGTCCACACCAGTGGCCTCCTTTCGTCAGGTTCCCATAAGAACAATGTCTCTACCGTTGGTACTGACGGCAACCGATTTGACCCAAACAGAATAGGAAAACACCGGGCCCACAAAAAGTGAAGACACACCCAGTTAACGTCTAACGCTTGTTCAAAGGGAAAGTGGAGGAAGACCTTTTGAAGCCAAACGTGGCGTTTTCGGCTCGCTACATCCGGCGATGTGGTGAAGTGACTGGCCAGAGAAAGCTTGCACTTTGGAAGCTAAAACGGTGCAATAGGACCTACAACGGGTAAATTGGACTCTTCTGATTTATCAAATATGCCAAAGGTCAGTTCTTGCAAAACCCAAAACCTCCAGCGCCGTTTGGTTCTGACAGGTGTGGTGTATAAAGGTTTACATGCCTAGTGCTTCTACCTACTAAAGGTGATAGCTAGAAGCACTGGGACAGTTTACATCCTTTCCATGAAAGCTACCAAACCCTAAATGTGGCCATACGCCCGGTACCGAGCCTTGCCGGCAGAACGTACACTTTATGGGTTAATTAACCGGTCATGGCTTATTCATGCGATATCAGCCCAGGGTCAAATTTAGCTGTGAGTTCATGCCTGGCACAATCCCCTTTCCCGATATGAGTAGCGGACCAAATCCTTCGCTACATTCGAGTTGGCTGGTCCCTTATCGGTTTTCAATGTTCTGAAGCTAGAAGGGGGAGAGCGGTGTTGGGTGGCCCCCTATCGGTTTTGAGGGCTTTTGCTGATTTTGCTAGCTCCAAGGCGCCCCGAATACTACTGAAGACTACCAACAATTTTATCAGATACGCAAAGTATTTAAAAAAAAAGTGCCATCTACTTTCTGTGTGGTGCTATGAACGTTTACATGCCCAGTGCTTCCAGGCTGGCCACTATAGTAGGCAGGCAGGTGTCTTTACCTCACGATGTTACCATGCATGGTTTCCCCTTACCTACAAAAAGGTGGTAGCTGGAAGCACTGGGATAGTTGACATCCTTTCCATGGCCCTGGAGCATTGCCACGCAACCTTCAGCTCCTCCACGATGACCAAGGCCCCAGTGACCGGTGCCATGGCTGAAACCTCGTAGGCGCATCCCGAGGTCCATCGTGCATGAGCCCACTCACCTGGGGAGGATCCATGGAAACGGATCCCGGGTTGGTTTTGAAGGCAACAGGCCCTTTTTGGGGCTCCAAACATGGGATGCAAGCACAAGAATCGTCTTCAAGGAACCTCTTCTTTTGTGGTGAAAGGGAAATCCGAAAAAGGCTTTCGGAACAATAGTGGCTTGCACATGCTTAAACAAGGGGTGCCTCAATCCGTGTTTTGGACACAGGGCAAAAAAACGGTGACTCAGCTGGATCAAATTATTCATCTTCCAACACATCTACATTCCCTATGTATTCTCTTAGTTCAAAGCGTTGGGTTCCACTGTGACAAGGGACCAAAAGGAGCGGTCCGGTTGCTTTATGCAGAGCTGTTGCAATGTCCAGGCCTTGGCTTGAAAAGCTTAGGCTTGGCCCCTTCGAATTCTATGTCACCCACTACAACCAGTTCCAAAAGATCCAAGGTTCTCCTTGCGATCCGCACGCATCTCCGTCCAAAAGATCTAAGGCGCCCATGCTGGGGGTGTGGGCGGGTTCGAAAGTCCTTGTCTCGCTGAAGCCTCTAAAAAAGGCTCATGTTGCATTCGCAAGTGACAACCCCCTCAGTGGAAGCCTCCCAGGTTCCGCAAATATCACAGGCGAGAGGTTTGTTTCCAGGAGCGCCGCCGTGGGGTAAGTTACCGCCAAGCTTTCTATGGACCTTTCGGGACTGTCTTTTTCCGAGGGTACAATCCTATGAGGCAAAGTCGATGTGACCGGGTCACATCAGGGTCACATCACCTCCTCGTGTAGGTTGCGTTTCATCATTTGAAGCATGCTGCAAGACTGATGCGAATAACCGCAAACTACACTGGCTTGCTTGCTTCGAAACGAGCTTTGGGCCACTTAGTTCGCATGCTAGTGTCACGGACTTTAGTCACTGCAGCTTCTTGGAACATGTGTTGTGCCTAAGGGGGAACATCGCAGCGACGTCACATCAGGGTCACTGCAATCAGTCGAAGCCCATCGGCTTGCAACGCAACAGCAAGCAAAACAAGGTAGTGAGGCAGCAACAGATATAGCAAGCCAGCAAAGGCAGCAGAAAGGCAGGGACAAGCCAGGAGCAAGGCAGGGGCAAGCCAGGAGCAAGGCAGGAGCAAGGCAGGAGCAAGGCCCACCATACTCCAACAAGACTTCCCGCACGAAAGCCCAACGATGTTGGGGAAAATGCTGCTAAAAGACGAACCAAACTTGGTTTTGGGGACAGAAATGAGGCCCCAAACAAGGCCCAAACGAGGCCCAACCGAGCCCCGGTGGCCCAACCGGCAGGTCCCTAGGCACATTAACTCAACTGGGAATCTAAACAATGCAAATGCACGCGAAACAATGCAAACACATAAGTCAAGTTGCTCTGAAAAAAACTGTTCGAAGAATGGGTGCGTTCTGCTTATATTTTTGATTGGCTTGCTGGTTATTGTTTTGGTTGTTGCTGCTGCTGTTGTTTGTGGGCTGGCTCTGAAAGGACTTGAGAAAAAGAAAAAAAACATGCTAAACGCAACCTCAATTCATGAATTTATGCGACCCCGCTACAATGCTTTCCCCAACGGCAGGGAGACAATCAAGCCAAATCGATGCGACCAGCCTTCTTGACTGTACCCTTTTCGGGGCTGCTTTCAGAGGAAAACCAAACAAATAAATCACTATTGGTGGTCCCCTAAGAACAAAAACACACAGCCACAATTGTTTGGATCCAAAAGATCCTTCGGGGCAGGTCCCCAACGGCAACGGAAGGGCCTGACTCCGACTCCGCCATCGCCAGCACCTCCGCGCCGAAGGAGTTCCTCAGCTCCTGAAGGCGGATGCGTTGGTGGCCCTTTGATTTCTCGGATTTCAACTTGGCGCTGGGCCCCCCCCCCTCTCAACCTCCCGTTTTGGGAATGGAATACTGAGGGGGCTCTGGCACCCTTTGATTTAGGGCATGCAATCCGTTTAGGAAATGAACAGCTGACACTGCCGCCCAGGATTCCGCTTTGAACTGCGCCAAGGTAGACTTCAGAATGAGTTTCCGTTCGTGAAAGCCGACGGATTTGAGTCTACCCTGGGCAAGACCACCCCCTTGCTAAAAAATGATGCAACCAATGGTGCTAAAATGTCCTCCTCGGTATCCCTTGGGAGGTGGCCTTAAACACCTAGAAACACCCTCGTTTGGCTTCCCTGCATAGAGAGGACCAAATCACGTTGCATGTGTCAAACACATGTTCAACTAACCCCTGCTGCTCCAACGAAATTGGCGCAAAACTCCCGCAAAATGGTGTGTGCATGTGCTTGCAGCCAAAAGGTTTGCCTTCACTGACTAGGGATGTTTCGACATGCTAAACAAATACCAATGTTGCTTTTGGCTTCCCGACCGAATCCGGGCTTTTGGAGGCACCCCGCTCGCGCCTCTGGGGGGCCCTGGCCCGGCCAGGGCGCCTCCCCCCTCTCCCGCGCAGCCGCGGCAAAAGCCGCCGCGGCGGCAGCGGCGGCAGCGGCGGAAGCGGCGGAAGCGGCGTCGGGGGCGGCAAACTGCTGCAACTGCTGCTGCGCCAACGGCTGCTGCAGGTGGCCCTGGCTCGTGCAGCAAGCCCCCCTTCCTTCGCGAGGCTACCCTATTAAGGGTGGTTGTTCCTGATTGTTGCGGAAACACCAACAGCAAAACAGACTGCAGTATTGAACACCTTCTACATTTTGGGAAAGAAAGGCCTGACAGCTCAGCAAAATCCTAGCACCCGAGATCCCGATCCGATCCTCCCGGATGGTGATGCTGAACTCTGACCCGTAGAACATGTCCAAGTCCGTCGCCTCCAGGGCAACGGAAGCCCCTTGTTGGTCGGGTATCGCCAGTTGCCCAGTGACCCTGGAAGAAAAAGTGGGTTCTATTTGATTGTGTGGGGTTCACGATTCAAAAGGGGAACTCACAAAACAAAAGGGGAAACGGGTGCCACTGAACAACTGAGCTTCCTCGAAGAGGCCGCTGCTGCGTCTCACCACCCGAGAGCCCGTGCTGCTGTTGTAGGCGGGCGACAGGAATATGGAGGGGTACATCGCATCTGCCTCGCGAACGAAAGCAACACATCTGCAAGCGAGCACGCCCGCAACCAATGCACTGTTGGTTCTGCTAAGATGGCTTCAAGGCGTCCGTGCACATTCTCCCTTCCTCAGGGGATTGGCCAAACAGGTCCAAACTTGTTGTGTCGTGTGGAGCAATCGCTCCTATCAACCTCAGAAAGTCAGACGTTAGAATCGGCCAACTGTGTGCCATCGTTCTCTCTGTGACTGGAAGAAGTCACACGTGTTTTTTGATTTCTGGACCCCATAAAGCACACAAACTGGAGTGTTTGGTGCCGAGAGATCACCTTCCGAAGTTCTAGGAACCTAGGATGCCCTGCAGTCAATGCAAGAATGCACAAACCCGCACTAAGGCTACGTAAGAATCCTGGGCCCAAAGTCGCGAATTTCAACCAGTGTGTCACTGTGAGCTGAGCCTGACAAGCCTAAATTGTGAGGCATAAGGTGAGACCATATAAGCCACCGACGTCGGTTTAGTTTGCTTGTTTCCCTGTATTATGTTGAAATAGGAGGACCCTAGAATGGTTTTGTTGTTCCTTTGCATACCGACCAAGCTGGGGGTCCAACATTTTTGAGAAAATCCCATATCCTTGTTCCTTGCAGCTGTTTCCTCCTAGGAGCTTGTGGTGGATTCAATAGCATGGAAGCTGACTGGGTGCTGCCTGGTTGTGATCATTCCCTTGCAAGTTGACATGAAACCCCGAAGGGTCCCTCAAAAGCAGATTCCCCTACTCAAATGGGGGACCACGTTTTGCTTGACCCCCAACCAAATTGGGGTAAGCCAAAAGGGTCTCATTTAATTAAGAAGGTCAAACAACAGGTTTGGGGCTTGGACAAAATACATGGTTTGGCTCCATGTCAATCGGGGAAGTAATGTCGGAATCAACCCGGTGGATTCATAGGGGTGCTTCAATTTATAAACGGAACATCCCTAGATTACTCAACCAGAAACCTAGTAATCCTTGTTTCCCACTTAAACCGCAATGTTCCCAGTTGTCCGAGGGTGCTGAACCCCCTTGATTACCTATACGAGTGCATGGAATTGGGAGTGAATGGTTAGCTGTACAATTCAATCCTGGAAATGAGCAGCGTCCAAACCGATTGACCAACATTGTTATAAAGGTTCCTTTCTATCCCTATGAAACAAGTACTAGAACCACCTACCAGAATTGGCATTGGTCGCCATTGGTCGCTGCTGAATTCCATCAAAGCGTTTCTCAAAACGGTGAACCGACCGAGCCATTTGCATGTGACCACTTGGGGTTTTCTCAAAATTGGGGGACCGAAGAGGTTGGTCTCCTTTTCGCCTTTTTCAAACCAACAAAATAATTTCCATTCCAAACCCCTTCTTATCTTGACTGTTCGATGTACTTGCAACCCGGAATGATCGGCCAAGTAGCAAAATACGTTGTTTTTTGTTCTTTCTTTTTTTCTGAAGGCCAAATTCTTGAGCTCATCAGGAGGACCAGACCCTGCCTTGGGCTTTGCGGCTGCCCACACAAAGACACACCCACTGTGAGCACCACCCCCCCCGGCTCGGTCCAAGCACCTCTACGGCGATGCAGTCCTGGTCCCCCGCCCTGCGCGCTTCGGGGCAATGGGAGCCACGGTGTTGTCGCCGAGCCAACACAACTAGACAGCCAAGTGGCTGATGTTTTTTTCAGCCACTGATGCTAGTTTTTGGGGGAAAGTGCATGGAAAAAAGCAGCAGCTGGCGATCCAGGCAACTAAAGGCTCAGGTCGCAACCAAATGGGATTCTCTCCTTTAAGCAGCAACCCACCAGGAAATACTTTTGGAAAGAAATGTTGTTTTCCAGGCTACACAAGTGGACAACAAACTGAACCGTCCTTGGTTTCCTTGGACGGCAAAGGTTCATTCCGAACCCCCTCATCGAAACCAAGCCAAATAGTGGTTTAAAGGGTGTCCCCCCAAAAGTAATCTCGAGAACCCCTCAACATTTCAGCCCACTTTTCTGTCCAGTAGTTTTGAAGATGTGTATTCCAAACGAACTTGCTCAAGTGTGAAGCATGCGGCACTGCCTTAAATATAGATTTCATCAGGGCGGGACCTCCTGCGAAATGGTTGCCTAGGGAGCTGAGCTTCCTGGACTTTGGTCCGGCTTCCGACCCTTTCAGACAGGCTCAAGGAATCTGCTCCAAGGCAACGGGGGGTGAGCAAAAACCAATGGCTGCACAGGCGTCCAGTCAGCTACCTTTCACGAAAAGCCATGTCCAGCCACCATTGTATTTGCTCATCCCGGATGACTCATCCCATAAACAAAAGGGTGTCCAGACGGCTCAAAGAAACTCAAGGGCGCCAAATCTGAGGAATCCGAAGGGATCTTCAGGTCCGGCGAGCTGTTACCTGTCGGTGTCAAAACTCCGAATGGGTCGAAGCTTGCAAAGGTTATCTACGCCCCCCTTCAAAGGCCAAGCATCCCCTGCCCCAAGTGAAGGAACCGGTCTTTGACGATAGCACAACGCCTTCTCACTCCGAGGCCTGCCACTTGCCTTTTTGCCGCCCAGGCAGAAGGGGTCTTTGGCAATGGCGCGGCCCTCTTCGCTCCCGGAAAGCGTTGAGATCTCGGCACGAGAAAACCACATCGCACACTCGATGCTTCTGGGATGGACACACGCAACATCACGAATTGCAATCTGAAATCAGGTGTGCAGCGCCCAATACACAATGCCGTATGCTTCTGCCAACATGGTTATTGTCATACAGGCATGTAGGCCTTGAAGGGTATGGTAGGCCTCACTAAACAACCACATTAATCAGATAGAAGCGAAACCGCTTCTTGAACAACATGCTGCCTGCACCTTGCGCCTGTGCGCACGCCAGTCTGAAGGCTAAGCGGGCAGCAGTGGATTGCAAGGTGCCGCCACTGACACCTCCAAACTGGCTGAAGTATTCGCCTGGGCATCGCGACACGAGAGGAATTAGGGTTTGGGGTGTGAGGTTTGGAGGGGGGGGGGGGGTCGGGGTGTAGGGTTTGGGATGTTGGGGTGCGGGATGTTGGGGTTTTGGGGTGTAGGCCCCAGATCTTGAGATAATCCCACAACCAACCCGGCGAGATGGGCAAATTGGGGACCAAACCGGCCAAAAGTCGGATTCACTCATGTTCAAATGCCTGCGCACACCTGGCTTGCAAGCAAGTTGCGGTATGATTTCAGCGGGCCAAGTTTCTTGACCAGGCTGTAGCAAAGAATCTCATCGACCGCGCCTTGAATCTCAGTGACTTCTCATCAGCATCTTGCAGGCTCTACACCCAGCAAGTCAGTCACAGCACGTGCTCCCTGAGTCAGCCAAGCCGCTGACGCTCCCAGCAGACAGGACAATCATTGATCCTTTCTCTTTGGCTGTAGCGTGGTACTTGGCAATCATTGCGTGCCTGCACAGCTTCAAAGCACATGGTTTGTGCAAAACCACTCTTTCTGTGATACCAATTCAACTGATGCGCAAACGCTTGGTGCATGGCAAGCGGCATCCAGGGAATTTCGCCAGTGACATCAATGTAGTGGGTCGAGTTGTCGACGCAGGCTTTGATTACTGCCTGCCAAAGACCAACCACTCTATCCTCCGACTGCATCGTCGAGATGTTTGACAAGGGGTCCGTCGCAACTCATCTGTGTTTTGTGAGGGCTCGCCACTTTCGGATTGACAACCCCCTGTCGAGTATCCTCTAATGGTGGCGATGAGGTCCAAACATCCACCCCACATGCACGCCCACCGCCGTCCGCCTCGCCGCATACTGCATACGGCCCGATAGCAGAAATCACCACCTCGGGGCTAGGCACATTTGAGCAGCGCCCAAAACCGAATTACTGTTGGCTCTACTACGTGGCTGCAAAGGATTATATGGGCCTGTCCCAAAACTAAAGCACCACTTGAGCCATGTCCTAATCGTGTCATGATTTGCTCTGTCGTTTCATTCTGCTTGCGCCACCTGCTTACGCCACCTTACGCGCGTGGAGTGTTTGCTTACGCGACACATTTGAAGGCTTTGCTTACGCCACCAGCTTACGCCACCTTACGCTCGTGGAGTTTTTGCTTGCGCACAGGTCGATATGACATGACTCTTACTAAACATGCACACGGAGGTTTTGGACGCTACTCACTTGGGGCTTTGGGTGCGCATTTGTTGAATAAACACCTGGCCAACGCCCACAAGCAACCCCCAGCCGACGCAGGACACATACTCGTTGATCATGTCTAAAGCTTTTTTACGGATTCCGCAGGCGTTCCCATGATTCTTATGGCCCAAGTCAAAGGAATATTCGGGAAGCAAAAGCCAACCCTCTCACTTTGTCTGGGTATGAATTCTCATTGGGGATGCGTTTTCATGGGAGTTTATGTGTGACCACTTTTTAGGGTATGACGTCAACCACTGACACGAAAAGAGGTTTTGAGAATGAGAATGGTATCTAGAGTAGGGGGTCCTTTGGTGAGTGATGGTCACGCTTAAACTAACTATGGTCTCGCCCGTGGCAACTCGCTTTCTGAGTGGGCGGGCCAACAAGTTCCACGACTTGTTATTTGCCGGGGGGGGGGGGGCCTAAAAACAATTGATTGATTCAACCAGGTCCACATGACCTCGGCATGGCTCGTCTCAAAATGGTGGATCAGCCACGGTGAGTGGTTTCCTTTCTGAAAAACAACCCCAACAATGCCCCTTAGAAGGTGGCTTGAAACGTCGGTGGCTTCATTTCTGCTCCCTGAAATACGATCAAAAACCACCGCCGTCTGGGAGGTAGGGAAAGTGACTAGTCAACCGCAGCTACGCCCGAACTCTGTAAGCCCTTGCAAGTAGAGTCTCAAAGCATTTGCCAAAGCCCACATCCACCCGGCCTCACATCTGCTCGCCAACTGCGCCAGTTGGGCATCGCTAGTCACCTGGATGATCTCCGGGTCGGTGCTGCAATGGCTTGCGATGTTCCTGGGACAGCAAGGAGCCAGCCCCTCGTTCAAACTTTCCTTTGGAGAAACCCTAGGTTCCAAGAACTGTTGCTGAGGGGGGCTTTGGTTTCCTTAAATGTGATTCAAACAAGTATAGCTTAAACAGCCTTCTGATTTCAAAAAATAAAATGTTTGGGGTGTTTCCTGTTTAACCACAAACAACAAGCATGAGGATGTCACTTTTGTGGACACCCTCGCGTTTGCCGGTTTTTTGGTCTCCAGGTTTCACTTGCTCGACTTGTTTCGGGAATCAGCTGGGTCTTTGGGAATGAACTTGTCGATTCCTTAAAACGAAAGCGACCAAATAGCTGAATCAGCTCGGGGTCAACTCATTCCGAACCTGAAGCCTATGAGGCATAAACTAAGAAGATCTCAAACGGTTCATGCCCAAATTCCATCAATATCCCCACCACTCGAACCAGCAAGTCTGCACTTTTATGGCTTCGAAACCCGCGCTTACGAGGCTCCGAAGCTTGGCGACGTTGCGGCCGGCAATGGCCCACTTTGGGCCCGAGCTTTTACGCAAGCTGAGAACAGCATCCAGGTGCTCAGTCATGAGGCTCCCGGTGAAGCCTGATACTCTCTCCACATTGACACGATAAAGGATCCCAAAGGGAGATTCCTCTAACAAAAAATATGGTTGTCCGGGGGGTCCATGAACATTGTAGAGTGTCTTCCCTGGGTTCATTTGCTGTTTGGCTTCCATGAACATTTCGAGGGGATAACACCCAAACACCCTTATCTTTTGCTGGCGGCTAAAAAGTGATCTGGAACATTCTGAAAACTCGGGGTTTCTATGACGCCATGAGTCCGACTCCACGGGTAACGGTGCTGTTGTTGTTTTTACTAGGGCTAGTTTTCTCCTGGGGCTGGTTTTCCGCAGGGCTGGCAACATCCCCAGCATCACCAGCATCACTTGGCCCTGGGGGCCTATTGGCTCTGATTTAATGGCAGTTGGGAGCAGCCTGGATGTCAGCCCTTCGCTTCGCCTAAATCAACCCCAAACCAGGGCCCTCATGAAGATCTAAGCCAGCCAAAACCCCCCTAACTTAAACCAGACCCCAGCAACTCCCAACTGCCATTAAATCAGAGCCGCCAGTGAGGCTAGCGATGCCGGGGATGCGGCCACAACCAACCAACCAACCAACCAACCAACCAACCAACCAACCAACCAACCAACCAACCAACCAACCAAGTATTAAAAAAAGACAGCCCAAGGAACAAAAAACACCGGATCCATGGATGCGTCGCAACCCAAAAGTGACAGCGCGACAGCGCCCGCCCGTCGGCCTGTGGCGCCCAAAATCGCCACGGCGATGTCACGATCACGTGGATTCAGCACCACCGGGTCCAATTCGTCCAGCTCATCAAAATCCATCCGAGCTCCGAAGAAAACCGGCCCCGAAAGGGTCGGTTTCCCTTTGGTCTTCTCTTCAAACACCCCAAAAAGGTGGGGTGCCTTTAGTTTTCTCTTCGAACCAAACAACAACGGGTTCTCTTTAGTTTTTCCTTATAAGTCAAACCCAAAGAGTCTGAAGACCCAAGGAACACTGCTGGCCGCTGATCTGTCCTTCTTATTCTTCGTTTGGGGTGGGGGGAACTTTGCACACACCCTTTGTTTCTGTGCCGCCCATGCAAATCCAACTCCCAGGGACCTGCGAAAGTGGCTAGGTCTTGCCCCCAAAACATTTCAATGCACAAGCTTGAGCACGGCGTCACGCAGTCCAAGCCCTTGTAGATCCAAAACGGGTTCAAGTCTTTTGGATGCTCCCTTTTTGACTTGTCGCAAGCTGTGAAAAGCTGCGTCTGATGCTTAAGATACGCATGAGCTTTACCTAACATGTTTTGGTAAGCCCAGCCATCAGGAGGGGAGAAGGAGAAGCCAAGCCCCACAAGGATCCTACGCGTTTCGAGCGCATGAGCACTTGTGGGCTACCATACTCGGCTTCAGGAGCGCCGATCGGGCGGCCAGTCCAGTCACGGCAACCAACCCAGCCAGAAAGAAAGGACTACCACTTCTTGTTTGGGGGGAATGCCTATCTCAGGAGACAAACCCCCTACAAACATGGACTGTTGGCTCTACGAAGATGCCTACAAAGGTTTGTAGAGCTTCAAGAAGCCAGGAAGTATAACCACCTGGTGAAATGGCCAAGGGCTGTTTTGTGCACTGCTCATATTGAATATGCAAATCTGGGCAAAGTACGAAATAAGCAATCAGAATAAGGAATCCCCAAGAAACCTTCATCATAGGTCATAGGTGGGCTGGCTTAAACCCTGATCGGTAAGCTTGCCATTTACCCAGACCAGATGTCCACTCCACAAACTCATCACCCAGCACAAAAGAAGCTCAAGTTCAACTTCCTCATTCTAGAAGGCAAACGTTAACGCACCCACATGGCAACAAGGGTTTTGGGAATGAACAATTTTGAAGTCTCTTAAAGGAAGCCACAAGGGATACTTAAAGACTTTATAGGCTCTCCCTCAATCCCTATCAAACCAGGGGGGAAATCAGGTCACGCCGACATCAGGCGCCAGCTGCGCAGTTACCACCGGCACCGGCTCCCGGCTCTGCACCGGCAGCCTACCGAAGCTTCCGTGACCCGTTTCTGGAGCTTGGGCTTTGTGGTACTGTTGACCCTGGATTTATAAACCCCTGGTCCCTGGATATTCAAATACGGGTGTCCCTGGTTTTAGTAGGGATTCAGCACTTGGAGGGGAACACCCCCACATCACCGCCATATTAGTAAACAGGGGTTCATAATTCCGGGGTCAACATTACCTGTGGGATTTTGGGTCAACACCCAGTTTTCTCAGTGCGACTTGTTGGCTTCAGGGGTTTTAAGACCAGCGCTCATCCATCTCAAGGCTTCCCCGGACTGCCATCACTCTCCGCCGGGCGTAAACCTGGGTTCGGCGCCCAAAAGGCCAGACCCAACTCTTAGGCCACTTTTTTGAAGTGCCCTTTCTTTGAATATGTGTCATGGTCAAAACACACTTGCTCGAAAGTTAGGGGCCCAATATTGGTCCCCTACCTCTTAAACTTTGAGCCAATGGTAGGGTTTGTAAACAACCATGGTTGTGATTCCAAATAGAAGTCTGACAACATGGCCCGCAAACTAGGAGTTTTGACCATGATACATGTGGGTTGCAAAAAATGGGAGCTGTTGTTTGAGAGTGCCTTTTTATGTTGCTTTGAAGGGAAACCAAAAGGATGCTTCCACACACACCTCTCGAGGGTCGGGATCGGTTGAAGTCTCTGAGTCGGAAGTCCACCTTGCCACAACTTGAGAACCTTGAAACTCAGGACCTGCCTACAACCCACGAGAAAGAATCAAATGGGTAGGAACCCAGACCAATTTCTGGCTAAGGAAGTCCCCAAAGAACTTTCATCTACCCGGTGTTGATGGTTTATTCAGGTTGCACACCTAGAAGTTCCCAGCCTGTCCCGAAATGTGTTTGAAATGTGTTTTACTCCGTGTCTCCCTTGAACTGTTTCTTTCTCAACGTCACTCGTGCCCTGGAGAGCCACTCATCTATATAGAGGGTCTGGAACCCACACAAGTCCCATCCCGGTGCTTCCGTTTCCGCAAATTCAAATGGGCTAATTACTGCCCAGCCCTTCTTGCGGAATCGCGCCATTCTCCTTCCCGGAGAGCCATCTTGCCAGTCTCGTCGGATTGCACCCGTGCGCTGCGTTTAGCCCACACAAAACCCCAAGTCAGGACAAAGGCCCCCACTCCCAACTAGATCCTCTGGGGCACGTAGCCGGTCCATGTCATGTTCCCTTACCAACAGCCCCGAAAAAGGGCTGATTCAAGAATCAATCTTCAAAACATGAGCAGAAATGCACCAGTTCCCGCTTTGAGGAGGGAGAACCCTCATGACGAAAGGAATCTACAGTATGGGCAATGTGACAAAGGCGCAAAACAGAGCATTGTATGGACGCTCTGCGCATTCCTGGAAGGATGGGGACAAGGAACAACAAAAGGAAGACCAGAAGCTCCAACAATGGATGGCTTCCATTTGGTTTGAAGTCTTTAGCAAACTGGACCACTAGCAGCCATTTCAATGTCAACTTCAAATTAATCCGGAATACCGTACTCATCAGGCGTTGATCCCTTTTAGAGGATGCATTTATGGGCATTCCGCAAACACCGGCTGAATCCGAATTGAACAGTAGTCCAGCCGGGAGCCCCGCTTGTCCCTGTAACCTAGACCTATACTGCGAAAGGTTCCCAAAGACCTCTGCTCTGAAAGTCATTGAATTTGGGTCGACAAGTCAACGGCTTAGCCCCTTACAAGGATCTTCCGAGACTATCCAGGAAAACGTGAATACCTCCGTTTTAGAAAAGCTACTGGATGTAGATGAAACCCCTCCTCCAAAGCAGCAAATTAAAAACACACGAGCAAACAGCGGCAGGGAGTCTAGAAAAACAAGAGCTCCGCCTCAAGCCGCTGCGAGTTCCCACGGTGCCTGGCAGCTTAAAGGCTCAATAACTCATGCCGCCAACATGGCCGAACACGTTGCGGTTGAAATTTGCAAATGGGCGCCAGCGCAGGCACCTGAAGCTGCTCTTTGCTATGTCGGAATCTGAGTTCTAGCATTATGCTGCCAACTGGCCATGGATGTTGCTGCGAACAACACTCGAACAGCTTATCAGTTGAAAAAAATGGTGAAAGTTGCTGAAAATGGCAGGCTCGAACATGACAAAATGTGGTGCGGCTGACTGAACAAATGTGTAATGAAGATGAACTAATTTGCTTTACTACAAGGGGCTCTGCTCAGCCATATCATAAGTTGTTGAGATCGGACTCACATGCGCAAACATACGTCGAGGATTGGATAATGGTCAACGACATTGCTTCAAATTAAACACGGCGCTGCTTAGATAGTTCCTGAGTGTAATGTTGAGCCCATATCAATCAACCCCAGTTTGTTTAAAGGGGGGTGTCCCTGGGTTTAGTGGGGAATCATCACTTTTGGAGGGGAACACCCCGATATTAATAAACAGGGGCTGATTCATATGGGGTCAACATTAGGTGTGACGTCGCAATGCGACACAAAAAGCCAATGTTCTGGTTGAATTTAGCCTGGGGTTGTTTTCATGACACAATGTCGCCACGGCCTTTGCCGGACAGACACACAGTCTCGAGACACAACTGTGCAAACCAGTGGCATATTGCGAAACAACGCTACTTCAGCAAGCGGCCCACAATGAGGCCTGCATGGTTTGGAATCACACATGCGGGCCAGGCGCTTTGGACAAACATCACTGAACCTGTGCTGAACTAGTTGTTTGCGCGAGGCGAAAGGCAAAGGCCATGTTCTCGCGGACCTTTGACTTGACAATGCGACATGTCAATCTTCTTGAGAAGTCTTCCAGCTTTAGGCGGCATGATGAGAAAAGGGGCCCAAACAGCGTTGTGAAGTCGAATCCGCGAAAAGCCTGAGGTCCAAGCCGTCGCTTTGCTTTCAAACGTGAATCGAAACTGGTGCGTGTGGAATGTCTAATGTGAACATAGCCCTTCACTGGGCACAAACACCTACACGCATTGGCGGCCCTCAAGCACAGGGTTCTTGTTGTTCGGCAAGCTGCCGAAAAAAATGACCTCCAGCTGCGCTGGCAAAAAGAGAGAGAGAGAGAGAGAGAGAGAGAGAGCGCTTTAGGGTATTGCAAAGGAAGCTGCCCGCCAACCCCAACGGTGACTTCAAGAGCCCTCCGGCGCCGTCAGAAGTCTTTGGTCCTCTCCGCGGCTGCTTCCACAAGGACAGGGAAGGGTCGTTCTCACGAGCTTTGATGTCCAAAGCTAGTGGCCAACGTGAAATCCAAAATCCAATCGACAGATTCACATACCTTGCGCTTCGCTTGTGCGGCAACACGTGTTTCAAGAAACGCAAAGCTTCGATGCTCCAATAATTTCTGCCTCAATATGCCTCAATGAATCAATAATTTCTGGCACAATTCCTGTTTCAGCTGGCCCATGCGGTCAAGCCTCTTGTCCTGAGATGTCTTTCTGGCTTTGCTCTCACGAGGCAGAACACTTGCTGACGGCGTGCTTGCGCACATCCGCGTTACGCAGGAAACATAACCCTCTGACTGCATAGTCTACGACATACTTTGCGGAAGACCCCAGAACCTCCCACCCCGCCATCCGGATATCCAGCCACCGAAACAACCGCTTAATCGCGCCTGTTCCCAAGGACTGGCAACTGGCACGTCGCTGCGGAGACACCTCCGACCGCGCGCTGGACGGTCTGTGCCAATCCAGTGTAGGGGAATGTGTCAAAGCAGGGGAACCACCGAAATTGTGTTTTTTCGTCTTGGTTTCCCTTGAATCTTCAGCCGACGCGCATCTGCCCTTGGTGCAATCTCAAAATGTTCTTTGAAATCTTTGTCCAATCCCCAAAGGGACCTTCACGGACGAGCCTGCTTTGTCCACAGGCGAGCTTGTGTCAATGCCAAACGAATCAGATATGCCCTCAGCCAGCGCTCACCGTATGCGGATTGGGCTGCTTCCGGCTGTGCCAGGGGCGTTAGGATTCTGAGGGAGAGCATTCAAAACAAAAAAAAAAACGGCAAGATAGTCGCAAGTAGCTTGGACCTGGATTTCTACCACCAGGGGGCTAAGAATCTAGTGACAGGGTTCCTGATATGTGAGACACATCATCCCAACAAAAGGAAACTCGTTTCAGAACAAAGGTGATGTTTGAGCCACACACACACACAAAAAAAAGAAGAACATATCAGGACCGCTGCTCTGCTTACAGGTAGGGTACAAGCAAGCTGTGCTTGGTGCGGCCGGGCAAAAGGCTAGTCTCAGGAAGATGTCAGGGAAACCTAGTCACGTTGGCGTTTCAGCTACGCATTGTAAGAGGCGGCTTATACACTCCTCCCACCATCCCGTTCTGAAGAGGTAGTCATTAGCATTATTCATGCTGTGAAAATCCCAGCCATATGCCACTAGGCCGATCAAGCCAAGGGTTCTTGTACCAGTTACTTTGATAGGCAAGCAAGGGAATCATCTTTGGAATCGTGTTCGCGGGTAGCCGATACTGAGTCCCGAATCAAACAAAAACATGAATCACCAGCAAATTGAGTGTACCTAGCGAATGTGAGGTGGGTGTTCCTTGCAAAGTAAGGGACATCCGTCAATGGAACACCCCCCGCCCAAAATCAAGTGAGGGCTGATTGGTTGGCTGGTGCCGGGAAACAAATTCTACTTTCTCATTTGCTGGTTGGATCAGTCTTCCCTTACTTGCTTGTCTCAAAACGACCAGTTTATCCTGGGTTCAATGGAATCCGTAAGGTCAGAAGAACACATATGTGGCCCAACCGCAATCTCATTACTCTGAGTCACGAAGAAACACAATGAACATAATGAGTGTATTTATCAATAAGAGCCCTTTGGTGGACATCAAAAGTAAGTGGGGATTCATGTCCACCAACCACTTTTGAGGTGGGACCCTATTACAACTCATAGCCATACGTTCTGACTCTTTTCCACATTTAGTCTACCCTATCCAGTGCGTCCACTTACCACTATAGTAGGTAACCAGGGAAAACGGTGATGTGAAGCCTAGAGGTGGCCATACCTAGAGGTAAGTGGAAGCACAGGGCGAATGTTGACCCCGGATTAATAAACCGCTGTTTGTTAATTGTGGGCGTTCCCCTCCAAAAGTGACGATTCCCCACTAAAAGCAGCAACCCGACCCCAATGTTAATAAACAGGGGTTTATTAATCCGGGGTCAATATTCCAAAATCGTCTTGGAGGAGACCTCAGCATCCCTCCGTGGAACCGATCCGTTTTCTGTTCTCCGGGCAAACCGCCTCCGCCAATCGTCGACTGGACCGGCTTGAAAGCGGCGCCTGTGAAACGCAAAGAAGCTCGGGGTAGTCTACCTCGGGTTCTAACCAGGGCGACTTGCCACCAAGAACATCATCTCCAAACAAGGGCAGCTGGGCAGTGGGGAAATTTCAGTGCTTTTAGCGTCTCATCCAAACAACCGCACAAAAATGACATCAAAACACACTCCCAAACACAACCTTGAGCATCCAAGATGTGAATGCCAGCTGAAGGGTGTCCCTGGCAGCACCTTGCGCAGCCTCACGTGCCAAGAAAAAAGCACCCTGCCTCCACGAACCCTTGAACACGGGGGCATCTACCCACTAAGGGGGCATGATTCATCGTGATATCATTGTTTGTAGTGGAGACTCCAGCGACTCTTAGATACCCCCACGCCATACATACTTACAAAAGCAAAACACTTGCAAGTGAGTATGTAAAGGACATTTTCATAGGTGAGTGTGTTTTGCTAGAGTGTTCCATGAAGACAACATGCGGGCTGTATCACGCTAGCTGAAATCCGATGAGCATCCTTTTGGGCGGGTTTGCAGAACTGACAAAGGGGATTCGGGTGCGCCCATGCCATGACCCTTAAAATCTATCGGCTGACTGCCACCTATACCCTCTCACCAACATGGAGCCTGACTGGAAGATCCAGAAGTACGCATCCCTCAAACAGGTGAGTTCCGTGTTGGTAGGGGTACCCACACCTCTTGAGGTTCATGACTGGTGCATGGGCAAACGCGCGCTCGGATTTTCCACAGCGAGCGCCCTTTTAGCGTGCGTGAAAACTCGCCGGTGGATGCTGTTCCGAAGGCCCAGGTCGTTCCATCTCCGACCCTTCTGGTGAGCTATGGGGATATGCACGGCGGTTTTCGGTCGATATTGACAAAGCCACACTTGTTCAGAAGGTCCCTTCTTCTGGATTCCTGTCTTCCAGGACCCCCTGATTTATAAGTGTTGGGTTTGGCAACCAAAGGTCATTAGCAATCAAAAGAAAACCCTGACCCGCGTCATAAAGAGTCAACAGGGTGGGACACCAGCCTGAGTGTGATTTGGAATTCTTGGAGACCCTTTTGGTGGACATGTTTTACATGGATTCGTGCAACCGATCCTCGAGGGTGTTCCTCATTTTGGAAACGGCATTCCCTTGGAAAGGCCTGGACAGGCGATCTGTCCTACTGAAACGCGAGAAAGAAACGCCTGAGCTCTCCCTCTCCGGCATCTTTGCAACACATACTCAAAATTATTTGCAGCCCTCAATCACATTGCAAGAACAAAACAACATCGTACCAAGAACTGTACTTGGATCCTGACTGTCAAAGATCAGCATAAGCAAGGGTGTATGTCCAAATGAGGCTTGTGTTGATTTTATTTGGGCAACATACTCTGTTCACAAGCCCCGCACCTTGATTCGGTGTCCGATCAACAAGACTTTACAAACCGGAGCTCAGAAAACCCAATAAATAAGTGTGCCTTTTTTTGAGCGTGCCTGTTTTTTTTTTTTGTTAATTTTGGGCGGGGGCCCCCTATTTGAAGACAATAAGTAAGCTTGTTTCAACCCCGAAACGAGCTAGGCCGTTCTGAGAAAAGCCCATGGCGAAGGGATTTCAAACCGACTTCTCCGAGATGGGCACAATGACAGGAGGCTTCACCGGTCTCACCGCGCTCTTCACGTCGGGGTCGTACCTGGTCCAAAAATAAATGCCAAACAAGAAACCGTGATTCTCTGACATGGATCGAAGGTGTCAAAACAAAAGCGAGCCCAAAAGTTGTGGTACTAACACCACCGCCCAAGATGCGCCAGGATCTGCAGCACGACCACCAAGTTGAGAATTGCCCCAACTGCGTGCGAGACCAACGACAACGTGTCGCTCCCGAGCAGCTGCAGCGTGGTCAGGAAACGCGCCACGCTGCCCAGGAACTGAAGGAAGAAGGTGATGGCTGACCTGGGTGTTTCTCAAACAGGGGTGCCCTCGAATGACTGGCGTCCCTTTGGTCCAGCCAAGGGGTTCACCATTGGAGACACTCCCGCCTCGGGTGGAATACAAGGACCCAAATAATTAGAATGACATCGGTTTCTTCAAAACCAGACCAAGTGATCATAACTTGGCCCTGGGCTACACAGAAAAAGGCCATGATCGAAACATGAATTATGCTTCATACCAGTCAAGCCCAAATCTAACCTAGTTTTGGAGAATGCCCCAAGAGAGTGATGTCCGTTTTTTGTGTGTAGCCCCGGTTACTTTGCTCGGTGCAGGCTCAGAAGGCCATCGGGACCCTCGGACGGGGTCTACTTAGGTGGGAGGACAAACTGCTTACCCAGCTCACCGGAGTGGGAACCCCAGTACACTCTCCATGACCCTTGTGGTAGGGCTACTAGCCATGTATTCAACCAGAATATCTCAGTATAGTACAGTGAGAGGGTACAGGTCGCACCAAAAGAAAAACAGATGGCACTGGTAAAGGATTAGAACAAGTAAAGGCAGTTGCATCCTGCTTTCGAAAACTGACCTAAAAAGGACACCCATAGCCAAGCGACAAATGTATGGAGCGACTAAAATCTACTCAATGGCTATCCCGCAGGCTGCCACCCGAGTGCTGCGTGTAGGTGGGAAGATCAACGTCGAACCATACAACAGCCAAGCCACAAGTGAACGGGCTTACATAGCCACTGGGGTCAACTAAGGGATTCTACTAAGGGAAAAGCATGACGGCCATCGTGAGACCGCTTTTAAGCAACGCCGAGATTTAAAAAAAAAAAAAAAAAAAAAAAAAAAAAACATGGCCAAGTGACAACATGAGGTTGAACATCCAAGAGAGAAGGCACAGGGCGCAACAAAACCCTGGAAGGAAAAAGTGTGTGTGTGTGTGTGTGTGTGTGTGTGTGTGTGTGTGTGTGTGTGTGTGTGTGTGTGTGTGTGTGTGTGTGTGTGTGTGTGTGTGTGTGTATGTGTGTGTTTCTTTTGTTTTTTGTTTTTCTGTAGCCCCACATTCTGCAGCCCAAAGTCCAAAGTCAAATCAGCGGAAACCATGTGAGTTACAGCAGTTACTTGCTCCATGGTTAAATGGATGTGGTGTTCCCACATCGTTCTCCAACCATGGCAGAGCCCCGACTTGACCTCGTTTTCCAACGCTGTGTTCGCGATCTCAACCAATCCTAGCTCGTTTTCGTGGTGGTTCCGCCTGGCGAGCTTACTGTAGCCGTCTGCGAATAAAGGCAGTCGCTCATGTGCTGACCTACAAAGAAGATGGCCCAGTGATATGTCTAGGTTGAGAAGCTGCACACCTGAAACGCACCAACGTCCACTTTCAGGTCACACCCAACAAACGGAACGTGACTAAAACCAGCCTTTAAACATGTATTTTTTCTGAAGAGTCGGACAGTCGGCTTTTCTGTACAGAATTTCTCTCTGCACCAAACTCTGCCGCGCGGATTACTTTGGGAAAGTCCAAGCGACAAATGTCCAGTCTGCTGCGTCTGCCAATTCAGCATGATCTGCGGCACACGGGAGATGGCCGTGAGAAAGGTGGGGGCGGTTCCCAGCACCAGCAGCAAGACCTGGTGAGTTCTCTATTGGCCGAGTTGGAGTCTCCCAAATCATCACCAAAGGTGCCAACAAAAACCCACATGTGGGAGCTTCAAAATTAGGAAGTTTGAGGGCCCTTGGATTCTGGGGTGTCGCAAATGTTGGAGGAGCCATTTTCGGTGCCCATTTTCCAGTTCAAGCTCAACCCAAGATGAATTCGAACCCAACACATGGTGTATCACAGCTGGGAGTTGATCTTGACCAACCCAACAGGGGGCTTTCCAACAAAAACAAACATTCAATGTGTGGGGGTCTCAAATGTCCTCTGAGGGCCCTCGCGATGTCCTAAATCATGATCCCCAAAAGGGCCCCCCAAAAGGGCCCTTCGTCCAACAAGTTGGTTTGTTTGATGGCTGTGTGTTCCAGGTTAATATGAGGGCCCTTGCATACTTAGAATGGAGTTGTAAGATACTGTAAAACCAAATCAAGTCCTGAGTACTGTATGAGGATGTTGGATGTGTGTAATGATTTGGGCGTCCCTTTCAAACCAACCAACATGGAGACTTCCCCAAAGAAGCATGACATGTGGGAACTTCACCCTTGGCCTCAGAGGATGAAATTCAAGATTAGGCTTGGACTGTCAGAATGGGACGGTGTCAAAATGGTGCACCCCCCCTTCTAAATTGTAGTTTTAACAGGAGCACCCATGGGACAACCATGTTGGAGGCGAGCCTAGTTTGACACAAACCCCAACTCTTCGGTTTCTGTCGGTGTCCCTTTCCTGCCCACCTCTTGGTCATGGCCCTTCAGTATAATGGCCACGCTCGCAAGGATCCACAGCAATAAGCCAAATGTCCTGACAGGCGAGCAGCAGCTGGTCTGTGGTCCTCTGCTGATTTCGGAGCATTTGGGAAGCTGCAAACAATAGCTGAGCTGTTCAAAATTGTAGAGTTGGCCAATCCTAACCCGCAAGTCCATAAGCAACCACTTTAGCACAAATTGTCTGAGCATTCCGCTTGCCTTCCAAGAAGGCCGGCTTTGGGCCCTTTCGCCACAAAAGAATTTGGAATTGCCTTTTAAGGCCAAGGATGCAACTGGACGCGAGGATCGAGGCTTCCTTCTCTGGGGCCTCCTGTTTTGTTGCGCTTGGTTTGTTGCGAAAAACCCTCCAAGCTCTATTCAAGCAAAGCTGGAACAACCGAGAGGCTGCCGCCTTAGTATGTTTGGAACAATGAATCGATTTGACTGGTACATGAAAACGATGCAAACTGCAACCAGTGCCGTCCATCGCTGAGAGTTGATTCCTCCTTTTTTTCACTCTTGCTCTTTTTGAGCCCGCCTGCTCTTCCAGTCGGTCCCTGCGCGATAGACCCACACCAGGATCACTACCGCAGTGGCCTGCACAGCCACGATGGCCTGCTCGCCCCAGCCGGCCAGGGGATAGCCCTTGAGCAGGTTGTAGTACCTCCGCCAACTCCCACCCAGCTGCTTGTTCCCATGTCCAACAAGTACTGTCCAAACAGCAGTGGTCGGGAGCTGCTCACATGCATGGTCGCGCCAAATTTGACGATTTCTGTCTGTGATGCCAAGTCGGTCATTCCATCGACTACTTTGTCATTTTCAAAAGGCTTCCTATCACAGAAATGGCCCTAATCAAAACACAATATTCCACAATCTTGTAAGACCTGATGGGCACAAGGGTCCCAGTTGCAACTAGTGCCCCGGTGAGAGAGCATTGGAAGGCTCACCAGTGACCAGTTGAAGAGGGGTTTCCGCCACAAAACAAACAAAGGAGAAAGTGCCACTGAACAACTGGGTAGACTGGTGGAACGTAAAAGCCAAAAGCTTTCCTCTGTCATAAACGACTCAGAGCGGCCCCGTCACATTAAGTGCAGGAATGTGGTGTTTTGTTGGTTTCATGCCACTCACAGCTTGTTGTTTTCATCATTTTTTGGGTGCGAGGGCGGGGGGGGATAAAAGGAGAAGGCAGTGAAAGGGTCCCAAATAGGGGTCTTTCGAGATCTCTGATTCCTCTCTCCTGAAAACAACCTTGATTCAACCGAATCCTGGGACAGCCTGTCCCATCGGGAAGGAACTCCTTAATGAGGTGCCCCGGAAAAATCAATCCCTTCCCACAACTCTCGAAGAGCATTTTGTGAAATAGTTGACCCCTGTCGTTAGCATAACGATTCATAGAAAACCATTCCCAAAGAAAACGTTTCTAAGGGGTTCTAATCAAAAGGGTGCTGAGAATCCTTCTGCATGGTGGGTACCAGCAGGTCTCTGATGCACAACCATTCCCCCTCTGACCAACGCCCCCGTCATCACTGGACGGGGTCCTTTTTTGGTAGAAACAGGCTGGTAAAAAAACCTGGTACTTTTGGTTCTTTTCTTGCTGTTTGCTGTTTTTGGGCTATGATATGTCGAGTTGCAGTTGTGAGCGGGGCAGGGGGGTGGGTGGGTGGGGGAGGGGGTGGGGGGCGGGGGGGGGGGGGGAGGATGTTACCGTCGTTACGAAAGGCTTGCGCGCACACGAACACACATACCAGTGCACACAGGTTGATGCATGGCCAATGTTGGGTGCAAATGCTGGCAAAAAGCGTCTGGAGAGCCACCAATGTCCATCCCTGCAAACATGAGCTTGCTAGAAGAGTTTCTGTGACGAGAGCAAGCAAACGACCCGCTTGCAGCATAGTGGGGGCTCAATGTAGGGATAGAGAGTGGCAATCATTGCAAGTCTATACCCTGGAGTTCAAAAGGCCTTTTCAGAAACGGCCGTTTGTCGAAGAGCCATTTGTAGCAAGAATGCATGTTTTCACTGGTTCCGAAGAGCCATTTCTGGATTCCCATGTTGGCCAATAAGTAAGACCGCATTTCTGGACTACCATGTTGGCCAATAAGCAAGTCCCCCCCACACAAAGCTGGCAATCATATAGGCCCCAAGCTCACATTAGCCAAGTCAGAATTTGACTCCCTGAACTTCCAAATTCCTTTGACTGGCTGTTTGTCGAAGGACCTTAAAAAAAAACGCGTTTTCACTAGCTTTGGACAACCATTTGTGGAGCTCGATGTTAGCCAATAAGCTACCGCGGCCGTAGTCCAGCCATTTCGCAAGCCCGTGTTCAAGCTAGGCTCGTTTGGAATCGCCTTTTGTCTTTGAAAAGGTTGCGCAGTTGAGCTCTGTAGACTTCAGCTCCGCCACTTTAACTTGCATGCCTTTCAGGCTGAGGTGGCATTCGGCCCTCCGAGACTGCTGTAAGACGCCCATTGCGCCAACACGCACACGTAAGAGAGACAGCGTTAAGCCGACCAAGCTCACATAACACACAAGGCTCCTGGCTGCCGGGCCATGACAACAGCCATTTCGGAAAATGCCGCTCGACGAATTTTAAACATACGTTTGTAAGGACCCTAAAATGGTCCAGCGTTTTCTTAGAATGGTCAAAGGCATGGGCGAGGACGCCCAGGGTTTGTAAAAATGTAGTTTGCCTTGCTTAAAAGCTCTCAGAGCTATTGGCCAAGACCTTCAAAAGGCAACCCCAACCCACTGAAGCACACTGAATCGCAAAGCAAATGCCATACCAAAGAGCCATTTCAGAATTGGCCGTTTGATGTTCCTTAATAGGCCGTTGGTGAAGACCCACAAATGGCCGAGCATTTTCTTAAAATGGCCGAGGGGTACTAGGCCATTTCAGAAATGGCCTCCGACGTCCAGGGTATATAACAGCCCAGCTTCACTCTAATGTGTTTCGCTACACGCGCAGCTTGTTTGGAGGCATCGGCTTCCGATTGTGAAGGATTTCAGCCGTGATCGTTGGCTGCAGCTTGTCGGTTCAGATTTTCGAGCAATTGAACTCCAACTATGCTAAAAACATTGGGTTTTGGACCATTTGTGCACGAAGACAATTCTGTCCTAATTGTCCCGTTCACTGCCAAGCATGAGCCAGAGATGACAAACTGCAGAAAAGCCAGGGGAAAACACGTGTGATGCAGCCTTTGCCTCCAGGTTTTTTAACAGCCTGTGACCTTTTTTGTGGGGATGGCTTTCTTCAGGCTAACAGTTAAAAATGAAAATGACCTCCTGAAACATGGGGCTGGGGTATATCATTGTTGGTGTCCTACATGTAACAGGGCTCTCCGCAATTCCCACTCAAAAAATACCCCAAGTGAAAGCTCGGCCAAAAGTGGCTCGCTGGGTGACTTTTGAATAGGCTGAACAATTGTCAGGGTTCCATGATGATTTGATGGTTGTGTGGCTCCCGCAAGTGCCGAGTTTTAATAGGTTGGGGTACTTTAACACGAGCTTATATACTTCATAATTGCGAGAGAACCATGTGTATTTGTTTAGCCCCGTCTTTGTTACACTCCTGCAGATTGACATGAAACCTCCACAACCATAGAGGATATGCATTTCGGACACAGACCCCTCTTGGGCTTCCGTGAATTTCCGGAAAGGAGACTGCGGATTCGAGGTGTTCGAGGTGCGAAAAGCTGCTCGCCGCAATGGCATCCAGCGCGCAGGAGACTTCGGAGAGACCTTCGGCGCTCGAAAACTTCACCTTGGTGCCCCGCAAAATGAGAGGTCCATGTGATCCATGTGGCTGATTGGGGTCAGTCTCAAAGGGAGAATCCACCTGTTGGATTGCGGTTAAGAAGCCAAAAGCCAACTGGCCAAATTTGGGAGTCCGAATCATATCAGGCACTCCGGTTGTTACTCGTTTTCGGCTTCTTTCCAGATTCGTGGTTTGGCGGTTAGGGGTCAAGAACCAGGGCAGCGGTTCAAATTCCCAAACCAAACCAAATACTAAATGACTGACAAGCACAACCTTGCACCACAAAGGCTACCCAACCAAAGAGATGTGAAGGGCGGCTATCCGCACCCATCCATAGTTGGGCCTACCCCTTGCTATCCTGAATCCTCCCAGGTTTTAATTACGGCTGATATATCCTTTGGAAGACAAGATGGCGCTGGGGAATGACACCTACGCATATATGTGCAATGACCTAGGGAAACCAACCGGAAACCAACCGATTGTAGAGGTCTGTAGAGGCCCGCACACCACGCGCGCATGCCTTTTTGAGTTGAGCATTCCAACCCCCTGCAAAAGGCTGACCTGATGACCCCATAGGGTCATAATATATATATATATCTATCTATCTATCTATCTATCTATCTATCGCATAAGCACGCGTGAGGAGCGGCGACTGCCACTTTTTGAGGGCCTTGGAAACTCCAGGAATTTGTGTCTGCCGGTTAGAGGGGGAAACGGTCATGTTCTCAGAAAGCCAACTCTCGGTCGTAATGTCGAGGAGCGTGCCAGTCAGAGTGGTTTTGTGGTAAGAAAGTGTGTGGGAATTCCCGTGACTATTTCATCAGATATCCGCCGACATTGCTCGGCGTGTCGGACCCCGCCCGACGTCTGATACACAGGGTACACAGGGGGGGGGGGGTCCCCCACGTACCGCGCGGAAATTTGATGACGTTTATAAACGTAGTCTTCGGGGAGCCGGTGTTGCCAAACAGGGGTCCCAGGCTCGAATCCCCTGCCGGCTCTTTCTCCTTTGGGTGAAAATCTGGAAAAACTCTGTGTTTTTGGACGTCCTCTTTGCGAAAACGCTGGACAAGCCGTGTTTTTTGCGGGAAATGCTGGGGAGCACAGGGGGAATGCAAGGAAGTGCAAGCAAATGAAATAGGAAGTCAACATGACAGGAAAGCAACGGGAAATGAAAGGGAAACAAAGGAAAACTGAAAGGGACATGAAAGGGACAGAAATGAAAACAAGGGGAGTGCAGGGGGAATGAAAGGGAAACAAAGGACAAGGCAACCAATCGGTACGACTAGGGAACTGACTCGCAACGAAAGAACGGGACATGCATGGAAAATGAAGCGGACATACCGAGAAAATGACAGGGACATGAAGGGGGAGTTGACAGGAATGGGAGGCACATGACCAGGACATCATGGGAAACGTGAAAAGGACATGAAGGGGAAATCAAGGGGAAAGCCAGTAGTGCGATGACAGTTCAGGATCATGAAGGGGCAGTGCCCGGACATCAAGGCAAACTCAGGGGGGACGTGACGCTGCAATGCAGAGAGAGAGAGAGACAGGGAGAGAGCGGGAGAGAGAGGGAGAGAGAGAGAGAGAGAAACACAGAGAGAGAGAGACACAGAGAGCGAGACAGAGCCAGAGTCAGAGAAAGAGACAGAGAAAGAGACAGACAAAAAGAGAGAGAGAGAGAGAGAGAGAGAGAGAGAGAGAGAGAGAGAGAGAGAGAGAGAGAGAGAGAGAGAGAGAGAGATAGAGACACAGAGAGCGAGACAGAGCCAGAGTCAGAGAAAGAGACAGAGCAAGAGACAGACAAAAAGAGAGAGAGAGAGAGAGAGAGAGAGATAGCGACACAGAGAGAGAGAGAGAGACACAGAAAGACAGAGAGAGAGAGAGACAGAGAGAGAGAGAGAGACAGAGAGAAAGAGCGAGAGAGAGAGAGAGAAAGAGCGAGAGAGAGAGAGAGAGAGAGAGAGAGAGAGAGAGAGAGAGAGAGAGAGAGAGAGAGAGACTAGGTCCTCCAGTAAGTAGTAGAGAGGTTAGAATAAGGGTGCCCTTTGTCTGTAGAGGGGCGTGGACAGGAAGGAGACAGGGAGACAGAAAGAGACAGAGACACAAAGAGAGAGAGACAGGGAGATTGAGGAGAGAGAGGCTTGGGGGGATGGGAAGGATGGGGAGCAGAGGGGGGGAGAGAGGACGACAGAACACGCGGGGGAGGAGACAAGGGAGAGAGGAAGAAGGAGAAGAGGGAGAGGACAATGTCGGCGGACTGAGCCGGAGGCTCTAAAGTATCAAAAGTTGGCACTACCAAAGCGCAACTAAGTCGCCATGAGATATATTTGCGGCACCTTGACGATGCATGCTCCGGCAATCACAGCGTAGCCCAGCCATGCAGCGGCCACATCGGCGACCGACATGGCGAGAATTGGATTCTGTACAAAAGAAAACAGCTGTGCCCTCGTCCGCCCGCCAAACAAGTGATACATTCTTGCGCAACATCTTGCATATTGGGGGTAACAATATGGTCGCTACCTGGAAATTGACCATATGTCACTCTGTCTCCGCCTTCATTGATGGGCAAGACAAAGGAAGTGTCACAGCAAATGCCGCCAACTAATTCACTTTGAGCTTTGAACGTCAAGAAAATGGGGAGGCTCCAACGAATGAGGTGTGGCTTGTTGGCTGCCACATGTGTAGTCCCCCGATTTCAGAAGCCCATGGTTGATCCCCGATCCTGAGGTCTTTCACAACTTGCAAAGGTGGGGTTGGTTCTCACAGTGGTGTTTCACATCTCCGTGTATTCCCCAACGGAAGCCAAAGGCCACCCCCCCGCCAAAAAAAAGGGGGGGGGCTCCGGCAAGCCCCAAAGGTGTCCCTCCGCGAGGTCCGTGCGCGCGGACTGAACTTCTGAATCCGCCTCCAGAGTTGGCACGCTGGGCTGCGATCGGCTGAGATATTCCCGACCTGAAGCTCGAACCGTTGGCTTCCTTTTTGTGTTTTTGAGCAAATCCAAAGGGTTCCCACATGTTTGCGGGATGCGACCCTTCAAATGTAATACCATGTTTTCTTGTTTTTCCCCAACAGCTGAATGCTTTGGGGTCTCAGCCCAGATAGGCTCCGGGGTGGTCCGGGGCGGCCCAGAGCTAAGGTTCCACGAGGATTCCACCAGGGTTCCACCGCATGCTGTTGGGGATATCACCTGAGCTTAATTAATTTGTTTGATGGAATGGTATTTTACACTTTACACGGCCTCAAGAAATGATCGAAGGCAAGCGTTTTCCCGTGTTTGATCTTCGTCGTGTTGATCCCTTCGATCTCTGGTCACGAAACAGGCAAAGAACACCTGAAGAAAATGGCATGGATCTAAACAGTTGGCCAGTTTCAAAAGACAACCATGGCCCCAACGCCTAGACTGTTTGGTCGCAGCCAATTCTTGCCGACTCTGCGAAGCTACACGTGGCGACAAGTGTATATTATATATATATGTATGTCTTACCTATATATATATATATGTGATTCGGGCACGAGCCTGTGCCCAGGCAATGGGTAAGTTGGGGTAAACAAGCCACAAAAGAAAGGTTCCCCAAAAGCAAACCAATCCCCGGTCCCAAAGATCAGGGTTTCCCACACACCAGAGAACAACAACCAAAGGAAAACAAACCAAACAAGAAAAGGGTTAACCCGCAACCTTGGTCGACAACAGGCCGCACGACTGGTCCCTACCAACCTGGCGGCGGCCCGAGGTCTCTTTCTCCCCCGAGATGCCGTCGGTCGACGCAGGGGTTCGGCGACGCCCATTCGAGGCGCGACGGAACCCAAAACTTGAGCCAAAACACCACAGGTCGGTCACTAACGCGACGTTCCCTGATGATGATATGAACCATGGCTAATCACACCCCCCTCACGAGGAGCCCGTCATATGACGGGTGGAGCGTGCCATTTACTGATAGGATTTAACTGCTCGCATGCGTCCGCAAACAGCTGGACACTACCGCCGTCAGCGGTGGAGCAAACCCACAAAGGCAGTTGCGCGACATCCCGGGCATTAAATTCCCGCCACCACCCCGAATTAATCGGGGTAACGCTGTCCAACAAACCTTGTGGAAAAGTCCACATGACGACATTAGGTCACAACTGTTTGCATCAACAATGCAAGAAGTTTAATTCTTATCAGAAGCCATGAAATAAAAGATAACGTATGTCCATTAGTACCCTCGCCTAACGGCAAGAGGTACCCCTGACCATGCGTACCTGAAAAATGCTTGAATTCCGCAAACCCGGGAGTAACCCCCCATCAGTTTGCTTTCCCTCTCACTCATACTGCTTCCGGATGAGCACGTCCAGCAGCTCAGCAGCGGTACGGGAGAGACATGACCTCCGCGCCTCAGCGGTCCGGGAGGAACATCACCACCTCCACACCGCGCCGACCATTGGAGAATGGACGCAAGCCTATCGGCCGCAATCCCCGTGACTCAGCCTACCGGCTATCGTCACGTCTCCTCCGGTCACGCCCGCCCCGCGCACGGTCCCTATCACGATCCCTTTCGGATCTCCTGCGATCATCTCGCCTTCGATCTCGCTCCCGATCGAGTGAATCATCATCACGACGATCACGAGCATCGTCCCTCCTCCTGTCGCGATCATCCTCGCGCCGCGGACGGTATCTGCGCCTCCTCGACTCTCTGGAATCCCTGGTGTCCACGGTCCTAACGGACCTCCGAGAAGGAGTACGGGAAACATCCGATTCCCTATGCCTCCTCCCAGATCGAGAGTTCGTCACGATCTGGTTGAGAGCCTCCAGTGCCGACGCGTCCTCACCATTCCTGATGAAATCCCTGACCTGCTTGTTCAGCACTCTGTTGGTGGAGATCGACAAGAAAGCGTCCACCACCGAACTCTCAGGCAGCACCAGGAAGTGACCCTCCACCGGGCTCGCCGCAGCCCGCTCAGCAGACTGCAGCCGGATCTCCCCGCCTTCAGGCTTCTTTGCCATCGCCTTGGAGGCCGTCAAAGGCGCTACCGCATCCTTTGCCGAAGATCTGCCAAGCGCGGAGTGAAGATCATCCCCGCTAGCTTCTCTCGCTGCCGCACCTGGTCTGCTGTCGACGTCGCCAGGCCTCGTGGACGCCTCCCGCTTTGTCGACTCCTTCGCAGCCTCGTCGGGATCCCAACGGGATTTCCTTTCTCTCTTCTGTCCTTCGGCCGACCCGCGGCTACCGCCGGGAGCGTCACCTCCTCCTGTCTTCTCCTTCTTGACCTCAACCTTCGGTTCGGCCTGCTTCGTCTCCTTAGCCACAGCTTTTGGAGCCGGGGCACCCTTCGCCTCAGATGCTGAAGCGGCCTTCCCTCTCGGCTCGGCCTTAGGAATCGGGGTCATTTTAGCCTTGGCACTCGGCCTGGCCCCTTCAACCACCATCTCGGCCCAAGACTTCTTCGGCTGAGCTGCTGCTGTATCAACCTCCATCGGAGCAGGTCCAGCATCGTCCTTCGCCTTTGGGACAGATGGGCTACCGCCCTTACCAGATCCTTTACCTGGCACATCACCTGATTTCGGTGGTGGGCCGGAAGGACTACCGCCCTTACCGCCCTTTTCCCCTTTCTTCCCTTTTCCTTTTCCGCCCTTGGGGACCGGCTCCTGCTTGGGACCAGGACCCGGCGCAGCATGATGCACCGATTGGAGTCCCTCGATGTCCACGTTCAAAGGTTCGGGTTGACGACCGTCAAGAACCGTCCTCACCCTTTCGTCACTAACGTAGACGAACGGGTCACGGAAGGGTGCGGGAGGCTCCGACTGTCCGGCGCTGATCGCCTTCTGCACCTTGGCTATCGCCTCCTTCAACCTCTTCTTCTCATCGTACCCGTCTCCGATACCATGTACTTCCTGAGCTGCGAAATCAACGCATGACTCTCCAGGATGTCCACGTCCTTTCGATGGGTCGGGTACAATGGGGTCAGATGACCAGCCGCAGAACCAATCACGTATGCCATCGGAATATAGAATGACAAGTACGTGTCATGACGAGCGAACTTCCTAACGGAAGTCGTCATACGCCTACCCCACTGAGCAGCGTGTCTTGGGTTGGCCCGGAAGTACTCCGTGACCGACTCAAATCTATCGACTTGGTTGGTCTTGATCAGGTGCTTCGCCACCCACTTCTCCACGAACGCATCCGAGGCCGAAATCCCGGACACATAGGAGAATTGGAAGAGCACCTTCGCCAGCTCATCCCACGCCGCATCGACACCTCCCTTGTCTTCACCAAGATAAGGGGGAAGTCTGATGCCGCTCTGCACCGTCATCCTCAGATCGGATGCCATCGAATAGGAAATCAAATTCCTCTTGATGACTCCGACCACCTCGGAGGGAATCCTCCTGGGCTTGAACTGCCCCATGGTCCTCACCCACTCCGGCACGATGTGGCACCTTTCGAAGTCCTTTTCCTCCGCGTTGGGGATAAAGTTCGGGTAAAAGACCGGGAGCGCGCACCCGGGACACAAGTGCATCCCATTTGGCATCAATTCTGCGCACCTCAGGCAGAACGTGGCAGTCACATTCAGCCTGATCTCTTCCCGTGATCGCCTGTGCTCTCCCCTAACGGGGGTGAAGTCACCGTAGTCCCATGCCCGATGGTACACTATCGTGTAATCATCGTACATATACGCCGCCTTCCAAGCCCCCATGTGGATCTCGTTCCTAACGGCAAGAGTCTTCCTTCTTGTCAAAAACACGGGTCCAACCAAGGACCAGTGCACCCGAAGATCCACCATTACCACCACGTACCTACCGGAGTAGTTCCGCAGCCTGTCCCTGACATACCACGAAGGCGATACCTCGGCATCCGGCGCCATGGCTCCCACAAGTGGGATCAGGCCCTCATCCTGCCTACCATCCCCAATGGTCTCGTACACATCGGGCCTCGTGATCAATATCTCGATCATGGCCTTTCCATTTCGCCTCACCCTTTGGAGCTGAACCGCCTTCCGAAAGTCCGAGAACTTCATGATGACGTATCCCACCATGGGGAGTTCATTCCAATGCATCTCATACATCAGAGATCCGCCAGGTGCATCTTCCTGAGTATACCTGTGCCTAACGGCACTGTAACTCAAGTCGCGTCCGATCCGCGTGTGCCTAACGGCAACCAACCTGGTGCTCTCTTTGAGGAGAACGCCGTCCCCGTCGTACATGACCATGAGCATCGCCTCCACTTGCCCTATCGGGAAAGCTTTAAGCGTCGGAATGAAGAACTTCCAAGACATCTCAGCGTTCTCCATGCCCGAAATCTCCTTCAGGAACCAGATGGCCTGGTCACTTTTCACCCAGTTTCCAGCCTCGCGTCCGGTCTCCTTCAGCACACGTTCCTCGAATAACTCCGAGACTCTCTTTGAATTGATGACCAAACCGTCGAAATCGCACGAGAGCAGTCTCATCAACTCCTTCGCAGCCTCCCGTCCTGCAACGTGCCCACGGTCTCCTCGTAGTTCGGGAGGTATTCGCCCAACCTCGTCTTCGAGGGAACCACAATCTGGCAGGTGACGGCCTCATCAGGGATAACTCCCGTTTCCCTTAACTCTGGATTGATCTCTCGCCTATCGGCAAGATAATCCTCTTTCCCATCCAGTATCACAAGATTGTAGGTCATCTTGCTCGCCGCCCCACTAGGCCTGAACTTCCTGCTATCATCCAACTGGTCAGGAGCAAAGGGTCCACTAGGGGCAGTTGCACTCACCAGAGGCGCTCCTCGCCCAGAGCAGAGGTGCTTCTTGTGAAAGTTCACCATCTGATTCAGCTGCGATAGTGCGTAGGCACGATCCTCCAATGACGCACTCTTCATCCCAGCCTCAGTCAGAGGAGCCTCAGGCTTGTCATAACTCGCCTTTCCGCCCCATCTCGCCGCGACCAGCTCAGCAGACTTCGCAGGGTCAATCATATTTCCCGACCACTCAGGCATGTTGCTCAACCTCCTAGTCAACGCGTCTACCGACGCAGCCAAGTCTTCGTCCGTCACGGTGTAAGGGTCGACCTTCTCCCTGTCCTCTTGACCCACATCCGGAAGCCTATAATCCCCGCGGATGGCCTCCAGCGCGGCCCTCTCGGCTTCCTCAGCCTCCTTCTGCGTGGCCACTGCCCTCGGAATCAAGAGCGCTACCTCGGCCGGCAACGACTTCTCCATGTCTATCGGAGTGTTCTTGGGAAGGATCCTTCGATCATCTCCCTCCCCGCTGTACTCATAGTCAGGAGCAGTCTTCCGGTACTCCTCGAAGGTAGCCCCTTTGAAGTTGGTAATCTCACTCGGGTCTGTCTTCCCAGCCTCAGTACCCCGAGGCGTGGGCTCCTTCGTCCCGGTGGAATCCTTCTTGGAGCCTTCCTGATCCACGTCCATGTCGTCCTTCTTCTTCTCCGTCACGGACAGCTTCCCAACGTCAGGAAGGGTCACATCATCATCCTTTCCTGACCCGGCGCCCCTATCGGGGGCCGGCTCGGTCCTTGGTTGCCCCGAAGAGCTCGCCCCAGGATCCACATCGCCCTCGTCGTCCACATGTGGTCGCTTTCCCCACACGATCTTCGTCTTCGGCTTCAGCGGGACGGCGACACCTCCAGCCATATGGTGTCCAGGCCAAGTGGCTCCTTCAGGGTCATCTTCGAACCATGATTTCCCGAACGGGAACCCATCCCTTCCGATGATCTCCTTCCTATCGGAAGTAGATCCCGAATGGGACAACGCAGATACATGAGACAGCATGATCTCAGCCGCCGATTGCGCCAGCGTATCGGACATCTGCTCCCTTGTCGGGATAGTCCGCAGCTCCGGAGCGAGGTGACCGGCAATCATGCTGAAAGGCGCAGTCCCCAACCGCTTGCCCAACACCGCCTCGTTCAGCGCGTTGAAGTACTTCTGCAGCTTCTCCAGCATCGCCGTCGCCGCCATCAGCTGGGGATGAAACATGGGCATCCGCCACGCGCGCCCAAGGGCGGAATCCACGTGCGATGCGATCGCAGTGATCGTCCCCACCAGCAAGTGCGATGATGCAATTTCCGGTACCCAAGTCGGGTCGTCCAAAGGAATGCATTGTCCCGTCTGCGCGTTCAGCAAGGTAGCCCTCACCCCCGGCGCTCGAAGACAATCATACGCCCTGCGGTTCGGGTCACTAACGACACCACGAACCATGTAATCATCCCGATCGGGCATATCTGCCCAGTCCCCCGGAGGTGCCCGCCCATGATGGTACTTCGCCTGAATGTCCTGCCTCATCCCTAACGGGATATGGGCGGCCTCGGACGCCACCTTCTTCATGTTCCACTGCTGATCACCCCACGGCGTAGACTTCCGATCTCGAGGATTGATGTATTCCTGATCGATCCTCCCAGCAGCTCGGGAAGCATCCAACGCCCCGTACATGTAATCGTTATGCACGGCTCTCTCCAACACCGCAACCCACTCGCTATCGCGATTCGGGAACACAATGTGGCTAGTCTCGTTCGCCTTCCTCCACTCCTCCGCGGTAACCCGCTCTTGAGTGATTGCCTTGTTCCTGATCACGGCATAGATGAAGGGCTCACCAGCCTCCCTAGCCAGGATGTGCTGAACGATGAACCTCCTATTCGACCTGCTCTCCGCCGGTCTTGCCGATGTCCGCGAGCCCCTCGTGGATTGATAGGAACTATGCTCACGGTGGTGCCGAACTTCCGCTGACTTCAGCTCGGGCGCCTCTCCCGGGTGCTCCGGGTACGGCGTGTTCGCATAATTGTGTATGCCCCCTCGAGACTCCTGGGTTGAAGCCGCCTTCGGGGTCGCTGCAGTATCCCGCAGGTCCCCGTCGTCGTCCGTGTACTTCGGAGCATAGGAGACTGGCACACCCGGGCCACATGCACCCGACGCCTCCTCCTTCTTCTGAGCACCAATAGGTTCTCGAGCCCTGCGTTCCTCCCTAACGGGCGACGCCGCTCGCTTTGCCGCAGGCGATTCCACCGACGGCTCTGTCGTAGTCGTAGTGGCCTGAGGCACCTCAGCTTCCCTACCGGGAGTCTCCTCCTCACCTACCACGGGAACCTCGGCTTCCTTCTCCGGCTCCATCTCAACGTCTCCGATGGACTCCAACACCTCGGCCTCGGTCGGATCCCCACCATCGTTGAAGGTATCCGTAGGGAGATCGACCCCTTCCCTATCGGGTAGGAGATCATCGACCTCGGCGGAGCCACCCGTGTTCTCCTCCTCAATCGTCGCTCTAGGCGTTCGAAGATTCGATGACCATCGATTCCCAACTTCGGTCGCCGTGACCTGAGGTGAAGAAACCCTCGGACTCCGAGGTGGGTTCGGCGGAGATTTCGGTCTCACCGATGCCAGCATCTCCTTCGTGACTAACGCCTTAGGAGGTGCTTTCGGGGCAGCGGTCTGACCTCCCGCATGCTGACCTGCGTCAGATGATTGCCCACCAGGGGTAACGCCTACCGGCGGTCCTCCCAGAGCGGCACCTGTCATGTCGACATCCTCAGACTCAGACATCGATCCGCCATCACCCATCTTCGAAGAAGTACCCTCCTTCAGAAGCTTGAGGATGTTGTCCCTGATGTGCAACGTGACAGAACCAGACCATGTAGTCCTAGTCAGGGAGAAAAAGTCCGGGACAGCCGCGAGGTAGGGCGGCACCACAGCCCATGCTCGTTGGACCGGCCGATTCCTGCCGTAGCTGCCAACTTCACTCCCCCATGACACAGCGTCTGCTGAAACCACTGGGATCAGGTTCGCACGGAGATCGCCCATCCTATACTGGATCTCCTTGGTCATGTGAACCCCTTGGTCGCCCTCTCGATCTAACGATCGCCCCGGGCCGCAAACCATCACCTTGACCTTGTTGTTGAGCGCGATCAGCGACTCCACATCCTTACTCCACACGGTCGCCGCATCATTTCTGGCCCTCCATGCATTCCTCTCCCACCTATACAGGTAGGAGCCACGGAAACCAAAGACATACAGGTCATGCTTGGCGGCATCTGCATTGCCATACTTCTGGATGCAGTCGTCAGCCCGCTTGTCCATCAGCTCATACGCCTCGTCAACCATCATCCGAAGGGATGTCTCCTCGTTATCACGAGTGCTGGTCACGTAATGCACCTCATAGTTCTTGAACGGCCGGTGATCTGGGGAACCCCTCAACCGATCGTTCTTTGCCCTGCACTTGAGGATGTCCTCCGCCAACGTGGCTGGGTCCATCCCTTTCTTGTTCTTCGTGGATGCAGTGTTGAACGTCTGATCCAGCAGGTAGAACACAGTCGCATCCGGAGCCGCGGACTCCTCTTTGAACACCGGAGGGCCGTACCCGGCCGCCAAGGCCGCAGCAATCCTCACCGCAGCACCTGTCCCACTAGCCGCTAAACATCGAAGCAAGATTACCATCTTGTCTTGGTAGCGACTCATCTCGTGCAGAACGATGGATGGGTAGATGGACAGCATCACATCCGCTAACACGGCGACTGCCCATGCGTCCCACAGCCTTTCCATTTGTACGGAATCAACCGCCACACGGGAGTATCCTCCCCTCGGCAGCTCCAGAGTTGGCGGGATGACCTTCCCACTCCTGATCAGGCGCATCACCTTCCTAGCTTGCTCAAAACACTCAAGCTCCTTCGGGAAGATAGCACCCCGACCAACGGCCTTTGCCTCGTCCTTGATCTCGGTAAGGTATCCCTTCGTTAGGGTGAGCTCAAACGTTTCACCCCGGATGGCCTCAAACATGTTCGACTTCGGCACGATCCTGGCGAATAGTGCCCCACCTTCCGCCTCGGCAGCCTGAGGGGTCCCTGGAGCAGCACGCATGTTCTCCTCTTCAACGGAAAGACCTATCGGTCCCATGTAGTTCTCTGGGAAGAACTTGTGCATAGCCCACACGACCGATGGAGCATGTGGATTCCATTCAACGAACGGGTTGTAGTACTGCAGGGTGCTATCGCCCCCTGAGTTGCACAGCTCCACATATTGTGAGTCCGCCGCAGGCTTCTCAAGCTTGATGCAGATCCCACAGATCCCCAACCTCGCGTTCGGGAACACTCGTTGGGCTCCTCGCTTGACACCCTTCAGGTGGGGATTGTCGCTGAACAGATTCTCGGGCTCGTCCGGTTGCGCGATGCAAATCGCGACCCTCGCCCACGTGTTCTGACCGTAGTGCGACAGAGTGCTGTATCCCAGGGCCTCAACCGCCTTCAATGATGTCCACACACCTACCGATTCATCGCTCGCGGTGGACGCAGTAACCTGCATACCACCCAGAATGCTCCACAATGAAGATTGCGAAGTTCCATGGATGAGGACCTTTTCAGTGTCAGTCTGGCCCCTGAAATTGATGGCCAAATCGAAGAATGCCCATCCATCGTCGGGACCAATCTCAACATCAGTGGCACTCGCCGGGTTCTTGGGCGAGATCCTCAACACCTGTCTACGGTCCCAGTCAAAGGCATCATGCAGGGACGTGACCACACCTGACATCTGTCCCATCGCGTGCAGGTACCCCCGCATCCCTGGCTTATCAGCCGACGCGAACTTCCTGACCGACGGGACCGACGAAAGCCTTCGTCCCGAGGAACATCTAATGATCTCCTCCCTGTTTCTCCCTTCCGTCAGCATCATCGCGTCTACGACCAACTCCGGAGGCGTGAACAGCGCGTTCGGCCTCTCGCTCATCCAGGCACGGATTGCGTTGAAATGGTGCTCCGCATCACCGAAATCATCTCCACTATACAGAGCGTGATCTCCGAATGCCGCCTCTGCCTGATCAGCGACCGCCTTTACCAAGGCAGTCTGCGGGTGAACCGTCTTCCACTCCGGCCAGGCTTTCGGGTCTCCAGCCCACATTCCTCCGCATGGTTCAGCTGCCGGCTCCGTACTGCTATCCATGGGTAGCGCACTCTTGCCACTTTCAATGCTCTCCTCAAAAACGAACGCGATATGGTAGGGAAGCAAGAAAGCAGGGTCCGTCGGAACCGCAGCGCAGAGGATGGCCGCCAAGTGCACGGCGTTCATCTCCGTAACCTCCACTCCCCGGCGCTTCATTTCCGCCACTATCGCAGCAGTCCTGACCGCCCGGTACCGGATCAGCTTTTCATGGTCCGTCACCGGCATGTGGGACTTGTCAAGCTTGTCCTTGCTGATGTGGGACACTCTGCCAACCAGTTCGTCGAACCTCGCGGCACTGTCATCCTCAATCAGCTGATCAGCCTTCTCCATATCTGGATCAATCGTGGTGAACTTCGGATCCTGTCCCCTAAACCCCTTAATCGTCCACTCGCGGTACCCCGCAAGCAAACAACTGGCCACAGCCTTAGGCTTCTCCATGCCCAGCCCCATCTCCAGGTCCCAGGACGGCCGCGGAGGCGTCGCCATGCAGCGCCCCAGGCCCATTCCGCCAGCTGCCGCCATGCGTCAGCAGGTTCGGGCCACCGGCCACGGAACCACGGAGGAACCGGGAACCCAGCCTACCGGCCAGAATTCCCCTGTCCTTCAGAAGGCTCAGCCTATCGGCCAGAGACCCTCTCCCTAGAACAAGAACCTAGAAGATGAAAAGTTGACAGAATCCGTCCTTCACGAAGCAGAAGAAAAACCTTAGTGACAGGCATACCTGCCTTATGCTTCTGTTCTGGTCAGTAAGCGCATTGTGTCGCCTGTGAATGTGGTGCGGTTGCCCGCGGTGTGAGCCAACTTGATCAAGCAAACGCTACGCAGCAACGAAGTTGTTCAACCACTTCCCAACAGCAAGCAATCGGTCGTGCTGAGAGAGAGTATCCCCTCCTCGCATCTTGCAAGTACTCCAAAACGAATTGAAGGACTTAGAAGAAAAACACCTAAACACAATCCCATGCCTCTTGAGACCACATTGGCAAGCGCAAACAGACCTGCAATCAAACCCATGCGTGGTGGCGATTCCTTCAACCTCACCTTCCTTCAAGATATTGCATTTAGGTCGATAGAGAATGATCGGAACGCATCCGCTGGTTCGAGCATCACAAGCCAAGTTGAACCTTTGCCTAACGGCAGCCTCGGTCCTATCCCTAAGCTTTCTGGTCTGTCCCCACTTCCCAGTCCTGGAATCAACCCTATCGGGTGCAAGATCATTAAGAACAAGCACAACATAACAAAGGCTATCGCCTTCAATCCTACCAGACCGTATGATGTGATTCCTGTAACCAGGAGCAACTTGAAGCGTGACAACCCTGCAAAGATCACTATACGCAAGAACTCCGGCTATCGCCTGGTCCGCAATAATAGTTTTCTCGCATCTTTTCCCTCCTTTTTCCTCGTCAATCACGATTCCCTCGTACTCAGAGAGTAACCTCTCAATGAGCCGATTGAAACCGGATTTTGCACCTGATTCCATGCGTACCCCCCTAAGCGGGGGCAGTCCAGGAGCGGCAGGGGGCTTAAGACAGGGTTGGGTGGGTTGGGCCAAATATTCCTGCAGGTATCCCGGCAGAAACATACCAAGGGTGTGCAGATTTCTATTCCACACGACCTTGTCAATGCAGGCCTTAGTGAAAATGTCTGCGCCTTGGTAGTGAGACGGGCACGCAACGAACCGAAAAATTCCAGTATTAAAACGTTCGTTGAGCCACGAGATGTCAATGCGCTGCGTCCTTGACATATAGCGCATGTTGGGATTATTCCCAGTTATAACGATCCGGCACGCCGATTCGTTATCCTCCAGCACGTTGATAATAAACGGCTGAGTCTCCTTTCCCTTCCCAATGGCGTGCTGCCAGAGGGTAGCTAATGCCATTCCCTCCTTGGACACTCCATGGTCGAGAGCAACAATCTCTGCTTCAGGAGTCGACTTCGAAACGGAAGTCTGTTTCTTGCTTACTCCAGTGATGGGCATGTAGGTCCTAGGACCCACAAGACAAATAAGCACTCCCGACGTGCTCTTGGAATCAGTACGATCCCCAGCCAGATCCGCATCACAGTAAGCAACCAACTCAATGAACTCTGGGCTATCGCCCACCCAACCGTACAAATGAAGATCGAGCGTAGAGTTCACATATGAAATTAACCTGTGGAGCTTGCGGTCACATAGATGATTCCACTTCGTGACCCGGCTGGCTAACGCCTGCACGGGACGAATCAGGTCATATCTGCCCATCCGAGCTCCGTAGAGAACCTTCATCAGCACCGCCGCCGCGTCATTTCCGAGGCATCCTGGCTGCGCATTGACGGTCTCCATGTCCATCGCCTGGTTGAAGAGTTTGTCAAATTCAGGATTGACGGAATTCTCGTCAAACTCCGGCTTGCTCTCGTCCAGGAACGGAGTTTCAACCTTCTGCAGCTTCTTCGGGTACTTTCCCTGACACAGCTCAATGTATCTATCGACACACGCCTGCATGAAGCTGCTCTCGCTGTACTTGATGAACCTTATCGTGGTTTCCGGCTTGGGGATGTCCTTAGAGAGTAACCCCTCTGGACCAAACCTCAAGTCGGGTTGCTCCTTATCAGGAGGATTGCCGACCGTCCACGCCAGTCTCGGGTCAAAGTGACCCTTGACCACCTGTTGCGTGAATTCGTGCTCGCAGCCAAGATATCTCTTGAGCTGCCTTGGTTCCTCCATCTTGATGACCTTTGAGATCAGCGCCCATCCTTCTGCGATGTTCTTCGCCGGCCCACTCATCTTGAAGTCATCCACGTACACGACAAGGAAGAGGTCGAGCTCCTCATGCCTAAACACGCTGGCCCAATCCTTCACCTTGACGTAACCGACCTTCTTCAGCATTGCCTCGCAGTGCTGCTCCCAAAAGGTGCCAGCGTCCGGATGTCCATATAGTGCGAGCACGAGGACAACGACTGGATCCTTATATCTGGGATTTCCGCTGCCGTCGAACCACTCAGGTGGCCACTGGTCACGAGGAATCCTCACCCAAGTCTTCTTTCCCTTCAAGCGGGCCTGAGTATATGCAGACTCCCCATCACTCACTTCCAGAAGATTCCCTGGGAGTAACCCGTGAGCATCACCCATTTTACCCGCCGCCATAGTAGCGGGGCAGGAGGTGTTCTCGGAGAACAGGGCCCAATGCCCGATCTCGTCACGGACGAAGCATCCCTCGAACACGACTCGCCCTTTATACTTGCGATTTGGATCATCCTCCGGCAGCTCGTGATTCTTCTCGACACAAATGTCGAAAATTCTACCAACATGGATCTTCTCCCCTTCCTTACGTGCCTTGGCCGCAACATCATGCCACTCTTGGACAGTTGACAAGTCCCAGCATCCCTGCGAGGTTAACTTGTCCCACTCCTTCTGAAGAGCGGCCTTAGCCTTGGCATTCCCAGCTTGTTCCTTCTTGTTCACTGGCCTAGCGACACAGGCATACAAGGGAGGAAAGACACCTGAGCTCTTTGGCCGATGAGAGAGGGATATCTCCCCCCTGGGCATAGAGAACTCAAAGGTTTTTCCATCAGATCCAATCGTAGGGGCAGCAGCAGCTATACCAGTGCTTCCGAAACCCGCGGATCCCCTATCGGTTCCCCGCTTGGCTTTCCTGGGAACGATCGACGCGTCGATGAGCATAACACGCTCCAGTACGATTTGCGCAATGCGGTCCCCGGGATTCACGATGAAGTCTTCACCCCCATGATTAAAGAGGATGACCTTGATCTCTCCGTCGTAGTCGGGATCAATGACCCCACCACCTACAGCGATCCTATTCTTCACGGCTAGTCCTTTCCTGGGAGCTATCCTAGCATATATTTCAGCGGGCATCTCTATCGAGATTCCGGTGTTGACCAAGCCTGACCCCCCTGCGGGAATACATGCTCCCTCAGAGGCATAGGTATCCAAACCCGCACTCCCCGAAGTAGCCCGCGTCGGGATCTTGGCAGTTTCACTGCTAAGACTAACGTACAAGGTATTCGGCTTCTTCTTCCATCGCTGTTCAATCGGGTCAACCTCGACCGGCATAGCATTCGCGACTTTCTTGAAAGTGCCGTTCGGGTACCATGCTCCAACGATTGCCTCGCACATTTCACTCGGATAGAGAGCAGTCGTTGGGGTGACCGACCCCTCAATGCGTGCATGAAGGTATCCCTTCTCGTGCTTGCATTTCCGACCTGACAGCTCATCAATGAGCTCCTTGGAGGTCGTCGCAACCTTCCACTGCTTCCTGATTGGCACACCGTCCTTATCCTGCATCCCGAAATCACAGCCGTCGAAATCTACGGTCTCGACATCAGGATCAGCAAGAAACCTCTGCATGAACGGTTGCTTCCATCCAAGACAGTGTCTAGGCCACTCGAATGCAACCCTGCCCCCTCCTCGCCTAACGGCTCGGGAGGCCCGCAGGAATGCCGCAAACATAACCTGAGAACTCCTTCTAAGATCATTCAGGTGTGATGCAAACTCAGCACCGTGGATTGAAAGGTTGACATACTGCCATGTACTCCACGGTCCGCACGGAATTGACGCCCACAGGTCACACCCAGGATTATCCTCGATGATCCCAATAAGCCGACTAACGTCTTTGGCTTTGGTGATGTCAAATGAGCCAACGTGAACGCGAATTGCATCGCCTCCACACTCCATCATCACTGCAGACAGACGCGAGTCAGGTTCACACGCAAACTCAATGAGGAGCTTGCGGCCAGGCGCTGGAGCAGCCGGGTCCCTCTCAGGATGTTCGCGGCGTCGTTCTTCCCTTAGGGATAACTCCCGTTCGGTTTGAACATATATCTCCCGAGACCGGGTAGACATCTGTCTCCAACTGTCCGCATCAATGGAATTGGGTTTTCCGGTGCCTGCGTATGGCCGCTCACGCCTATCGGCGGATTGGCCATAGTCGATCCTGTCTCCGTGCAGCTTATGGCCCTTCTTTGGGCCTCCGGCAGGTTCGGCTCCTTCTTCCTTCGGCTTGAACCTACCGTGGGGAGCACATCCCTTATCAAATAGGATGGTTACGCCAGTCCAAAATCCACGCGTGAAATGCCGATGATTGGGAGCATCGTGATGACGATCATCTCTCACCCAATTTCCAACGGCATCAAGCCCCCGCATGTGCGTGACCCTAACGGTGTCAAGCTCCTCATGCGAAGGACCACCTGGGGGAAGGTCCTCGTTCGTCGTCCCGAAGAACTTCTTCCGCACCTCAACGTGGATGCGATACCAGGCGCTGTCCTCGTCGTGCCGCTCCCAGTAATCTGAGACGCACGCGTCACCACTCCCTTGGACAGCCTTGCTCTGAATGGCCCCATCAGACTTGGAAGAGCTACCGCCCCCCTCGTCCTGTTGGTCATCGTCATCATCATCAGGATCATCAAATCGACCTTCATCAAAGTCGAATTCATCCCTGATCTTCTTACTCGGCTTAAGGTCGGCTCTTCGGTCAGCTAACGCCTCCCGAATGGTCCGAGTCCTAGCATCATAAGATGCCAACATCGGAAACACGTAGGGCTCCTCAGGGTTCTTCCAGATACGTTTGACCTGGTGTACACTTGGTTTCCTGAGGCCCCTTTGGATGTGCTCGAGATCAGCAACGAGATAGTCGCCCTTCCACAGCCCCCCTGGTTCTAACCGATAGCCTAGAAATAGGCCTGGCTTGGAAGATGGGGCGAACTTCGGATCCTCCTCTATTTTGATGAAGTCCCGCTCTCTCTTCTCGGCGGGCAGGGCAGTAGTGACGCTTGTCTCTTCAACCTCTACCTCATCAATGGGAACAAAGTCCGGTTCGTCGTTGCATTCGGGTTCATACTCCTCGTTCTCATAGATCTCGGCCTCGTCCTCATCGATCTGATCAAAATCACAGTCGAAATGAGTTTCTCCAGTCCACTCGTGATCACCACCACGGTCGTTCTCGGCCCGGAGCCAATTTTCGTCAACAACAAATTCGGTTGATCCGTCCAGATAGTTGAGGACTGTGCTCCGCCTCCTGCCAAGGTCTTTGATCTTGACTGGACAGCTCGTCCCTATCGGGATAAAGAGCTCGGTTCGCGCTTCAACGTGGACGCGAGTGAGAACCTTCTCGTCTTCATTTGCGATCCAGTGGTCTCCTCCTTCATCAACGTCCTCTGAGTCGATCTTTCCAGCATGTCTGAAGTCGTTTTGGGCGTTTTGAACCCCCCCCTTTCTATCCCTGCGAATCTTGGGAGCAATGGGGTAGAAGTCGACCAGACAACCAAACGGCAGAATGACTCCGCTGAAGTTCCCGTTACCGTGGCGTCGCATCCACGGTGATCCCTCACCGCGATTTTCGATGTTCCTTGCCATGGAAAAATGCCTAACGGCAAATGGCCACCATCGAGGTTCAAATCCAGCTTGACGCAGGAGCACACGTGCCCCGTGAAGAACGAGCTTAACCTTGTTCTCGATCAGGCCATTGGTCTTGGGCATGCCCGGTGTAGAAAGCCGGTGCAATGCTCCAAGCGTAGTGACAGCATTCTTCAGCTCTGGGGCCTGGTCGCTGTACACTAACTTCAGAGTTTGCCCCCCTGCAAACCTGCGAAATGCCTCCAGCGTATTGCTACGGGATCTGGATTGCACAGGAAGGACTTCGAGGTAGTCAGTAGCGAGGTCATAGAACACTATCGCGTCTGCTTCGCCATGAAAGCCTCGATCCTTCAATCCTCGCAACACCATCGTGTCAGCAGTGGTTAGGTCCCCGAAACTTACCACGTCATGCGCAGCAGCACCACCTTTGCGGCGAAGCTTGACATTTTCCATTTTCGCACGCTGGCAGTGCGGGCAATAGGGGTTCTTCGGGAGATGCGTGAGCATATGGCGAAGCGTCTTAGCATCTGCCCGCCACTCAGCCTCTGTGCGTAGTCCGGAGAGAAAGTTTATCTCGACAATGTCACCATCATCCCCTTCCCCCGGGCCAGGAAAAGGTGGTGAGTGGCTATCGCCCTCACCCCCCTGTTCCGCCTTTCCGGGAAGAGCAACGGTCTCGCACTTGACCCGAAACCACGTTTCACCCGTCCAAGGGACATCAGATGCTATCGCATGCTGATCCCTTTCGGATAACTCCCATAGACTATCAACCAGCACCTCATGGGTAACCCCATTTCGATGAACGACAGTTTTCCTGTAGTTGTCCAATCGATCAACTCCAACGGGGCAATCATCGCCTATCGGCACAAACTTTGCTTTGCGCGGAAGCCGGTGCTCCTTCACAACATGGCCCGATCGCTCAGTGCGCCAGGTGTCCTGTAGCTCACTCATGGCCGCAAGCCCAGACCCACACGGCGGAATCTCGCTGGCTTCAAGCCCTCGATATGCCGCCCCGGGGGCAGGCATAGCAGGGATTGGCTCAGCATCATCAAGAGTGGGAGAAACGAACTGAGTGTCACCATGGGGAAGATATGGCACGTTGTTGATGACATCCAATGCCACCGTCCGGCCCGAAGGACACGTGAGAGTAGGCCTGCAACCTGCAGCCCGTACAAACGAGTATCCCATATCCATACAACGCTTTCCAACGGATATGATGGATGGAGTGGACTCAAGGACGTGTGCCTCAATCACCTCGTCCAGGTTGCCAACATCAGCATCAACACGACCAGCGGTGCGAGTCGCCCCGTTGGCAGTGTGCAGCGCATGAGTGCGCCCGCCTTTGGCGATCAGGGCCCTATCGGGTCCTTTCAAATCACCGAGACCGACCAGATCCATTGGGCAACCAGTATCTACCAGCCACCTCACCCCATCGTATCCAACAGGTGCAGCAACCTTCTGAGTGTACTTCGGCTTTCGTACAACGCGATGTCCCCGCACATCCCCAGGGTTGGTGTCGATGTCCTCGTCATCGTCTAAGAGCACTTGGGCATGAACAGCCGCTGCTCTTATCAGAGCACTTTGAACCTCCCTAGCAATTCTCTTGCGCGAAGGGAACTTAATCGCATTTGGATGGCTGTATCCAGCCTCTCGGCAACGATTCACGACCCTGCCCGTATTGTCATTTTCAATCGAAACAACAAACACATCAGGAAGATCGGGAATCTTGGCCCTGAGAGGTTCCCTACCGGGACCCTTCGGGAAGTACTTTTTCCTCCAGGACAGTACAACCTCCGCATCATCGCAATACCAAAACGTTGTCTTGGTATCACTTCGTCTTGGGAGTCTCCTGAACAAGGTTGCTCGGCGATCACTAAAGTTCACCCCGATATCCTCGATCACGGTCCCTTTTGCGTCAACTGTCCGTCTCCAAATGACTTGGTCCCATTTAGGACCTCCACCGGTAGTACCGGAGAAGAACAACGCGCCTCGCTCGCTTTTCTCCCAACTGCTAACGCAAGGAGGGAGGCAACCCGGTGCAGACCCACCGGTAGCTGGGGCAACAGCCCACATAGCTGGACACGCCACAACAACACGGTTGGCCTCAGGGTAACGGCCCGCCCCGCCTAAAAATCCGTCAATCCTTGAGCGGGGCTGTCGAGACGCCTCGCCTCCCTATCGGGAGGACTGGGCGTAGGCGATCTAGGGGTATCCCCCTCTTCATCCTCAACAACCGGACCAGCAGTAGAACGAGGCGTAATGGGCTTCGTGCCTGGTGGTGGCTTCTGATGCAGGTACTTGCACGGCTGAGCTGTGCACTTGCCATACATCCAGTCGTAGCAGTATCCGAAGAAAATAGGCTTGTCCCTAACGGGCCTATCTCCAGTCCTCGGCGTAGAGGGCGCAGCGGGGTTCCTTGGGCTCTTGTCGTGCTCGAACCTGCATTCCCGGCCATATTGACACTTCCCAGTCTTCGTATACTCCCAGCACGCCCGATCAGCAGGCCCAGCAGGGGACTGTCTTCTCGGCGACTTGGGAGACGGTGTGCGCTTATCCCTCTGACTGCCTCTTCCTGGTGAAGCCCTGTCCCTTTGACTGCTCCTTCCGGGCGAAGATGATCTTGGCTTCCCGTCGGGTTTCCCGTCCCTTCCGGACCTAACGGACCTTGAAGGACTAGGATCACTCTTCCTGGCAAGTGGATCGTATCTCCGCACAACACCAGGGGCACCAGGATGCCGATCCCTCTCCCGGGATTGAGAGCCTGATCGTGACCTCTGTTCATGAAAGGTCTGGTACATCTGGAGCGTGTTCTGGCGCTTCTGCCACCGTTCGACACAGTCCTGACAAGCCTTATAAAGCCACGCGAACGACCTAACGGTCACATCGCGATCCCACCTCTCAATGTCAGGCCGCAGACAGCGCAGATGACGAACGTTCTCGATGAACACAGCCAATAGTACCCCATCATCGATCTTCTTCCTAATCCCAGAAATGAGATTGTCCCAGATCCTCAGATAACTCCGGAGCCTTGCTTCATCATCAGAGTGACCTGTCGGTCTGGTCGTCCTCGACTCCAGTCTGCAGGTGGTTCAACAGAAGCTTCAAGATCTGTCTCCCCTTGATACCCTGGGGGGGATTCATATTCTGAGCGGCTTCGGTCAGGCGATTCATCTTGTCCCTAACAGCCCTGGTCTTGATACACTCCCTGATAGCACTCGTGAAATTTGAGTCCAAAATCGGGTACTTGCAGGGCCCGCCAAGAGCATCATAGTCGAGCCTCTCAGTCTCTGAAATCCACGCTAACGCGTAGTCAGAGTCAAAGCTGAAAGCGTTCCTGACCCTCTCTTTGATCTCGGAAAGCCACTCCCGCAGCTTATCAGCTGCCGGCTCAGCAGGCAGCACGATCGTGTTGCACTTATGATGGAACCGATCCTTATCGACAACGGTGGAAATAAGAGCCCCTATCGGGGTACACGAGGTAATCCTGCAACTTTCACACAGTCTAGCAGGCATAGGGCAACAAACTTCACACGCCCTCATTCCACAACCAACGCAAGGAACAAGAGGGAAACCAGGCTCAGAGATCCTGCTACACTTAGTGCACCTGTCCCGTCCATCATCTCCCCTCAAGGCTTCAGGGAGAAGACCACCATCTCCCTGCCTACCGGCACCATTCACACTATAACCGAGGCTAAGACCTGGCCCAAGGTTACCACCGCTCGCAACACTTGAGGGGTAACCTGCAGCATTGCTAGACTGACTAACGCCAGCGCCAACCCCTTGGTGACTAACGCCACCTCCGTAGGCAGGACCATAGAAGCTGGAACCACACTGATTGTTCCCAGCTCCTTGAGTATCAGCAGCACTGCCATGGAACCCGGGTGCTCCACCAGGGTAACCCCCGGTAGGCGCCCCTCCACTCGGGCCGCCAGGGGCCCAGCGGGACCTTGGCCTCCGCCAGGATGCCCAGGACCTGGTGGTGGAAGTGGAGCATGACCATGACCACCGCTTCCGCTCCCGCCTTGACCAGGTGGTCCGCCTTGCCCACCACCTCCCCCAGGAGGAGGAGGAGGGGGCGGTCCAGCTTGAGCGCGTTCATGCCGAATATTGCAGCGCGCGCATCGCTCAAGGCCATCATCTCCAAAGTAACTGTGATTCTCACAGACGTGGGTCCCACAATCCGTGCAGAAATACATGGAGACCTCCTGAGCATTCTTGCGACATGCCCAGCACTTCATTTTCAAAAACTGACAATTACTACAGTCACCATCATCGCCCCGGCAAAGCCTGCAAAACTCACGATTGCACGTAACACACGAAAATTCAGCGTCCGGGTGCCTACGGTCGTTGGGGTCATCGAGGGCGCAAATCTTTGGCACACCTGGGCCACCGGCACCGGGAGCGCCTCTCGTGGCCGGTTCCGAGGCCTGTCCACGATCAGATGGAGCTCCAGGGGCCCTCCACCTCTCGCCGGGACTTGGGACGTCTGCACTAGCTCTGCTCCCAGGAGTCCTCCAGTCATCGCCGGGACTCTGGGTATCGACATGGGCCCTAATACCCCTACCACCTCCTGGATGACGGTCTGGGTTCGGAGAGACGTCCCCGCTATCGCGGATCGGTCTATCCAGGTTCGGAGAGATGCTCCCGCTATCGCGGATTGGCCTCTCCCCCCTTGATTGCCGACTTCGGACCTCAGATCCCCTATCGGGGACGGCGGCAGGCCTCGGGCTCCTATTCCTACCCACATCCCTATTTGGAGAAACAGAAATGTCCCCCCTTGCGCGCGCGCGGGGGCCATCCCTCGCACGCCCTGGCGGTGAATGCGACCTGTCAGGTAATCCCCGAGCCCTCCGGCTTCTGCTTTCGGACCTCTCCCTAACGGGATATATTGGATGCCTGTCTGCACGAGAAGGATCGACCCGGCAAAACCTGGTCAGGCAAACCAACACCTCCGCCTGGTCTCACCGGACGGCCAGTACCCCGGCCGTCACCTTCCCCGGGTGTGGGCGTCGGAGACCTGATCCTATGTCCCTGCCCCGCAAATGCATCGTAACCAACATTCCGTCTCTCTCTGGGTTGTTGAGGAGCCTCATTAATCTGCTGGACACCCTGAATGATGCCAGCGGCCTCGTCAAATTGACCCTCCATTTCAAAGAGCTGAGACATGATTCTGTTGTTCGCTGCGCTAAGATTACGCACGTTACCATCGATAGCGCTGACTCTCCGCATAACGCCTTCAAGCGTACTCCGGAACGAGCCGAGTTCTCGCCTAACGGCAGGCTGCACTTGGTCACTGCTTGCAGGAAGATTACGGATCTGTCCTTGAATGCCATCAACGACCCGATTCACAATTGCCGATCTCGCTTCATACTGTTCAACATGTGATTTCACGGTCTCAAACCTTGAAATGATGTCGTCATGATCCCGACGTTGACGTTGAATTCCTCGAGCCAGATCCTGGATCTTCCGATTGACCTCGTCAATAGCCTCATGCCAGTCCTGCGGGGAATCATGTTCTGATGGTCTATCGACCTCCTGAGACCCCCTTCCACTCTGCAGCCTCGACACTCGATTAACAAGACGAGTATGCTCTTCATTGATCCCTTCAATAGATTCAGAGGCCCACTTGGCAAATGTCTCGTGTTCAAGGAGAGCTTTCTCGATCTTCAGGTTTAACTCCCTGAAATTTGCATCCACTACACTGCCGCTGGCCCTATCGGACGGATGCGCGACAGGATTCGGGTTCCATACACCTGCTGGTGTCCGCATCCCAACGGTTTTCTCTACCGAGAACATCCGTTTCTCAAGCTTGTCCAAATCCTTAAGGATCTCGTCCTCAGAAGCAGCATGGCTTCTGCGGGCAGCCTCACTATTCTCCTGAATCATCAGGCGAAGCCGATCAGTCGATGCCTCATTGTCCCTGACAGATTCATGGACCTCGTGGGACAGTAGGTTAATCCTCTGCTCCACGACCTCGGCTTGCTCATCGATGGCTTGCCTCACAATGGCCTTGCTATCGGGAATAACTTCCCTTGCGAACCGTTGAACTATCATTCGCATCCTCCCGGCATCAGATTGAGTCGCAACCTCAGCTGCCAGTCGATCGACCTTGTCCTTCGTCTGTTGATTCTCGTCGCTCCATTCCCTTCGCATGGAACTCACTTGACCGTTCAGTAACCTGATCTGGTCAGCAAAAATATGGAACGCTTTCGCGACTGAGCCAGAAACCTCACCTCTCTCGAGCATCTCCTGGATGTGCAAATCGAACACCTCCTTTGCCCTAGCGTCACCTGATTCACCGGAAGAATGAGACCTGAGTGCTGGAGGAGTCGATATCTCGATCCTCTCAGGAGCCCCACTAGCTCTAGCATATCTTCTGGGGTCATCCACAGGACTATCACCAACCCCAGATGGCCTGCTAGGGTTAGACCCCCTTCTACGGCTATCGCCGGAACGGGGATCAACATGGGACGCACGAGACTCGGGAGTAGAGTGGATGTGAACATCAGCAGGATCAGGCATCTCCTCATCCTGCGGAGTTGAGTCCATTGGTGAGGGGCTAGCCCTCCTCGCCTTTGACCTATCGGTCTCAATGGCCAGGGGTGACGGTCTCTTCGCAGAAGCACTACGTTCCCTGGCGGTCGAGCCCCATTGAGGTGTGAACTCGTTGCTGGACCTTAGCGTTTCAAGGTCACTGGTATCTCGCCCTAACGGGCTAGCGATCGACGGACGATCCTCGATTCCGAGTGCATCGGCAAGCCGGCCATCTCTTGCACCTCTCCCAACGACATCGGCAACCCGCTCAGTGACCTCGGCGAACCAGTAACCCGGTTCGAGTTCACGTCTCTCTGATTTAACGGACCTCCAAAAGTAATGTTGGGAAAAGGGGGAACATTCGGGGTGTCACCAATCGCCGGGGGACCTACCGGTCCCTCACGGTCATGGATGGCCTCCAATCCCCGAAGAACTTCCCGACTGTCCCTGGCTCTCTCTCTCTCGCTTCGGGCATCCCTGTCAACGCGAAGGTCCCTGGCGGCTCCACGAGAGAGGCTCCTGGGCCTCGCAGCATCACGGATCCTAGCATTTCGTCGTGGTTGGTCCTCCTCCTCATCACGGCGATCCGCAAATGCGGCATACTCGTCATCATCATCGACCTCAAACTTGGCAGCGGCGGGACTAGTCCTTGCAGTCGCACGGCTGCCTGCATTTCGGCGCGAATGGCTCTCCTCCTCATCCGCAAAATTGTAACCTTCGCCATCATAAGACTCAGATTTGGCAGTATTAGGGTTGGGCCTACCGGCATCAGATCCCTGCTTTGAGCTACTGCCCCAACCTGCGGTCGATTTCAACAGATCATCGTATCCGAAGTCCGAGAATTTCCGCTCCTCGTGCTCATCAAACTGACCTGGATTCTGAGAACCAGTGGATCGGCCCGGGATACCTCCCGGAACCAGAACCATAGTCCCTGGTCCCTGCGGCCTACTCTCAAACTCATCCGAGACCTGCGACTCACCTGGAACAAGAGATCTCGGAGGTCGAATCGGCATGGCCTCCGGGTCATCCGAATGAGGGCGGGCCATGTCCATCGCCATGCTGATGAAGTCAAAACGTCCACGCCTGTGACCTGATTCAGAGCCACTCCTATCGGAGTAAACCCTTCGTGTCTGCTCGTCATCAGTGGCCTGGCGGAAAATACGATCGTCTCCATCGTCGGCGTACCTGCCACGGCTCCTGGGTGTATCCCTACCGGGATCTTCACCCCTGCGGTCCTGACCTGTCGAACCTGCTTCGAAATCCTCGTAGTCATAGTCCGGTAGGTCCTCACCTGAGCGGAGGCCACCTAGGATGGCCTCCTCATCCACGACGCTCCTTCGAGATCGTGGGGTCGACATAGAGCTTGTAGTTGATGGTCTCAAGCGCGTAGGAAAGTCCTACGGCTGATAACCTGTGATTCGGGCACGAGCCTGTGCCCAGGCAATGGGTAAGTTGGGGTAAACAAGCCACAAAAGAAAGGTTCCCCAAAAGCAAACCAATCCCCGGTCCCAAAGATCAGGGTTTCCCACACACCAGAGAACAACAACCAAAGGAAAACAAACCAAACAAGAAAAGGGTTAACCCGCAACCTTGGTCGACAACAGGCCGCACGACTGGTCCCTACCAACCTGGCGGCGGCCCGAGGTCTCTTTCTCCCCCGAGATGCCGTCGGTCGACGCAGGGGTTCGGCGACGCCCATTCGAGGCGCGACGGAACCCAAAACTTGAGCCAAAAACACCACAGGTCGGTCACTAACGCGACGTTCCTGATGATGATATGAACCATGGCTAATCACAATATATATATTTATTTATATATTATGTATATATGCTGTTTCAAACAAGCCGTGGCCGGCTTCAAACAAGCTTAGAATCCTTTGGGCCCGACAGGTCCCCGCCTGCCTTTCACATCCAGGATTCAGGCTGTCATGCACCTTCTATGGCGGGGTGCCTTTTGAGGCATATCTTTCTGGAACACGCAAACCATTGTACTGGTTGAGAAGACCAACAAGGCAGTCACTAGCAGCTCTTTCTCTAAGTGTGGGTGAAAGGAAACCTCGCAAATGGCGGAAAACACTGTCTCAGAAACAGGCAGACCCAGCAAATTCTGATGGAACGTCAGGCATGGGTTGCCAATGCACTGCGAACTTGGTGCCACCATCATGCTTCCCTTAACCCGGAAAGCACTCGGCCGCCTCACCAATTTCTATCAACTTCTGTCAATGCCAAGGGTTTGAGCCTGAGAATGATCGTCTAACATCCTCATTGCGTTGATGATCCTGGTAGCCCCAAGTCCAGGGCAAGTCTTGACCATGCCTATGAAGCTTATGAACGGATCCCGGCATATTCTGGTCGATCGTTGGTCAACACTAATATGTGAAAATATTTGGTCCCAACAAACGCAAACTCACTTTAAGAGGCCATGCTTGAATTTCAAAGGGGAAGTATGTGGACCCCTGTGCTGTGGTAGATTCATGGATTGACGCCCCGTTTCGTTTCGGCTCAGCTACGAGCCGCCTCTTGCTTGCGAGG
>CAUJNA010003838.1:705000-762500 GCA_963377175.1 Effrenium voratum | reverse complement strand
TTTGGACACCTCCATTGTTCATTTTGTGGCACCAAATTCTTCAACACACACACAAACTACTTTGGTGCATCTGAAAATAGGGCACGCAAGGCAGGCTTCCCATTGGCTTTTCGGGTTAAACCCCAAAAAGGCGACCATCCCCCAAGGAATCCTTGTCCCGCAACCGTTGCGGCTCATTCGTTTCTCTCCGAGGCCCGGATCAGGCTGGCGGTCAACGAATGTGCCACGGATGGGCACCAAAAAAGTTGAGGGTTCCGCTGGATCTCCCCTCTACATCAACTTTAAAATGGCGCCAGTGGGGTATTTCTCTCAAGAAGTCCCCTAAACTGCTTGGTTCCCTTCTGATTTCCCTTCAATATCGTGCTTGTGGGCAAGCCGCTCTTGCAGGCACCCAGGAACCTCTACCTCTGGGCTTTACATGAAGGCTTCCCCTTACCCGCGGCTTGCCTGGCAGCGCTGACCGCGCATCTGAGGTTCCGGGCTGAGGCTTTTGGCCCATCTTCACCCCCAACCGCGCTCGCTCCAGGAGCGTGGCCCTCTCCTTACGGAGAACCAGCGAGGCTGCGGTACGCCACAAAAAAAGAAGAAGCAAAAACGAGGAAACCCCGAGTCAGCGGGCAAAGTGAGGATCTCTTCAAGGTGAACAGAAACGGGGGAAAGAGGGGATATGAAGAAGGCCCATGTGGAGCCGGCCCATGTTGCCTTTGTTTCAGGGTTTGGTGCCCTGTTTGGTTGACTCCTTCAAAGGGAAACCAAGGGAAACAAAAGGACCCTCATCTGGGTGGTAAGACAAAACCACTTGAACAGCAAACAGACAATGAAGAGAAGCCAACAGCCAGCCGACAAAACAAAGACTCATCACACCAAGAAGAAGCCACTTCGGCACTCGGACGCCATAAAACTCGGCATCCTCCGAAGGTCCTTTCCCAGGTTTGGCATATTTTACTCCAACTACCAGGTCCAAGTGTTGTTGTGGGTACACTTTTCAGGTTCGTTCAAGGGAAGTTGGTGTTGCTGGAAGACAAAAAAGGACACCTGCGCCTGTTTTGTGCTGCTGTTTGTGTGTTTTTGTTGTTGGGGGGCAGGGGAACGAATTTGGACAATTGTTCTATTGGAGGATGCTCCCCAGGCCTCCAGAATTGAGACAAATGTTTAAAGTTTAAACTAGAGTAAACTACATTTGGGCGTGTCTTTTTTGAGGGTACCCTGTTTAGGGTTGGTAAGCGAACCAGCAATCAGCAAGACATTTTGAGGTTGCCCTATTTAGAGACAAACCCGGTAGAACATATTGCAACCAAACTCCCGTGTTCCAACCCAACAAAACTTCGTACCCACAAACTCCAGGCACACATCCCAAGTGGGTTTGGCACCCTCAAAAAATCGCACAACCAATTGCACACACTGGATGGGTGGGGTGGGGTGGGGTGGGGTGGGGTGGGGTTTGTGGGGTGGGGTGGGGTGGGGTTTGTGGGGTGGGGTGGGGTGGGGTTTGTGGGGTGGGGTGGGGTGGGGTGGGGTGGGGTGGGGGGTGGGTGGGGTGGGGTGGGGTGGGGGGTGGGGTGGGGTGGGGTGGGGTGGGGTGGGGTGGGGTGGGGTGGGGTGGGGGTGGGGTGGGGTGGGGGGGTGGGGTTTGTGGGGTGGGGTGGGGTGGGGTTTGTGGGGTGGGGTGGGGTGGGCTGGGCTGGGCTGGTGCGTGGACCTGTCCCCAAAGTAGTTGCCGATGCCCGGGCCACACACATTGGAGATCCAGCTCCCTCATTCAGTCGGACGAGGGTAGGTACCAGGCCTCAAGTGCACGAAAGCCTTGCATCGGAGAGGCCGCCACCTGGCCGAGTGGCACTCAAAACCGAAAAGGCAATGCATGCTAAAGTAAATCAAGCCAACTCGAACATCTTGAACTCAGTAGAGACTCGAGACCCAAAACCCACTGTTTCCGAATAGCACTTTGGATCCACTACGCGGTGCCCTTGAAACCAGCCTGTTGGCACTTGAGGGCACCGGAGAGTCTGAAACACACCCCTTGTTGGAGCTGGCCCCTTTTAAACGGCACATGAAGCAAGGTGAACATATACTGTTCTCACGGGCATAGCGAACTTAGTGAGTCTCGCATGCCCCCAAATTGACCATAGGCTACTGATCATTTTGGGCGAACCTCATCGCGGGCTGGATTGCGGACAGCCTTTCCGGTGGTTCTCGCTTCCCAAGTGGATTGGCCAACAAAAACCCATGTTTCTTATCTACCGCTGAAATGTTCGTGTATAAAGTGCAGAAACTTGGGAAGTGCAAGTTTAAAACAGCGCTGCATGATAGCGGATTTGAACATGTGCTGGCCGGTTTGTCCCTCTGTGCCTGCAACTTGATTGACCGGTGCACCAGTTTTTGGAAGTCATTCACTTACTTGTCCGAGCAGTGAGTTCCGGCATAAGTGAAGCGCTCACCCATTGACTCTCAAACGGCAAATGGCCTGCAAATTCTGCACCAAATGGGATGGATGAAACTCACTGAATACAGCCTCACCAGGTTCATTCCAAGGGGAACTCACTAGCGCGGAAAGAATCTTTGGGGTTGAACTTACCACAAGTGCAAGAGGCTAAATGAGACTAGGTGGCACAATTCCCTCGTAAATGATCACAATTTAAGATGGAGTCATTGTGGTGTCTAGGGTACTGTAAGCGTCTACATTAGAACGGATTTCTGGGGGACAACCAAACCAAACTAAGTGATGATCGAGAACAATCAGTCAGTCATTTCTTGGCCCCTACTTTCACCCAACTCACTCCCGTCCTGTGGCTCCTGCGGCTCGGACATGGCTTGTATGGCTTCCTCCACCTCCTGGAAATTGGAGGAACCGTCAAGTGTCATGTTCGTTCCACCATCCTCAGTTGAGTCATGTCGCGCCGGATTCGTACGGTCCCCCGGCTAATTCATGTGGGGGTGTTGTTAACTTAACCCCCCGGCCCCGCGCCGCGCAATGCGTGGCTCAACACGCTCGAGGTTTACAGGAGCTGAGTGGGGTCGGTTCAAAACCGCCTCAAACTCATGCAACACGCTCCAAAAGCGGCTGGCAAAAGCATGGAGGCGCCAAACAGCAAGGCTTGGGTTGAGAGCATCCCCAGCAAGTCCTTAGGGCGTGGGTTCGAACAAACCACAAGCGGAACGGAAGAATGCCAACCACACCCATGTGTTTGTCAGAGTCAAGTCTGGTTGACTTGTACTGCATTCCAAAAGTGCTCCTTGCGCAAGGAACCATACACTCAATTTGCAAGGACTAGTTTGCCGTGAAGAAAAGGACCTGTCAGGGACCCTCAACTTTGAGGATCTGCCTGCCTGCTCCCATACGTCCAAGCAGGCTTGTGATTTTGGCTCCGCTGGCACCTGGATCCGCGTCAACATTGGCAGCGGCAAACTTGCGAAATGGGCAGTGCTCACGCCAAACAGTTGCAAGGGTCTACAAAAAGCTCCAAAAAAACTGATCCCAATGATATCTCATTGCACTTTTGCGGGCTAAGGATTTGATCCAAGTTCTTTTAACCTGAGAGGAAAAAAGCGGCTCCTTCTTTAAAGGTGTCTACACTTTTGAATTCTCAAGTAGTCAAATTACGCCAAATTGGGCCCAGGCACAGCACTTGCTTCTATGAATCAATGTGAATCCTAACCCTTTGCATGAACCCCGAGCTTGTTGGCTCGATCATAGGGTCCCTTCGTCCGGAGAACACCTCCCGCAGATGCTATGTTAGTGGGAAGTGCAGGTTTCTTTGTGCGAAACCTGACAGCAAAGCTGCCGCCAACATGTTCACGCCTCATGTTGTCCACTCACTCAGCCCTTGACACATGTTACAACGTCTTGTCAGCCAACGGTCACCTCTCGAGCGATGTGCGCGTCTTCTTTTTTCGGCGACTTTGGCCCAGATTGATATTTGGAGTTGACTGTGAACAGGACCACCTACGGGACCTACGGGGCGGTCTTTTCCTGGAACCTTCCAACCAGTGGTCTTCCTGCAATTTCCCAACCTAAAGAGCAAACAGGTTCAAAAATACACAGGACATAGCTTGCCTTGAAACATCACTGAAAACCAAAAGGAACATTGGCAACTGAAAGCTGATGTTTGACACTGCCAATTCTGGGGACCCTGTTGCAAGCACAAAAGCCGAAGTTGATCACGTTAATTATGACCCGGTGAGGTCACTTGCCAAACAGTTTTGGGCAACCAGGCAAACCGCCCTACGTACAACTAAAAGGAACATGTCCGGCTACCTGCAGTGGTAACCCGGATCCTCCACTGGTACATGAAATCAACAGCTCGACTGCGCACAAATAAGAAATCAAACGCCAACGAGACATCGCGTGATTCGGAAAGGATAAGGTGGCCGAGCGCACAAACACCTGAGCGACTTTGTGCCGTCTCTGGTTGGTCGACTTTGACGGGAAGCCATTCAACCAAGATAAACAAGTGCACCACTAAAGAACAGGGGCTTTAAACTGTGCACAACACGCAAAAGTGTTCTCAGCTCAAGTTCTACGTCTCATAGGAGACCCTCTTTCAGATAGCTTCAGCGCGGCCCTTGACCGGCTAGCTAGTATGTCCTTCTTTGCTCAACTGCAGGATTGCACGCACTGCGTTCACCACAACCAGCTATGACCAGCTATGCAGGGTTGTCGGAATTATCCGCTTCTGTGATACCAATAGCAGGATTTCCAAATGATGCATTCTCAGCTTGAAGGGGAGGTTATGGCAGGTTTCCTGGTATCACAGAAATAGGGAAAATTATTTGTTACCCTGCGGCTATTTGAAGGCCATCTGAATCTCATGTTGTCACAATCTCACACACGTAAACACGTGAGGAGACCAGACATGACCAGGGCAGGAAGCTGAAAGCAGCTACTTGCACGGTGTCGTGACGCTGGGGCTCGCACATACAACTACATAATTAAAGGTGAAACAGGGGGGTTCCCTTCTCACCCCCACTTTTGAGAAAAATGCAGGGACACCCTTCAAGCGGGTTTTGACGCTTGAAAGTAGGGTTCAACAGAGTACTTTCCTTTTTCCAGCCGATTAGTGGCCTGGCACCCTCTCCGCTGGCCTCACTGTGAAGCGACCTGGCGACACAAATATGCGAACACCCTTTTTGGAGCCAAACCCACAAATTCGGGCTTCTTGCATTTCGTTGGGACAGTGACAACTGCCTTGCCATGCAACGCCTCCCTGTTCTTCTATTTAGACCATCACAGCATGTTTCAACAGACACTACTAGAGCCCTAATTTGACGGGGTACGAACTGGGGCCGCAAAGGTTCCTGTGCATTTGGCACAGCGTGATGAAATCAGGACCTTCCAATCCATACATTATCCTGGATTCTGGGTACAATTAGTTTTGTCGTTTATGTAGAGGGAGGCACGGCTTCTTCGCGTTGGTGCCTCAAAAGCACAGTCGGGAAACCAAAGCCGGTTCGTGGACCCTGAGTTCTGGTCCAGGGGCTGCTTTCGAAGCCTAGGGATGCGCTTCCGAATTTGTCTCGTTCTCCCCGAAAAGGCCAGGGCCAACATGAAGCCGAATCCCGAAAACCAAAGGGCAACCGCATCAGAGTCTACCTTCCGAAGCGGCCCAGAGGATGTTCTTGTGGGAAAATGAACCACCCCTGGGTTTAAGTCTACCTGGTGATTAACAAACGGAACCCAAAATCTGCTCAATCAGAATCTCTGAATGCTTAAACACCACAATCTCCCTTCGGACATCGTTACAAGGGGTACCCTGTTTTGCATCCCAGGCTCAAGGAGTGCCTTAGACACGGCCCAGCTTCACAGTTTTCAGAGAAAACCAGCAGGAAGCCGTTGCCGTTGTCATCTGGAGGTGGTCTCAGTGCTTTCCTGCTGCAACTCAAATTGGAAGAAGCTTAAGGATTGACCAAACAGACCAGACTATCTGCACTATCATCATTCACCACCAAAGGGCTCAATGGTCTTCCCCAGAATCACTGTGTCCAAAAGTGACATTCTTGAACCAGTCTCTATCTGGATTAAGGGGAACCATCCGCAAACGTGTTGAGAACCTCTCCAAATGCAACAGGGCCAGAACCAGAAAGCCGCCCCCCCCAACCCCCAACTCTGCCGGGCTCACATAATGGGGCTCGCCGGCTCCCGTTCTCTCGCCGGTTCTCCTGTCAAGTCTCAGAACCCGCCGTGAATCAACAGGCCGGACATCTGCCCCCCATTGCTTCGTGCCCCAACCCGCACTACGGTTTCATGGTGGCGGCCTAGCGCATTTGGCCTGGAGGTTGTCATGACAGGCTCTGGTTGGTTTGATAAATTGCTCCTGGCTGCGGGTTAACGATGATATGGGTGCGGTGTTTGGGGTGCCCTTTTCACCTTGGTTTAAAGCGAAACCACAGGACACCTATCATTTTGGGGCTTCCCCTATTTTGACAGATACCGATCATATGAAGCAATCGCAAATCCCAAAGCGCTCAGCAGTCAAGCATCCCAACATGAACGATTTGAGTGCTCATTGAAGTGCAACCTGTTTGGTGACAAACAACAAATCCCAAGACACTTGAACATGCGCGAACGCTCAAAAGCTGGGGGGCCAAACCCTGTCCGTATGTGTCTGCCCAATGAGGGCCCACTGTAAGCGAACAAGTCCTCAGCTCTTGGCACCATGAGCCCCTAAGTGTCAAGGAGACTAAGGGGGTCTCATGGGGCAACCCTCAGCAAATTCTCGGACGCCTTGAGTTCCGCGGGACCCGCCTCCACAAGTGCTCCCCCGGGACCGGGGTGGCGTGGAGTTCGCCTGGAAGTTGGCCCGAAGTCTGGGGAAATTGCCCTGCACCACTTTAAAAACGTGGAACACCATTGTCTGTGGGCATTTCCAGGGGAATCATCATTCTAGGGTGTCTTACGTGGCGTAGGATTTCGTCCATGCACAGAAAGAACGGAATCAGATTGGTAAACTCAGCAGCCCTAGTGACATTTCGCCCACATTTGAAGAGGCGGTTTTGGGGGCATTTCAAAGCTGGAAAAAGTCATGATCATGGACCTACTGTCACATGAAGTGGTTGTTTTTTGGAGGGTACCAACTTTGGGTGAGAAAACACTACGTAGCAACTTTGGAGACACACACCCGCTCTGTGCATGCACAAAATCTAGACCAGGCACCAATTGGGATTGGTGGATCCCAGCATTCACAGGGTTTCATCCATCCCAAGTGGTGCAGCTGCCACATCCACAGTATTGAAGAAGTTATCCGCAATTCGTAGGTTATCGGAGGCTAGTGTCCAAAGCGATGAGGAAAAACCTGGAATCTATATATGCGACATTGTGAAATTTGCCACCCCAAAGCCCCGCGTGAGGTTTGGGTTGGAACGTGTCGCGCGTCTGGGGATGACGCCATGCGTCCCATGGTCAAAACTCGTGATATGGAGAGCTTCATTGTTCCCTGAATTGGAACCTTTACAATGGTTGTCTAAATTACCCTATTTCACCGTGGCACATGTGGTGATCTGGGTCAAGAAGAGAGCAGTGAAGTCTTTGAACAACCTTGGGGAAAGCGATGGAGATTGTTTTCCAGGCGGTGCCTTGTTTGACGAGCAAGTGCCGTTGCATTCATCAGCCATTCAGTGAGCAAGTCTCGAGAGCAAAACACAGCAAAGATCCCTCCAGTTGTGAAGTCACTGAGTTACTGCAAGCAACAAACTGTCAAGGTAGGAATGCGATCCATCGTACTAACAACGCCATCTGCTCCTGACCATTTGGCCAACTTGATACCACTTACGTGTGCACTTTGCTTCGCGCCCAGGCAACGCATCGAAGGGCGAAGGTTCTCACCGCCGTGTCTTTCTTTCAGGGCGTAAATTTCAATGGAGATCAACGGAACGCCATGCGTTTTCGGCAGGCCGATGGCTGGCGCTCCACACAAGTGGCCCAAGTTGCCACGCGAGGGTTGCCTCACCTTGGGCATGCATCCTTCGGGCAGACCTCCCCCTCAGTGGCCGGAAGTCAAACAGCAGGTTGTCCCATTCGGCAAGCAGTCTTGACCCAGCCTCAAAATCCCATAACCTGAGCGGCTTTGGGGACAGGGCGTGGAAAGCTTTGGCGACTTGAGCATCTTGAGAGGCCACATTGAGGCGACCCAACACACTCCTCCCCGCGAGCCAAATGACAACGGCCAGCCATTTATTCTTTTCAGGGGTGAGACTTCCTCCGAATTCAGGGTGAACATTGACAAAACTGACAAAATCTCCAAACTGACATTAACAGAACTTGCATCCGATCTGCAAACTGACAAATCTGACTTCCGAAAAGTCACCCGGCGCCCAAACCCGGCACTTTCCCCCCTGCGCCTGTCTGGATGGCCCACTGGCCTGGCAAACGACGGAGTCCTTGGAACTGTAGGAATATTGTAGACATATAAGAATATATGCAAATATGCGAATATGCGGATCGGGAATATGACAGTGTGGTTTCTTGCGGGAAACATGGGGCATATGGGGAGAAACATGGGCCAAGTCTCCCCTTTTGGTTTGGCCGAAGAAAACATTTTGCTATGGGAAGTGTAGTGTTTGCCTGTGAGGGGCCCTACGTGTTACTTGCAGCCAAACGAAATGGAAATCGGCACATACCTCTTTCCGCACCATGTAAGCAGGGGGCACGTGAGTTGAAAGGAGAGGCACGAGACATGTCCTAAATGGCTTTGCCTCACAAGGCAATATCGGTGGCCAAAATTGGGAGTCCCCTTATGCTGCTTAAACGGACGCCATGCAAAAGGAAACCATCATATATCGGGAGTCCCTTCTCTTCTGGAAGCATCCATACCTGGGTTACCATCCAATAGTGGCGATTCTGTCTTGTTGACATTGACCTAGTTGTCTGGGCTTCAAACATTTTCCTTGACAATCACCTCGTTTTTCGCTGTAAATCAGACAAACTCGATCCGGCACCCCGCCTTGGACCCCTTTCGGAGCACAGGGCCTTGCGAAAAAAATGAAGTCTTGGGGCGCCGAAGCTGGCGAGACAACGCGGCTGGGAGAGCTTTACCCCACGTGGCTGTGTGGTTTAAGTGACCTTTGAGCTATTTTGGCGCCGGGGGTGCTGGTAGAGCTTGTCACTTTGAAGAGCTCAGCATTGGGACTCATTCTCTACCGACGCGTACCATGACTTGCAAACAACTCTCACTTGAAGCTTGTGCGTGAAAGTGAGCTGGATTCCGCCGAAGTCACCGGCAACTGGGCATGCGCAAGAAATGAGTTGGGTTTGCAGCCACAAAGCACCATGTGTTCTTCCAGCTCATAGTAAGCAACAATAGCTAGCGCATGGACTCTCAATTGTGGCCTACCCATTTCCTGCAAAAAGCTAGGCAACCGGAAGTTGGGCTTCGCCCCCCCCCCCCACAAACAACCTTTCCGGGCTCCTCTTGGCATGAAACCGAAACTGGTGAACATTTTGGTGACTGGGTGTTTGGGGGATCTGGAAAACTGAACATACCCAAGCCCTGTTGGCTTCCTTTTGGAACAATTGAACGTTACGGGCTATTTACAGTAGCACCTAGTTGAGGTGAAAGGAGCTGAGGAGCGATCCAGGGTTCCAAGAATCAAATGGCAAAGGCTAAGCATAACCCCGAAAAATGATCTCACTTTGCTCATTGGTGCTTTGATCGCTGCCAAAACTCAAACTTTCAGTTGGGGGGAAAAATACGGCCCTGCAGAGCAATGTGCAACCACCAAAACCATAAACTCCTAAGGAATCCATTTTTTGGAGTGACTCTTTTTTTGGGTTACATGACATGTCAATTTGGTGGTTGCTTCCTGCTGGCAAGTCCACAGAAGAGATAATTCTGCTTCTCGATTCCTTCGCAAAAGAGTTCATGGGAAATGGCAACGTTTTGCTTCTGTTTGCACTGAACACATATAGGCTCAATCGCGACGGTAAATATTCGCAGGTATCTCAGCAGTGGTTGAACCATGGGCTGGAAACAACTGTAACACCCAAAGTAGGAAACTTCACCCCCACTACTAGGCCCCCCCGGTTTCGTGGTAGTTGGGTTGGCGCCTTTTCCCATCCTCCCCAACCAACACTAGACGAGTAGTATGTTTGTCGGCTTGCATGGTTCCTCTTCAGCCAGAGGCACACCATGACAATATACAGTATATATATATATATATATACACATGTATAGATATGTATAGTATGCCATTTGGTTTTTTTGGGGGGGGGAGGCAGAGGGGGGGGGCCTCATTGGGGTGTTATCCCAGAACTTTGGGTGTGGTTGGAATACTGGGCGATCTGTTCAATTGGCTTTCACAAATGGGTTCCTTTCAGATGCTCACATGATTGTCCTTTGGTGCAAGCTGGAGCCGATTTACTGGCGCTTGGGGTCCCGGAGAAACATCGCCTTACCGACCCAAACGCCCGTTGCCCAGTGATCCTGGTAGAGCAAGAGAGCTGTGTTGGGAACCATAGTTTTTGTTTTCCTCGGAGAAAGTACCCAACAAACAAAGGAGAACATGCCGTGCCGCTTAGCTCGGGAAGGAAACTCACCTTTCCAACAGGCGATGCTTAAGACAACTGGGGGAAGCATAGGGAACGCTGCAAGACGGTGTCGCATGGCCTTCCTTTGACTTGAGGCGCACACCACCTTACGAAACGGGTACTAACGGACGGATTGCCCCGTGTCCCTTCTCGAGCTGGGCTCCTGGCCTTCAGTCCGGCGCTTGAAGGACGTGTCGTGCGAAGGGAAAACGCTTTGACAGACCTGAAACCCACGAGTGGATGGGCCAGAAAAACGGCCCAAACTTTTCGAGCGCCTCCAAAAAGTTGTTCAAGTCCATAAACCCAGGAAGTGAATAAAGGGGCAACCAAGGAATCGAATCCCAGGGGATGCCACGACCAGTTCCGCTGCGTGACCCGAAAGGTAAAGAGTTGAACCATGGTCGGTTTGTTTGCAGCTTAGACAACGACACAGCAAAAAAACAGGGAGGGTCATGTACACCGCCCAATATAATTACTATTATTCTACGTAATCCTCTGACGTAATTCTTAATTTCGACGCCGACCCTCACAACCCCATTTAACTCAAGGCCTCAATAAAGCCCCCGAATCACCTGACTAAAACCCAGCTACCCGGTGAGCCAAGAGGCAAGAGAAAGAACAGCCACTTGGGTTGCTTGGCTTGAATCTGAATTCTGTCTGGACACCCAGTTGATCAGTGACCCGAAAGGTAGAAAAAGGGAGCCGTTTTTGGGGTTGACCATTTTGAGTGTGTCTGAACAATCAGCTTGTGGCAATACAACCCCATTGCTGTGGAAAGAAGGATCCCCTAAGGACCCCAGTCAGGTTCCGTGATGACTTTTAAGCATACCGCATATCCTTCCAATGAGGATTTATTTCCTGCATTGGACATCCCAGGTATGCTCAAAAGCGAAGGAAGATCATCGCATAAGGGTATAAAAAAGATGAGCAAATAGAACATCTTTGTGGAGTCGCCTGGTTTACAGTGAACACCTCTTTGCGTCCTTGGGAACCGCTCAGAGTCACCTTCTGAGAAGCTTGAAAGACACAAGTCCGGTGTCAGGAGCAGGACTTGGCCTGAGTCATTCCCCAGCCCCAAAGGTGCCTACGGCTTGACACGTGTTGGCCCATGCGTCATGCTGAGGAATGCCAAGCTTTTGCGGTAAACGATTGCAACACTAGTGGACAAATCCACATGTGGACGGACAACATCCGCTTCGCACATGGAAATAGAATGCTATAAATCGATGAATGGTTGATCAACTCGCTTTCTGAGTGGGGTGGCAAAACAAAGTGCCACTAAAATAGTTCAAACGCGTTCAAACCAGCATGACTGGTCAGAGCAACTTCGGGAGTGATACCGATCCCAATCGCTGCCTTCACGTGCTTCTCCACCACGTTTGGCCGGAAGGATCTCCCACAGTGCGGGCAGGGCTGCAAATCCTTCCTGGCCGTTGCGTCCTCGCGAAACTGAGAACATCTGGACGTTAGCGTTCTCAAAGGCCTCTAGGGGGTCATTCTTCATCCTTTTCAACCCTCGTTGTTTCAAAAACCAGCTGTTTCCCTGGGGTTCAAAAAGGTGTTCTGGAAAGAAGGATCCCTGGAAAGAATGGGGAAGTGTCCCCTAGGTCTGTAGGAAGTTAGGAAGCTCTCACTTAAACTGACCTGCAGGAAGTTGGCCGACACCTTTGGGTTTTGGTGGGCAACTTCCTCCAACATTTGTGTTTGTGCGTATTTTAGGAGACCCCTGAAATGGTGGCTTTTGTTCTTAAAAGAAAGGTAGACCCATATTATGGCTAACTTATTTCAGAACTTGCCAACCGGCTTGTAAGCACAATGAATGCAAGTATGAACAGGGGAAACCAAAACAAAAAGATCGAGAGCAAAGCAGGAGGGAAAGACAAACAAACGATGATCACTGCTGGCACAGTGCCAAAAGGCAACGTTCTGCAACCCAAAAGTTGAGCAGTAACCATGGATGCACGGGCTCTTTTCAGGATACTGCAGGAGGCGGGTTTGCGAGGTCCGCATCAGGCAACACAGGACGGCAAAGAAGACTTGGCTTTCTTGCTACGCTTGCTACACCCAGATGTCGACCCTTGTAGGACTGCAAGCTTGTGGAAAGCTCTGGCAATGTGTCGCCTGATCTCTTGGATGTGCTTATCCTTTCGTTTGTCAGACTCGAACCGTGACAGAAAATTAGTCCACGGCATCTTTGTGGTTGAGCCAAATGTGGGCGCAATTGCTCGCGGGCTCCAATGGTGAATGTCCTTCGTCTCCTGAATGCCAAACTAACCCCGCGGCTCTGCTTCGTTTTGACCACCTGTTCATACTTCACCAACCTGCAACAAGATCCCTGGTGAAATCAGTCGCGAAAGGCCTTGGTAGGTGAGGTCGGGGCACTTGAAAACAGGTGGCTTCACGTGGACCCACCCCGAAGTAACTCATCACAGTACCAGGGTCAACCCAAGCATGTGATAGGTGTCCCATCGGAAAGAAACCACCTCTTTCGGTGCCGCTGTCAAACGTCCTGTGGACCAGGGTCATCGTTCTTGAATGGAAGCCTCAAACTAGTTGTCTAGAGTCTAGCTTGCGATGAACACATCGAGCGAATGTGCCAAACGTAGGGATCCCTCTTGACTGGGCTGTTCCAAATGGAGGGTTGGCCGATCAATCAATATTTAATAGGCTATTCAGCACCCAGAAATGTAGACCCCTGATTGTTAAGAGCCTCTTACCATCCCCGGATGCCCAAGAGTATGATGAGAGGTCAACAATCTTTCTTGACAACCCAACACAGGGCCCTCCACAACCGGTGGAATCACAAGGTAAGAAGGGATCCAAAAAGGGACCCCGCGCAAAACCGGCTCCACTCCCATCGCCACGTTTCAGCTAAGGCCCTCGCGGTTCCCGCGCCACTGCTCCTGCGGCTGTACCCATGGACCAAATTCACAAGACGCCCTCTTGGGATTGGCGTAACCAGACATAGAGTCTTATTCATCCCAATTGGCACGCTAACTCTGCATGTGACTGACCTTTGCGAGGCGCCCAAATTACATTGGACAACTGAGCTAAATTGGGGGGGGTGAAAGAGAAGCCTCAGATCAATTGGGTTGCCCAAGTGCAGGGTTCCCTCGAGACACTCCCTCCCCATTAATTAACCCGCGTCCAGAGTCAAAAGGGGATTTCCCACGCTCTACATGGTGGTGGGGGAACCCACCCCGGAAATGGTGCTTGTGAGAGCCCCTCGTCTGTCAAGTCTTTTGAACGGATTTTTGGGGGCACGTGTAAGAGGCCTGGACGGATTGCAACCCGGGACCCCAGTACCTTTTGCGCTTGGGGGGACCCAAATGGATCAAATCACATGTTGAGGTGCCAATTGACCCGGGCAAGTAAACCAAAGATTTGCCAGTGACTTGTGCTTGGAGAATAGGGTGCCCGCCAGGTTTGGGCGCGCGTCAGCCTTTGTAGGGTTGGCCGGTTTTTGGAGGGGTATGGGGAGGGGGGATTTTAGTTGAGGGTAGCTCTTAAGGGGGAGGCGGTCTCTTTTTCACGGGAACATTGGGATGGTTTGAAGCCAAACTCTCATCTTCAGAGGATTTCGAAATCCGCCGACCCTCTGCCTCCTCCTGCAGAGGGGACCGGCGTGGGATGCAACTGGAATGAAATGATTGGAATGCATGATGAATTTTTGGTCCACTTGTGGTCAGCCAAAACCGGTCCTGGGACCGGTCCTGGGACCAGGTGCGTGGAGCGGTTTGACGGGAGGAAAGAGCTGTGTGGAGCGGTTTGAAGTGGGATCATCCCAGGACCGGCTTGTTTCTGGGAGCACTCCCGGGCCAACTCGACGTGACTTGGGCGCAAACCGGCCCTGCGGTAATTGACGGACGAGCTGCCATCTTTCTGACTTTTCCGTGAATCCTTGTGGTAGTAGAGGCCTGGGTCTACCCTGCAAGAGAGTCCAATACGTCAATTCAAAGCGCGCCAGACGCCTGGTTCCGGGCTGGCACCCGTGCAGGCCTGGACCGCTCCCGGGCCAAATCAAAGTGACTTGGGCGCAAACCGGCCCAAGCGGTAATTAACGGACGAGCTGCCATCTTTCTGACTTTTCCGTTAATCCTTGTGGTCGTAGAGGATCTTATAATATAGTGGTCCCTGGGTTTGCGGACTGGCACCCGTGCTTCAAGACCGGTCCTGTTGAGTTTTCCCTTAATGCGCCAAGGGTCGGCGGCAGCAGGCGGGAGCCTAGTTAATCTGGGCGCCACGAGCTCGTGGTTTCGAAGGCCTTCGGCTCCCTTAACCGAAGGTTATAAGGCTGCCCCCCCCGGTCGATTCCGGTTCACTCCCGGTTCACTCCAGGTCGATTCCGGTTCACTCCCGGTCGATTCCGGTTCACTCCGTGTCGAACGGAGGCTGCGCCTTCACTGCTAAGGGGCGAAGGATTTGTGCAATTGTTCAGGCTTTTTGCCGACTTGTTGAGCATATCGCCTGCATCATCCGCATCCATGGCGGACATTGATGCGGATAATGCCGGTGATGCGGGGTGCTGGGGATGTTGTCCCCCATGAAAACACGTGGAAAACTCATGCTTTTAGTGGCGCCCGGGTGTCAGGCGTAAGCCCTTAAATCCGGCTACGCCTCCTGGAATTAGCCTGCTAACTTTAGCCATAGGGGCTGCACCCTGGTGCCGCCGACCCTCGTCACTTGGTCGTGATGCGCTGCCTAAATCCGGCACCTCTGCATCACCAGCTCGGGCTTGCCTGTGGGAAGCCCTCGCAAAACATCGCGTATATGCAGGCTTTAGGCCATGTGGCTGGCATCATCAGGGTCTGCGGGGCTTGGTCTGCATCATCAAGACTTCCTTCCAAAAAGCCTCTCAACCCAAAAAGCATTGTTTTTTAGACGGTATCGGAGGGATATAAGCGACTCGTTTTCGCGCATTTTGGCGCCAAGCGCTGCCGGGCATGCCGGCGATGCTGGGTCCTCGCTGTACTAAACGCTGTAAATACCGTCAAAAACTGCTGTGCTGAGTGGTGGGCTGTTGTTCTGTCCGTTTTGCTTTTGCTGTAGCTGGCTCGCGTGCTGCACGGTCCTTGCTTTTTTCGTGTTGGTTTTCGGGGGCCTTCTGGCGCGCGCGCGCGCGACCCCAGCCACAAAACGCTGCTATTTACGGTGTTTTGTTGCATTTGCGTTTCCGGGCTGGCTTGCGGGCTGTTCTTTTTGGGCTGCTGTTTCTGCGGCCTCTGGCGCGCGCGCGCGCGACCCCATGTCAGCCTTCTGGGTTGGGTCCCGGCTAGGGCCCAGAAAGCTGGCATCCCCGGCATCATCTGGGGTTGGGGTGGGCAACATGCATAACCTAACCAGCCATATCATAGCACAGGATACGTTTCTCATACAAAAAACATGACATGACATGGTATAACTTCAACGAGGCGTAGCCGGCTAGAGGCCGCAGGCCCAGAAAATACTATCTTGGAAACCAGCCCACACCATTATGATTTGCAAAAGCGCCCTTCCCTTCCACACAACTGACATTGACCCTGCACACTCCTGGAATCATTGTGGAGCGGATGGGGATCCGCACATCGCTCGGTCATGTAAGTAGGACTTTTGACCTACGAACACGTGGTGAGTAGAAGCGACTCAGGCTGCCTATGTACACATCCGCGGAATACGAAGCATTGAAACCCCCTAGAGACATTCTGACAGCGGAGATCTTCACATGTGTGCTTTTGCTTGCAAGGGTTTATGTTTATGTCTCTTCACTTGCCCATATCTGCCAAAAACTGGCAAGGGCTTGGGCAACTTTCTGAAGAGAAGGACCCCTCAAGACAGTGGAAAGGTTACTGCAGGATTCTGCAGTCCATTTGAGTTGCAAGGGATGCAGTGGATGAGGGCTGCAATCCATTATTTAGGGAGGCTACCAGTGGCCACGGGAAAAACTTGTGCAATGACCCCTAAGTCCCAGCGACCGCCCCTGTACTCACAAGCAAATGGGGGAAATGTGGTTAATTGCCTCCAAACATCCAGGCATCCGATCATATGCCATGGATGAGAAGTTGACGTGCTATTTTGTGAGGATTCTCACTTGACACTTGACAATTCCAAATCCCAGGGTGTTTGTTTCAAGAACCCGAATTCTCGTCTGAAAGCACAACTGCTCCAACTTCGGAGCGATTGAGTTGGGTGGTCGCTTACCGGGATGTTACAAGGTGCTCTTGCTCCGGGCTTCCCATAGGGACAGCCTGGAGCTGGTCGTCCGCTATAGTTGGCTGCCTCTGGCACTGTCAAAGGGCATGGACCACCCCCAAAATGGATGGTTTCCCTTTGATGTCCTTGGTGGTTTGTCGCTCAAACGCCGGGAGTCCATCGCCAAAAAGCATTCAAGTCATGTGTAGAACACAACATCTGTGGTTCTCCGTCCCCTGACTTCGTGGAACTTGGAGCTTGTCTTTCCGTGTCTCTCCCATGGACCAGAGACCACCGCAAGAACCCAAGAACAACAAGCCCAACCAGTCCTTTGGCGCGGCCATTGCTTTCAATGGCCTTAGCTGGGGATGTCTCCTGGTTGTTGGAGGAAGCATAGTTGGATGTTTTCTGGAGAAATCACAAGAAAAATCGGCCCCATTGGGGTCATTATCCCATTTGGAGACAAAGCCAGCTCTTCCTGTCTCAAAATACGGGTACCCTTGAAAGTGGCTGTCGTGTCCCTTTAAAAGCCACGCAACAAATGCCCAAAGAACAAAAAAACATTTGTGGCTTAGGGGAACAGTCAATTCGGGTCGCAAAGCCATGGCTCATTGCCCTGGTCTAGCCACAGCAAAGAAATAAATCGTTAGCTTTTTGTATAGCCTAGTGCTTCTAGTTGCCACAAGAAAGTAGGCAACCAGGGATGGCTACCTGTAGGTTTACATCATGGTTTCCCGGGGTTGCTGCTACTATAGTGGTAGCTAGAAGCACTGGGTAGGAAAAGGCCAAAGCCCTTCCCCAAGAAAGGGTTCAGGGGTGTTTGCAGATCTCTCATGGTCTCTCCTGTATAGGGACCTACCCCCCGTGGCCATGGGAAAAAGGCATTCTTTTCTCAGCCGTTTATTTTAAAGGGAAACCCTTCAAATTCAGGGAAACAAGGGCACCACTGGATGTCCAGGAATTCCAAGAGAAAATTCCAAGAGAAACATGTTGACGAAAGCCATGGACCACATGTGGTGACACAGGCTCGGGTGAACGCCCTCTCGCGGGGCGACGGCACTGGTGCCTCTTGCCCAAAAAGCGAATCACTGTTTGCCGGAGTACACATGTGCAACCGAAAGTTGACTCTTATTTCCGCAATCAACTTCTTTAGAATGCGATAGGCCCTCCTGGTGTTGGTTTCGCAGAGTCCGAATCACTTCAAAACCAATCAAACAGGTTTCCCCCGACTTGTGAGAAACGCCCAACGGGCTGTGTATTAAATACTGGACCCCACACATGGTGGTTTTCCCGTTGGTGTCCCTCTAGAACAACCCAAAGCGGGTCTCGGCTGCCCAGCTCCCGCGCGCAGCTGGGCGATCGCGGCCTCGCAGGACGCAATCGCCGCCTAAGGGCGAGGCCGATGCTTTCGAGGCTTCCGAGCGCGAGGCTGCGAGACGTGCAGCTGGACCTTCAAACTCTTGCCCTCCCTCCAAAAATCATGGAGGCTGATTAGGCTTTTGGAAGACTGCTGTCCTTTTGGGAATCACCCCATTTTGCGGCAACATCCAAACTTGTGCATTGATTGCATAAGAAAGACGAGCGATTCCATGATGCAGGTCGCTTACTTGCCCAAAGACTCCCTTGGTACCTCCAAAAGGAGATTGGTTGACCCGTTTTGACCCCCCTCAGTACATGCTTGACAGGTGCCAAGGGACCCGTAGTGAAAATGATCCGCAACGGTTCAAAAACGTGTTCTTCCGGCACGACAAATAGGAGGCAATCGGAGATCAATTGTTCTTCGCCGAAGTTGAAAACCTGCCTTCGCAAATAGAAAAAGTATACTCTATGTTAGTAGCAAAGCTCTAGCGACCTACCCTCAAGCTATCAAGTTGTGCCGTGTTCCACATGCAGAATTGATGGCTCCAATGTCTGAAAACGTCGACCTGCAACTTCATTCATACACACCCGGAACGCTACATCTTCGCCCAGCTTGCGAATAAACTGCTTCAAACAATCAAGGCACTGAAGAAACTACTCGAAATGAAGTTTTCTGAAAACACATGTCCTCCTAAAAGCACCCGGAAGAGGGAACTGCTCCTTTCTGGAGAGGATTTTGTTGTCTGAGGTAAACACACGTAATTCCCCTTCCGAGGGGGGGGGGGGGATGGGCCGAGCTGTTGCATTTCCCCGCCCCCAAACAAGTAGTTAGCACCTTCTCGGCAATCCCGTGCAAACAAGCCACCAAAAAATCAAGGGTGCAATCAAGCATTGTGTAAACAAAGCTTACGATTGTGATCCATTCCTGGTTCCCTTTTGTTCTCCCCAAAGGTGTCAAGAGTAAAGGCGGGTGCCCCTTTCAGACAAGTCCGAATTTCAAAAATAATAAAACGATAATAATAATAATAATAGTAATAATAATAATACTAATAATAATAATGATACTACTAATTATAATAATATAGATAATAAACACACACACAAAAAAAAAAAAAACTTCTTTGTTTGGTCAAACACCATGTTCAGAGGCCCTGAGTTTCGAGGATCCGACCTCCCGCTTCTCCGGGCGAGGGCCCGAGGACCTCAGGGAAGCTTCGACCAAAACATGCTTTCGGTGTGTGTGTGTGTGTGTTCGAGGGGACACGTTTCGGGTGGGGTGAAGGAAGCCAAAAGTAAAAGACAAGTTTTAGGGTTCACCCCTGTTTGACACATACCCATTTTGCAGGTACCCGTTTTGCGGGGCGGGTTTAAGGGAAAAGCAGACAGAAGCCTCTCAAAATACAATTTGAGCAATGGGCCAGCAACGAGCATTTACTTTGCCAGGCCTAAAACTAGTGTCATGGCAGTAATTGCCGTTGTCGGACATTCATTTCACCAGCGAAGTTCAATTAGAGGAGGGTACCCTTTTTATTGACTGGTTTTAAAGGGAAACCAAAGCTAACCCTGTGGGCTGGTTTAGGGAAACCAAAGGCCCCCCCAACGCACGGTTTTGCTTCGCGGGGGCCAAGGTTGCCAAGGAAGAAAGCTCCATGTATGGATGCCTCCCCTGAGAAAGGCAAAACAAGCTCATCGCTTTTTGTGACCATGGAGAAGACACGAACGGTCAATAGGTCTAAGTGAACCATGTCAGCGTGGATTCGCAGAAATGGGATGCACGTACCTCACCCGGGATGAAAGAAACGTAACAAGCAGTGAACTGGCGTTTGTTCCACTAAACACAGCTTAGAGCTTGAGACAACGTGCCCCACTCGTGGTTGTCTAGCTGAGGGAGAGGCGTTGAATGTTGCCATCGTTGCCGGAGGTCTGGATGGATGGGCAATTGGTCCAACTTCCGCAGGATTTTCGTGGGAGAGACTTTTGATGTTTGAATAATCTAATGTCATTCCCACAAAATTTATTGGCGATTTGTTATATATAGTTCACCAACCTTGCAAAAGAACCGAACCCAAAAGACAGTCATCATGGGGCTGGAGATCGCACACCGCTCGTGAGGTTGCTGTGATGTACCTCGTCGCTTTACTCACAAGCCAAATAGGTAAGCTCTCGAATGAAAAAGCAAAAGCCTCTGATTTGCCCAAAAAGATCTGGGGTTGTCTAGCTATGGTGGGACTTAAAGACCGGACTCGAACCATCGCGCCAAAGTTCACCCCACTTGGATCGTCTGGGAGTTAAGTGGTTCAGAACTGCCATTTGACCCCTGCGAGCCGTCGTTTCTGGGGTTAACCGTTTAGCAGTTAGCTGAAAGTAAGATGACATAAATGTTCCTTTTTGGTCTAGTCATCCCATTCCGAGCCATAGTAGGTAACCAGGCGAAACCACAATGTAAAGCCTGGAGGTAGCCGCACCTGGTTACCAGCTACAGTAGTAACTGGAAGCACTGGGTTTGCTTCCCCCGGAGACCAGGCTCAGCCAGCCACCCGCTGGAGGCTGTAGTCGGCGTGGTAGCCACAGGCTGCGGCGTGGCCTTGCAAGGCAAAGGAGATGAATGTTTCTCAGGAAAAGCCATCTGCTTCCAAGGCAGCCCCTGGCATTTTTTGAGGATGGCTTCTGAGGGGGAAGCACCTCCTCAGAAGGTACTTGGACCTTGAAGGTTTGGCGAATCTCTAGAAAATCCCGAACCCAACAAAGGGTACCCGCTAGCGAAGAAAGAAACACCTCGCTGACGGGCTCTTCAATGGTTGGGCCCCCCTGAGAATACTTGCGTTCCTCTAAGTACATTGATCACTAACTGAAATCATGAACCAATTCACCCGTATAGGCAAACAAGGGAGGCAAGGGCAAGCAAGGCACTCAGCCCTGAACAAGCTGTGGCAAAGCTTTAAGCTCCAGTCCATTAACCCTGCTGGTTTACCATTCTTGGGGATTCTTAGGGCTGTTGCCAAGGACTTGTTCAAAGTGATCACTGCTGCTTGGGCGTTGCTTAAAGAATTCTGAGAGACACGATCCTGCAAAATCCGCTGTGATCCTCGGCCATACCTAGTGACTTTTTGAACGTGACAGGATATCAAAAGAGTCTGTGGTAACATGATGCGCCCTGATTCCAGGGGCAAGCACCCCACCAACCTGGACTTGCTACTGAACTGTGGGAAAGCATACGTGCCTTCCAACAAACAGGACAAACAGGAACGCTTTGATTTCGGAAGCGGGTTCTGGGCACGTCCTGTCAAGCAATTTGTATAAACAAAACTGAAAGAAGGACCCCTCCCAAAGGTTAGTAGCACTTGACTTCCCTTCAGAAACCAACTGCGCAGCATTGTTTTTTCCTGTGGGATCTGCCCTCGGGCTTCATGTTCGGAGACAAGGGTTTTCATGCTCCACCCGAAGGGCAACCAGTCATTTCCATTAAGTGATCTGCATAGGATACAATAATTCCGAAACCTGAAGAACTGCATCTCACTTTCTAGCTGGTAGGCGGAACAAATACCAATTTGTGTTTGCAACTAAAACGGTCTTGCCACAAACTACAAAGTTATGTGCATGCCAAGCTACACAAGGTTAATCAAAGGTCCAGGGTCGGACAGCGGAATTCTCAATGTTTACCCTGCAACTATGCGTTTGCCCCGGCATCTAACACTTGAGTTGCAGCTTGAAATCCCATCTTCTGCAGAAAGGACAGTCCACCACGTACAAGCATCTTCCAGAGCAAACATGAAGTCTCCGCATGTGAAAGAGTGAAACGGAGTCACCCAACAAATACACACGCACACACACACACACAGTGCAAGGGCACTTGTTCATGAAAGGACCTTCCTGGCCTGGAACCAACCTCTATTCACCTGTGCTGCCAAAGGCTCGTTTGCCCAACGGACCTAAAAATGGGTCGGACCAAAGAGGAAAAGCCCTATCAAAGCCACAACAGGTACCCAGCTTCAAACTGTTCCTTTTATCACTTTTACATTGCAGCATGGGTATGTGTCCAAATTGGGGGGCACCAGAAACGATGTCTTTTCGGTTCTTCCCGCAAACCAACCCTAATACCCTCAACCCCCCAAACCCCAAAACAGTCTTCTCGGCAACATCAGGTCGACCCACGCGCGGCAAAACCACGTACAAAGACAAAATCCACTTCGCACCAGCTGGGACGTATGAAATCCTATGAATATGATAAACCACCAATCCCTGGTGCATTTTATGGATCTTGCCCATCCACAGCATCTCCATCAAGTGATGCATGGCGGGGTGCCAAATGGACCCTCAGCCCACTTTCCCTTTGGGCCCTGCTTCACTCGAATCGGTCGATCTCGCCTCCCAGGCCCTGCGCTTCACCTGCGGCCCATTTCTCACATGAGCCGCCGCTAAAACCCCTATGTGACAAACTAGAATATCTCTATATCCTCCGGTTTTAAAGACTCGCCCTCGCTTTTGGAAGGGTTGGTCACGCAATCTTGCAGTCTCTTTCCGTAGTTTTCCCGTTAGACTTCCCATAGTCTTCGGCTTCGTGAAAAGGGGCTTCGTTTTAAAGTAAGGCACCTTGAGCTCGATTGATCCCCAGGATCCCAAGTGTCGTTGCAATTTGCTCCGAATGATTGGAAAGAGGGATCTGCAACACTCCCACGTATCTCGCTTGCTGTGAAAAAAACCGGTCAGAGAAGGAGCCATTCCCATATTCTTATCAAGACCACGCGTCGGGTAAATGACTACAATGTCTAAACCGTATGGAATCTCCAACCCTGAGAGTCCAAGCGCCTTTTAAAGGATGTACTTTGGGACATCTTTAGGAGGTACCATGGGATCTCGTTATACTTTGTGTCATGTGGGACATCAGCCTACTTCCGTGATACCAAATATGGATTCTCTGAACACGAAGGAAAAAACACATTCACAGTCTTTTGCACGGTTTCCGTTTGGGCGAATCAACACATAAACAATTATTTAGCGCCCATCTATATCACTTCAAAAATCCCTTTCTGGGTGGCCATGGCTACCTTGAACCATGAAAGCGGATTGTCTCCGAATCTTTGTTTGAGCCATAATCAAAACCTAGTGTTCCAGAGGTGTACCCAAAACCATCTAAAGAAGTATACTTTGCATCCGCACCCATTGTTTGGGACACTCCCCCACCCATCACGTACCCGGGTTCCGGTTCAAGCTCACCTGCCGGAAAAACCTGGACATAAAAGGCGATCACCTATGAGACCTTGACTAGACGTGGATCAAAACGGGACACCAAAAAGGCTAAAAGGAGATTCGTTTTGAACAACTGCGCAGTTCAACTCTGTTGTAGCCACAAATCATAAGTCCCTCTAGACTTCAGTTGGATGGCAAGCTATCGGAACAACTTCCAGGTGTCTCTGACCCTAGCCACAGCCAAAATATGTTGTGCCAGGAGCCGTTTGGTTGAGTGCCACTGGTTTTTGGGCGAAGCCCTTGATTCTCACACGTAGTTTCCTCAATTCTCACAAGTACACTCATTTCTCACAAGTCAAATGTGCTGGTATTTCTACATTTTGCAACATTGCCAAAGAACACTGGTCAAAACCTAGGTTGGACTTGTGAGAAATGAGTGCGTTTGGGGTTGAGGGATTTTAGTGCTTTGCTTTTTTAGGGTTTACATTTAGGCTCTTTAGGTTTCGAGTTTTTAGGGCTTAAGGTTTTTAGGGCTTTTGTGTGTCAGGCTTTTGGGGTTGGGTTTAGGGTTTTTAGGGTTCAGGTTTAGGGTGTTTAGGGTTTCAGGTTTCGGGTTTTCGGGTTGAGGTTTTGGGTTTAGGGTTTAGGCTTTTTAGCGTTTAGTTTTTAGGGCTTTTACGCTCTAGGTTTTGGGTTCTTAGGGTGTAAGCGCCGGTATAGGTGTTTCGGGTTTAGGTTTAGGGTTTTTAGGGTGTACATTTTTTAGGGGTGAGGGCTTTAAGGGTGTACTGTTTCTAGGCTTTAGGATTTTTTGGGGGGTGGGTTTAGGGTTTTTCGGGTTTAGGCTTCGGGTTTTTAGGGTTTAGATTAAAGGTGTTGGGTGTTTATGATTTAGGTTTCGGGTTTTTCGGGTTCAGGTTTTGGGTTTTTAGGGTTTAAGCTTTGGGTTTTCTAGGATTGTGCGTTTCCACGGTGTTTTTTAGGGTTTAAGTTTGGTCTAGGTTTGTTAAGGGTATATATCACGTGTTGAAATATAGACGGATGGGTGGATGGGGATGGGATGGATGGATGGCTCAACATACGCAAAGACCCCGAAAAACAGCGTGATAAATGAAGATATATGACTCTGAAAAATGAGGGAATTCGACTTGCGAGATTTAAGTGCACTTCCGGTTTTTATGGGACACGTTAACATTCCCATGTCCCTCCCAAATTGAAGGCAGACTGGACACCTCAACCAACCTCGTAGGCTTACTGGCAATCTCAGAAATGGGAACTAGTTGGAAACCCGGGGACCCATCACTCGTCATGAGTGGCGGCTGTTGAAAATCAGAGTTCTCTTTCTCTCTTTTCTCTCCCACTCTCGCTCGCCCTCTAGTCTTACTTTATGCAAATGGCAAGTCGATTGGGGACCATCAAAATTCATCCCACCTGCTCCCGAGCAGCAAAACAAACAAACGACCACCGAACGGCGACAGCCCACCAAATGCTGATCTTTGCTTACAGGTTTACCAGCAAAGGCCCGGACTATTCGCCCCTCCCCCCTCGCTATGACACACCAAAGGGACAAAGCCCTGACCTTTCTCAAGCCCGTGTTCCACGTGCCGGATCGACTCGCGACTCGCTCCTCCGATGGAGTCTTCTCCGGGACCCCGCGGAGGCGCTGGTGGTGTGACTCAAAGGTGGACCGAGTCTTTCCGAAGACGCTGCGGCAAACCTGGGCAAGCTTAGTGCTGGGCATGGGTTTAAACATTGGCCTTTGGACCCAAAAACAAACTGAAGGTAATGTGCAAAGGCAAAACCCATTGGGGGATCGGGTCGAGGCATTGTGGATAGGGGCCGGCCCATTCAAGGACACAGAAAGTGGACACCTATCTTCCCCCCCAACTTCCAACCCTAAACCCGAGACAAGTGTGTGCCGCTTTCACGCTGGGCGCAGAGTTAGTGGCAGGTGGAGAAGTCATCAGATGGTGTTAGCCGGGGATTGAGTGTGTCTGCGTGTCTGTATGTGTCCGTGTCTATGGGTCTGTGTGTCTTGTATGCTAGTGCTCGTAGATATGCCTTCTCTACTCAAAGCTCCCAGCGAACGTTGGAGGGAGGGGATCACACAGGGTGTGAACTGACGCCAGCCATGAGAAAAAAGGAAGTTTGAGGGAACCTTGTTCCATACATTATAGATACAAAATAAGTGCAGGACGGGAAATATGGTGAATCCCTATGTGGAAGGCTGGCCTTCACCATGAGTTGGAGTCCAACCCCCTTTTCTAGCCACCCCCCCTCCCCGTGTTTGCCTGAAATAAGACCAAACTTCCACCTTATTAAGTCCTCATTGGGAAAGTGTGATATGGTTGCTCACTCCTTAAAGTGGATTTGAAAGCTCCACTTGTCTGTAAGCTTGTACATGAGCTCGGGTTGAAGGCCGTTTGTCTCTATGTGTCTGCGATTCCCACCAACAGCAGCTTCCTGTCCATACAAGAGACGCCGCTGGTGGGCCAGAGTATGCATCGTTGTCATGGGCGTGCCTAAAACTAGGTTTGTCTCGGAAAGGGGGAACCACAATTTGGTTGGTTTTCCCTGTGGTTGGTTTTCCCTGTGGTTGGTTTTCCCTGTGGTTGGTTTTCCCTGTGGTTGGTTTTCCCTGTGGTTGGTTTTCCCTGTGGCTTGAAAACAACCCCCAAAACGGTGGAAGAGTCTTGAAAGAACACTTTCCTCTTGAAACGTTTTGACGAACAACCCTCCTTTGGAAAAGGCTGCTTGTCCATTTCCATACCTGTTGGATATTGCTCAATCCTTGTGTAGCTTCAGGAGACATCTTAGATATGATCTAGGGGTTGATTTCCCATTCTGTTCAACCATTGGTATTGTCGAAAATCAGCTGGGAATATGGATTCAGAACAGCTGCAAGTCACCCCTAGAACGCCTAGAATAGGTTGCTGAATCCTGCTACGCTCAACATCAAGTGCATGTTCTTAGATTCTTAGATATATTTGGTGCTACAATATGGATGCCTTAATGCCCTTGCAATCAGCAACAGGTGGATTATGCTTGACACCCAGGCATGAGCCTCCGACTTTTGAGGTGTCACACCGAGCTTTTTTCCGTCGGGACGCTGCCAAAAGCCTTGGGCCCCGAACGGCGCGGTGCTTCTCTAGGCTGGCGGGGTTGAACCGGCGCCCGCAGTCCTGGCGTCGATCAGCCGGGCCGGCCCTTTGGCCCTTGGGCCCTTGGCGTCGATCCCAGGGTTGGAGACCCAAGATCGCCGAAATTTCGTGGCGTGGGAATCTGAAACAGTCGATGAAAAATTAAGCTCGGCTGTGACTACTTCACCTGGGCTCCCTCGCACAGAAAGGGGCAACCTCAAAAGCACAGAGTTGAAACCGCACACTTTGCGATTCCATCTCTGGAAAAAGAATTGGATCCGAGCTCGCCATACAATAGAAACATCCGGGTTTGTATGAAGTCTAGGGACACATCAAAACTTGGCTTGCCATTAAAACAAAAAGGGGGCAACAGGCCCCAGCAACACAAATAAGACACACGCCGCAGATCCCTTCGCTCCGTCAGCAAGCTGCAGCCTACCAAGATCGCCCACGAACAGTCGCGCGGTCAAAAAGCCCGATGGGCGCGTGCTTTTTTGTGGAGGGTGACCTTGCTTTCAAGGAAAACCAAAAAGAATGCCCATGCCATTTTGAGGGTCAAATACAGTATATGGGACACATTGCATACCCCGAAGTGTTCCAGTTGTTTCCAGTTTAATGTGGCCTTTATTTTCAATATCCAGCTGGCAGGTTTTCTTTTGCCGCCGTTCTACGCGGGTTCCCCCTATGTTTTAGACAGACCAAGGCAATTCTTGCGCCACCGTCAAAGCCCCAAATCTGTGGGTCGCGGTCCGTGGTTATGATTTTCTTACTCAAGACTCAAACAGGCTACATTCTGCCGGGGTTGCCTTTGCAGCAACGCAACTTTTTGTGCAATGCTCAGGCCGCGCTTTCCATTCTGCGCCACTGCCGGCAACTACACATGGTTCTTCAGTTTTTTCCTTGTAGCAAGCCACCCTTGCACAAAACTTTCGCGGGGGGGGGGGGGCAAAACGCGACATCCATCGCGAAGCTTTCGCGAAGGGTACTCAGACAACAAGGTCTTCCCTTCATTCCTGAAAATACGGACCTTCCGGACGACTCGCATGCCAGCTGGGGGACACAATGAATATTGACTGTGGCTCGAATTACTCTTGCGGAAGCGCCGCCAGTACCCCTGACAAGAGAAGCCTAGTCTTCAGAATGCCTCCTGGAAGCTTTACAAAACGGCTTGAGATACTTGTCCATTGGAAGCCACGAGACTTAGGCCTTCTGCAAAATTGAAAACACAAACAATTATTGCCTTCGAGAGAAGTTGAGTCCGTGTGTGGTTTGTCCCACTCACAGTTTCACTTTTGGCAAGGGATGACCGAAACTCTACATCTTTGCTTCCGCTGCTTTGTACCAAATAGGACAAATCATCCCACTGGTTAATGAGAGACCCATATGATACCCATATGTTTCAGTAACTCTTGTGGGTTTGTAGTGGCCATCGGCATGGCATTTAGACAGCCCACACACATTTAGAGCTTGACCACAGAGCACATGAACCGCTTCAAACGCAGATTGACTATTAAGACAGGCGTCAAATACCTGGAAATATCAGATATGTTTGGGTGTCCAAATGTCTTCGTGGCAATGTTGGAGCATCGAGTCAGATCCTGTCTTAACCTTTCACGCAGGGGCAACGCGGACCCGGGTCAGACAAGCGGGTTGCAAACAACAGATTGCCCTTTTCACATGTGCCACGGTCTCGAAAAGCACAGGGATCCGGTGTCTCCAAGTACAGCCAGAAATTCTACCCGCCAAGTCTTCGATACAATGTCGACCAAAGTAATGATAGCAGGATCATGTAATAATTCAGCCCCTTCACATAGATTTTCAACATATATTACTTGACCCCCATGTTTCAAGAGTGCAACGGAGGGTTCAGGGTCGTACCCAACAAAATGGCTTTCGTCGAACTCCTCGCAGGCTATGAGCTGCAGCTCGACACTGCCTGAGGTGGGTTGGGGTTTGTTTGCGGGTACCCTCGGCTTGTTTTGAAAGGGAGAGCAAAAGGAACACAACCATTTTGGTTCAAAGATAAAGTGGATGGACAGAATCCATGCCAGGATAAATACAGGGATATACTTGGTGTCTGGCAAAATGACCGAAACTTTTGGACGTGGAGAATCAGGAAACCATACAGGGCCGCCTCTAAAGCGGCCCCCCCCAGGCAAAAAGCCTATATTTGGGCCATACTCGAACAAGAGAAAACCTACGAGGAAACATTTGACAGCTAGGCGTGCTGTCCCCTGGATGAACTGTGCTGAGAAAACTGTGCCATGTCCATCTTGGCTCGCTCGGCTTCCCAAAGAAAATCCGCAGCTGCATGTCCGTGGCTATTCAAAGCAACGCGCTGGAGATTCCTTTTGCCAACAAGGAAAGCCAAGTCAGATCAAGTCTACTCTGGTGCATAGAAGATCATAGAGATACAAGCGCCATTGCAGTGTCTATGGCAACATGCTCAGCTATCCTACCAAAAGCACGGTTTTGTCATGAATTCGACCAGTTCAGACATCCTAAACACACAAAGCTGCTGAAATGAACATTCATGAAGCGCGCAAGACTCTGTTTCTTTACAAAGCAAAACAGGCCCCAGGAGTGGCTTGTAGAACTTAGGGAGCCTTAGTCTGGGGGCAGTGCCCTAGTGTCTATGGCGGGCGACCTCGTCTCGGGCCAGGAATCTTGGGCTTCAGCCAACCACCAAAAAGCATGAAAAGGGACATGATGCTCCAAACTATGGTTGTGGTAAAAGAATACATCGAAGCCTTTTCGGGGTTGACCATTTCTGCCGGGTCCCGAAGCCGTCCCGAAGCCACCAAATCAGATGACGTTTTGCGTGTGCAGCTAAACTATCTGTAGTCCATTTGGGTTCTCAAAATAAGGGTACCCGCAGTCTGGATGGTTTCGCCTTGGTTTCCCTAACCAACCCCCAACAGGGTACATTCAAAAACAACACGCCCAGGCGTTTGCTTTCGCCCCCTTCGTCGCAGAACGCCCGAACCGGGGCCTTTCGATGCCTCCTTGCGGAACGAGAGGCCGAGAGGGGCACCCAAACCCCCAGTGGCCATGGGAAGAAGGGAAACTTGTGATTTTGCACATGGGCAAAGCAGTTGAAGTGGGCTGCAAGGGTTCCACTGGGTTGCGGCAACCTAGGGTGGCCAGCTTTGTTCAACAGGGAATCTGATGTTTCGAATGCATTGTGCAAGAAGATCGTCGTAGGAACTGTTCCCAGTGTGGTTGAAACACTACTCATGAACACATGACCATTCCTTTCAACCACAGAAGACACTATGTTGATCTGTGTTTGACTGCAGTGTTCAAGGCACATGGGTGCACCATGAGTGGGCAATCCCCAAGCCCGATTGGGACAGAGCCATCGAAAGGGGAGCCATGGGACGGTTTTGGCCGTTAATGATACTTAAGGCTCCGAATAGTCACCAATACCCATTATTGGGTTGAAACGGCCTCCTGATATGGCTCTGAATCAATATAGTCTAAAGAAGACTGGCTTACTCATACTCACGACATCTCGGAAGCAGTCTTGCTATGGCTCTAAACATAATAAGATCGTCCTGCTACTAGAAGGGGCTAAATCATTCGAATGGGGCCTGCGGTTTGTGTGTGATTGTTTGTGTGCCCGTGTGGGTGTGCGTGTGTCTGTGGGTGTCGCGTGTGCTTGAGTGGTTGTTCGCGTATGCCCAATTTGTTTTGAACGCTTACTGGGCATCAGAGAAGTGAGAGAAACTTGTGTGCTCCAGCGGCAACAACAACGCGGTCTTAAGTGTGACGCTTTGCTTCTTCAGCAGTTGCCAAGACCTTCTTCATTTGAGCAGCGCCAAGCCCCCCACTGTTGGCAAGCTTGCCAGCTCGCATCGTGCGAACTAACTTAGGGAACCTGGGTAGCCTGGGTAGCCTGGGTACGGTGGGTGCTAGTGGCGGGAAACAAGTAACCACATAACTAGCAATGTTATCAATGATAATGAGGCAATTTTGTCTATTAGCGCCTGCACACAGACAGACACACACACACATAAGTGTATCTCCACATGGGGGAATCTCCGAAGCTTTGCTTCATGGTCAGGAATGTCAGGATATACCTACCGCCTTTGCATCGGACACCTCTCATGTTGTCTGCTGAAGCCCCTCCTCGTGCTTTGGCTGTGGCAAAGGCCGCTCCTGGAGTCTTGCAGCGTGCTATTCGGCGGGAAACAAATCGAACGCCAAGGGTTGCTATAGGGAAATGAAAGGAAAACCCAAAGGACACCCCGCCGCCAATATTGTACCCCTGTGTTGATTGATCACTCAGGCTCCGAGGAGCACTGCAAACTTTTCTGGCGGGGGTTGGGGAGTCCTGTCCCTGAGGATACAAGCTAACAAAACATGCGACTGTCTGAGTTGTTATTTGTTCTTTCGCGTTTGGACCCTAAAAAGGGGCAGTAGAATGTAGTAGAAACAAGACAGCCATATCTTTGCGGGATCGAGTTCAGGTTTAGTTGAACCCGCCAAACATGTTTTTTTTGGGGGGACCACTAAACAACTTGGTGCTTGTCTCTGCATTGACCGCACCCGACTCCTCTGGATGGAACCGGCCCACATGCTCCTGGCAGGGTTGGTCCGACCCCATGACATCTTCAAATATTGTTTAAACTTTAAACGATATCCTGTGGTTCCCATTTAAAGGCGGCTAGGAACTGCTCGTTTAAAAACATGTTGGCCAACCCTGACTGGCTGGAAATCAATGGGTACCTGCTGAAACAGTACTGTCGTGCCCGCTGCTGAAATATTCTATTCGGGGCTTGTGCACCTGCAATAGCAAAATTGCGGCACTACACTACATGTGCTGAAGAATTGAAGATGCAAAGCAGCGCTTCACAGCTAAAAACGAAACCTAACATCATTGTACCTGCAATGTACGAAAGCCCCAATTCAACTGTCGAAGCTCATGTGGCAGTTCATTGGCTTGAATCGTGACAAAGGGGTCCGCAACCCGAAGCCGCTACCAACCCCAGGAAAAGGTGCACATGGCCACTATAAGAGGTCTACACCCCATCTTGCCTTTGACATGGGTGTGGGGGTAGTGGAAAGCCTGGTAGGCAAAAAAGCGGTCCCAAAACACGACAGCCATTTGGGCAATGTGTCGGAAGCCTGAGACCCCTTTCAAACCAATACTCAGACACCAACCATCAAAAAGAGTTCCAGCTGGTTCCCCACTAAAAGAAGCCCCCCCTCCCCCCAAAAAAGGATCTTAAAAGGTAAAAATGACACCAGCCTGAAACCATATGAAACCAAACTGAAACCCATCCCATCAACTATGTCCAGCCGAACCGAAATCAACTGGAACCTCCCTTTTTGCCAGATTCCCGCCTTCCCAACCTGCTCCTTCGGCGGCGAACCTGAGACGCAGCCGCGGCTCTTGGAACCTTCCGAGAGGCTCTGATTGAAGGTTGCGTTTCGAATCTTTCTGGAGGGGTAGGGGGGGCCCGACTTCCTCCTTCAACTTCTGCATCCCAATCATAAATGTCACTTGGACAGATCCCTACTGCCTACTAACACATTTGGCAGTAATTACAATAATTGGCCAATCTGAACCAAGGAATCCCTAAGGGATCCTGATTCTGGGTAAGCTGGTTTTCCACCCCAGGTGAGATTGCAAACAAATGCTGGGACATATTGCATAGGTAATGTATGTTCAATGCATAGGCGGTGCAGGACACCTTGTATGTTCGCACGCCATCCTTCCTATGCATCTGTCCGGACGGCGGAATTATCATCTACTGCTACACAACCTTGCACAATGACAAATTGCACAATCTATACTTTCAACCCATCACACGTCAAGAACTTGCCTACCTGCTGTTTGTGTTGGTCTGCGGCTCTAAAATGGTGTCCATTCCCCCCAAACCACCACCGCTAGCCGCTAGAAGGAAATTAGGGTGTATACCCTTGTGTGGCCATACAGCGGCTCTATATCCCATCAAACCCGGGACTGGCGCGTGTGCACATAGCTGTCTTTTGTAGACCCGGTTCCCTTTTCTGGTGTGTGTAGGGAATCGAAAGGAAAACCGAAGCAATTGTGTTGGTCCTTCAAAAGACGAGCCCCCCCATTGTGCTGATGCCATTTCGGCTGTCTCTGAGCACCTGGCTGTCCTCTGCCGCCTTGTCGGCTGCTGAAAGAAACTCCTAGCACTGAGGGTTGCTGCACTGATCTTGGTACGCCCTTATAGGACCCCTCCCTCCAACGTCCTTGACCCAAAAATAGGTGCCCTGACTAAAACTCACAAGGTCGCAACACCGGTGTTGTTGTTGGAAACCAGAAGAGGGAGCAAGTTTCGTGTGATGCTCCACCCTCAGATTGGCTAGCTCGCTGTGAAAGATTGCAAAATCAGACAGCAGTCATGCTGACAAATGGTTGGTTAACCCCCGATATATGTTCCAAAAGGAACCCTTCTAACATAGCTGGGTTTTGCGTAAGTCAAGGATCAATATAACGTTTCATCTTTCACTGCCAACTTGTTGTCTACATACATATATATATATATATACATGTTTATCTCACCTGCCCCCTCATTATCTCTATCTCTCTATCTCTATCATTATAGTCATGTCTGTCTTTCTTTCTTTCTTTCTTTCTTTCTTTCTATCACTCTCTCACTCACTCACTCTCTCTCTCTCTCTCTCTCTCTCTTTCTTTCTCTCTCACTCACTCACTCACTCACTCACTCACTCAATCACTCACTCACTCACTCACTCACTCACTCACTCACTCACTCACTCACTCACTCACTCACTCACTCACTCACTCACTCACTCTCGCTCTCTCTCTCTCTCTGTCTGTCTGTCTGTCTGCTCTTCTTTCCCTCGCATCTTCTCCCTCTCAGCTCTCTCCCTCATTCTCTCATTGTCTCATCTTTTCCCTCTCTCTGTCATCTATCTCAACATTTTTTGTTTCTTTCTTGCAGTTGTTTGTTCTCTCTCTCTCTCTCTCTCTCTCTCCCTGTCGGCCACTGATAGCCGGGGCAACAAACAGTGAATGAACGGGAGCTGCATGGGTTTGAATCTGCAACTGCGGACCCTTTAGTGGGCATCATGCTCATGGCATTGTATGTCCACCAATAATGTTTGGAAGAGTTCCCTATAAACAAAAATGGCCGACATTGCATTGGGAACGGGTGGAACCCCTGGCACGACTTTGGAGCAGGGCTACTAAGGTTGTTGTGGGAAACTTGGGTGGTCTCCCCAAACCAAGAGTAGACTACTGTGTTGTCAGTTGCTCAAATTGGTTGGCTTCTTTTTGACTTCTCCTTCAAGGCCAAACTGCAGGTTACTTCAAACAAACGCACGCTCAAATCCACACGCTTCGGAGCCTTTAAGAGCAAACTCGGTGCAGGTATTATTCTTTTGGATGCTGTAAAGGAACTTCCAACTATTCTGAACATCCGAATTTCACGAACACCACCCAAAAACAAACAACAAACACAGTTTTGAAAAGAATAGTGGTTCAACGACTGGGGAACCAACTCGACTGTGGTTTTCCGTTTACAAAGGACTAAGTGCCCAATTAAACTTCAGAAGGAAGCTACCGAACAGTGGACCGAACAGGCAGCAACGCCCGCCTGCAGATCGTGTGTGCGCGTTTCCAGGCGCAAGTTTCTGCACTCGCAGCCTTTCCCAAACGGCCCCCTGCGTTGCCGTGTGTAAGGTTGTTCCGATTGGAATGTCTAGCCATGTGTGCTATGATCACGACTGCATGTTGGATTTCCAAAAAGGATCCTTGTCTTGGCCCAAAACCGGGGTACAACCAAACTAACATGTTCAGATTCTGGTCGATACTCAGTCTACTGCAAAATAACAAATCGGTTTGCAGGAGACCCCAGGCAGCACTTCGCTAGAGGACCCTGATGGTTATCTCGCCAATTGAATTAGAATGATTGTCTTCTTGAGAGGACCCTTTTGGGATAGGCTTCCAACGGCGATCTGAGATCATCTTGTTTCAACCTCTGGTTGAGCCAGCCTAGGCGCCCCCTGAAGCTTGCGAAGGGGCCAACGCCCGAATTTGAGTCATGCCGCCCGATGAATCCCCGGCCTCAATGCCATCGCTTGGCAAGGGTTTGATGGGCCGAGATTTTTGGCACCACCTGGACAGCTGCAAAAGGAGCTGGAAGCTCCGCAGTTCAGCATGTGTGATTGCATGTTTCGGTGACTGACAAACAAATTCGTAGAAACCCAAACGCAACTATGAAACAAACGTACTGCCAACTTCCCTGTTCAACTAACACATGCCATCAACCAACAAAATATGCAGCCGGACAATGGTGCCTTCATTTCACTTTGCGCATGAACCTTTGCGAGAGCACAGTCCTTTACACCTGCGTTCAACTCTCAATCGACATGCACGGGCATGTTCTCATGTTGTATGCGCATAATATATTGATAGTATATAAGCATTGGGATATACATATATGTATACATCTACATATATATATATATGTGTGTGTAAGGTAGGTTGCAAAAACCTACCTTTTGCGCAACACGCTGGAAAACGAGAGGTGTCCGCGCTAAATCCAGTGGCTGCTCATTTGTCTGCTTCCTGCCACGGAGTTGATGATGATATACATATATATATATATATATATGTATATGTTGGTATACGGGGGCTGTACAAAACTACTTTGCCTGGGGACCCCCCAATCGCTGCCGTCCAATCGCGGAATTCGGCGGCGAAACTTCAGTTTGCAGCTTCGAGCCCTTGCCAGCAAGCAGATTTGGAAAGCACTGTCTGGCCGTGCACAAACGAAATCAACATTCAGAACTCCAAAGGGAACTTTTGCTCGAGACCGCGCAGTCAAAATCAGCGAGACGTGCGTCTGCACCATGCAACGTCTAAACTCATAGTAGACTCGTTGAGCTTTTGCGGTCCAATCGCCGGCCTTTCGCGGCTCGAGTTTTACCAATCGCGCGGTTCAACAAGTTGCCGCTGTTCATAAATAAGTATGCAGCAGAGAGAGACAGAGAGAGAGAGAGAGAGGGAACTACTATACATAAGACTGTGTGAACAACGACGGGAGGGAAGAGGTGAAAAGGCAGCGGTTCTCTTGTGCGGGGGATGGCCCATTTCGTTGTGAAGTGTTGCCTGCAATTGTTGCCACTTTCCTGCCTCCCTTTCTTTCTCTGTTTTCCTGCTTCTCCGCTTCCTACCTCTGCTGCTCCTTGTCCCTCCTCTTGCCTAGGCACGACCCGGAGATCGGGCCCGGGTTCAAACTTCAGGCCTAGTAGCGCTGAAGTACATGTTTTGTGCAAGCCCCTAGACTGTTGCAACTTCAAGGTGCCCTGGTCAGAGTTGGCCCATCATTCCAGGTTTCTCAGGTGGTGCAGGATTTCGTCAGTATGAAAGCCTTGGAACAAATCAGGCTCACAATGCGCGACAAAGCGGGGTCGATACAAATCTTCTACCCACACATGATTTGGTCATCTTGAGCTCAGGAGAAATCCTGCTTGACACGGAGCGATTCAATGACGTACATGTTTGAACCACCAGACTAGACTGTTCTGAGGCAGCCTTCTTTGCGTTTCTCTTTTCCGTTGCTTTGACCACCGAAACTGTTCTTCGGCAGCCTCCTGTTAACAACTCTTTCAAGGGGTGTCTTAAGCCATGTCTTAATCCACTTAACCTGTTCTTAGGCAACCTCCTGTTGATTGCTCTTTCGAGGGAGGTCTTAAGCCATGCTTTAAACTACCAAACTTCTAGGGGACACTTACCCATTCTTTCCAGGGATCTTTCTTTTCAGAAAACCATCAGAACCCCAGGGGAAACAGCTGGTTTTTGAAAAGAACGATGGTTGAAAAGAATGGGGAACCAACCCCTAGAAAACTGTTTGACAAGGGGGCATCTTTCAGCTCGTGGTTTCAACACAGGTCTGCAACCCGCCCTTCTTTCCGCTCGCCTAGCATCCTCCTCCGGCGGCGCAGGTGGCGGCTCTTCCGAGTCCTGAGAAGGTCACCCCCGTTAACCCTCAAGTGGGATGCTCCAAAATAATTGTTGGCTGACTCGGTGCCATATTTAGCCTCCCTAACGTACAAATTAGCTTTGGAGAGGAGACCCCTGTTGTAACTCGTTACTGTCGGCTGGCTGATTGGCTGGTGGGTTGCTGGGTTGGTGAGGGGCTGTGAAGGAACCTTCTGATAGAGTTCTGATCGAATTCCAAAAACCTATGCGGGTCCGCCTGGCTGACTTGCTAGGGTCACCTTTCGTCCAGTCCTCAAAATTACGCGAAAATGGGTGGCTGGAAGGGTTTCCCACCGGGACCCAATTGTCAAAAGTCATTTCGAGCACTCTCAAAATGTTCAGAATCAGCTTGTCTGCCGGAGCGGGCCTAAGTTGCGCTGCACAAGGTTTGGTGGCGACGTCTCCCCAAACTTCTGCGAATCTCTTCCAAGAAACAAAACGGCTGCGTGCGCCAATGCCCGAGCATGGCGACTGTGGCGCTTCTGCCTTCCATCCACTGCCAGGAACATCTATGGCTTGTGCCAACATCCGGCTTTCTCAGTTCCATGGAGACGGCTCGAGGCCGGATGCTCGCGTCAGAGTTGCTGTGAGGAAGGCCGCTACCTCCTTGGTGGTGACTGAGTGTCCCTTCCCCCCCAATGTGCGCCAATTGAAGAGGTTGGGCTTGCTTCCTGTGGGCTTTGAGACGTCGTATTGATACGTCACTGGACGTGCATGGTGAACACCATGTGGTTGGGACGCGCATCAACCAGGCGGCTCCCCTGTGTTGTCTAAAATACAACAATGTGGATGGAAGCGGATTTCCAGTTAGCTTGCACTAAATGAACCATACCCCAAATGAGCTAAGATTGTGTGGCCTCTCATGATTTGTCCCCCCTGTTACTTCTTATCTTTGGTGCCATTGCCAGCTTCTCTTTATGATGTCAACCGCGTATCCGAATGTTGGAGTCCAATCTCATGCCAATTTCTTTATGTGAAGCCTTTTCAGAAATCATACCAAAACAATCAGACAAGGGTACCTCCCACAAAGTGGCTTGCCTAAACAAAAGGAACTTACCCTAAAGAAAAGCCAATGATCTTGGTCACTTCCTGGACGTGGGTCCAAATACAAAAGATATTGACAAAAATCGATTTCAAGTAGAATGTTTGCCACAAAGCATTGTCCCAAAAATAAGGCTAAACATTTGGGTCACGTCTTGGAAATGCATGCCAACACTAAAACAATTTAAAAGTCGGATTGCCCCTTTTGAAGAGTACTGCTTGCCAAACGTCCTGGAGTTTCACCGAAATACAAAACCTACTTCCTGAAACCTGACCGTAGTCCAAAACAATTCAAAAGTATGATTGCTAGATTTCCTGGGCTCCAACTCCAGAAAATGTCACTTCGAATACAACACAATTGAAAACAATCGTTTAACTTTCTTTAGGGGAGCTGCCAGAGGGAGCGGGCCCAATTTATTAATCAGAGGCGGACATGAGCGTTTCGTTCATCCCTTGCTAACCGTTAAAGCTTTCGCGGGATGTGTCATGAATCCAACGTTTACGTCTAAAAGTAAAAGTCTATCAGTTCAAGTCCTCAAATCTCTAACCATGAGCAAACCTAGAGGAACAACTTCCTAGGTTGCCAGTGTCTGGGAGCCAGGGGTGGACCCTCCTGCGCGTCTGGCACGTCTTCCACCTGCTGCCGCAAGTTCTGCAGCTCCTCGAGGCATGAGACAACGGGGGCCGGAAGGGGCGAAGAAGGCCATGGACGGGTCCCAGAGTACCTTGTTCTTTTCCAATCCCGAACCGGTCCGGCTTGGGGGTCAACAACATAGGGTTCCCCAAACAAAATCACCCTGCTGTGGAGGGACCAAATCTGCTTTGAAGCAGTTGGGATGGGCGCAACCCTTTGAATATTGGGATAAGCCCCGTACCAACCGGTGTGAAGTGGATTTTGTCCATCCACAGTAAGGGCCCAAGTACAGGTACATCCTAAGGATGCTTTTCGACCAATCCCCTAAGTACATCCGAATTCCGAATAACCCTAGGGTTGGTTCCTTCCTTAGATTGAGACCCCGTCACCCCCAAACCGATTGGATACGTCCAGAACAACGCGGGTACCCTCCTTGGCCGAAATGGCCTTAGTACATCTCATTCAACCCTTGGGCCCTTTGCCCTGCTCTAAGACCATGGCAGTCGACCCCAGCAAACCAAAGCCTTGACCAATTGCAGTTGACCGTGCTTGGTCTTCGGGGCCAGGGTGCGTGAGCCCGATTTGGCGCGCACAAGAGGACGCCAGGTTTTGCAGGTTTTATACCCGCAAATACAAGTACCTGGTCGGTTCAGAATCGAGGGAGTGGGCCAATCCATGATCCCCAAAGGAAACCAAGACAAGGTGGACACCTTTCATAACCCAAAGTAAGGATGGATTACCTTTGAACAGCCCAACTTGTTAGAGAGGGAAACCCATGAAAGAAAATTAATCAGGTGGTCTCAAAGGTGCCCCGCACTTGCACTAGGTCAATATTCGCATCCTCAAGCTTACGCAAGCTGAATAGTGGTTTACAAGGAGAGCCGGGACCTGAAAAGAAGGAATTTCGACAACCTCTCATAATTTAACTAGATGAAGGCCTGCATGCCTGAAAGGTAATCTCTCCCCATCCTGCATCTGCTCGCTCATCACCTGCATGACGCGTTGCTCCTTCTCCTCAACAGACTGGATGCATCTGAAAACCGACATCCCGAACCCGCCCCGGTCTTGGTGAATAAAACATCGCGCCTTGTTTGGCCGAACAACCACCATTTTGTGAAAAAAAAACGTAGATGCAACTTGCAGCTTGGCCCACCCAACAGAGGTTCTGATATTCTCCACCTGAACTGCACCCCGAGAAATGGTGGCTTCCTGTTTGTCTGGTGGAGCGGGCTCCATGTGTCTGGCCTCAAGGCTCAACTTGGAGTGGCAAAGCCGTTCGGACCGGTCAACTAATAACTGCGTGCACTCCAACAGCGCCTGCTTGTTGTTTTCGCGCACCACTTCTAAACGTGTGTGTGTGTGTGTAACCCTTGCGTTCCGAAAAAGGGGTCCTTTGGACATGGGAAATTCGCACACAAGTTTTGGTTTCACGCAGGGGGCAGGGACTTCTGACATGGCCTCTGCCAACGAAGCTCCATGTCAGATAGTCAGGAAAAGTACCTGCTGACTGCACCTGGGCGACGTTGATCGCAGCTGGTGGGTCGAATTCATGCGCACCTGCCTTGATGTACTCAGGACTCACTGCGAGATTTTCATACTTCCAAGTGAAAAGGGCCAGTCCGAGCCCTTGAGTTCCAACCAGAGGGTGGCCGGTAATGTGTGTTAGATGCGATGCGGTTGAACGGCCCAGCCCAAGTGGCTATACGTAACCAAGAAGCAGCCCAAGGCGCTTGCTAACTGGCCTCGTGCACTCTGTGGACAGGGTTCATATAGAACAAGCTGAAGGCTCACGGCTCAAAAACCACTCACGGCTTGGCAGCCTTTCAGGGCTTGCCTGGAACAAAACATACAGGAGAAGGAAGTGGCGGGGCAGCAGGCAACAAACAAACAGGGAGGAGGAAAGCCACAAAAGGACAAAGGCAACCACAAGACCAACATCCCAAGAAAAGGGAGGCAAAGAAGAAACAAAACAACGGCGGCGAGGGGGGGCGAAAGGCAAAACAGCAACAACAGCGAACGAAGACAGAGCACGAAAGAACACAAAGGAATGGCGCACAGGAACCACGTACAGTGTACTCAGTGTAGCCTGCCACCCTCATCTCTTTCGACCGCTGAGGGTCTGTTCACGGTACGCATGCCAACTTATAGGCCCAATTGGGCGAGGGGCCCTAACAGCCTCAAGGCTATAGACCTCTATGAGGTTTGTTATATCAGGGCACGCCGGCCACACATACGTCCCCACCAATGGACGACTGTTGTTTAGCGCAACCCCAAGTGGGGAATGCGTACGTTGCTGCATTAACCAGCAAGCAACGATTGTCCCGAAGGACACACACTTCCCGCGCTGACGGCAGTAGCTAGCACCATGCGGTTGAAAGTGCGCGAGGACGGTGTGTGGTGTGGCTACGTTGCGTTGTGTGTGTGTGTGTTGTTTTTGTTTTTGTTGCTTTGTGTTGAGTGGAGTTGTGTTGCGTTGGGTTGGCTTACGGTGTGTTGTCGTGCGTTGACAGTTGGACTACTTGTGTTCTGACGACCTGTGTGTAATTCTGACTGCTGCTTGGGGTTTTTTGGATTCATCCACCTTGGTTCCCTGCTCTTCTGCCAAAAGTCTCGTGTTTCTGTTAAAGTTTTGGGAGCCCTTTTGGATTTCGTTTTCCGAGATGTTGACTGGGGACCCACCCTTTGTGGTCTGAAAACTAAGATTGGCTGCCTGTTGTCTAAATTTGGGAGGTCACCGACGCCCACTTTTCCACTTTCCTGCGAGGACTTGTTTTGCGGCACCCTCGGCTTGCCCCCCCCCTTTAGAGGTTTGTCACCGGAACCGTACAATCCACCAACTTGCATGTTCCAGCAACTTGGTTTCGCGCCCAGAACTTGAGTTCTGCCTCTAGGGTTACGCTGCTTGGTTTCGACAGCGCCTTGGTTTGTTAAGTAGGATTGCATGTTGGAATGGCCACTCACGCCTCTTGAAAAACAGCTGGGCTGTGGTTTCCTCTCTTTGTTTTGCTTCTGTAAGTCAGACTGTGCCTAGCTTGGTTGACCCCACTTCGACATCGGGGCGTGCATTGAGTCAGCATCTTGGAGATACGGTGCGGCCCTCAGAAAGCGCCTTTATGTTCGCTGCAGAACGCGAGATACAACGGTGGCAAAAGCGGTGGCGCCTACCTGACAGTTTGCGAGACGAGCGGGCAGGGTTTCTCACGCAACAGCGGAAGTTGCGTGTGTTGCATGCGTCTGGTTCGACTGTGCCAGATGCTGTGACCGTCCGGAAATTGGTAGCTGCCCCTCATTTCAAACAACTGGTTTGTCTCCCTGCTGATCACTTTCCTCACACGGCTTTCTGGAGTTGCCCCGTGCATTTTTATTTTCTTGTTGAACTATCTTTCAGCTGAACGCGTCACGCAACCCCACGGAGGAAGGGGGATCCAGTCTTGCGTTTCCATTGGTCTTCGCCGACGGTATACATGGGCATTTCGTTGGTCCAAATCTTTGCCATACGCTTACATTTTGCCAAAGGAGTCCAGAGTTGTCATTGTCACATGCTGTGGCGGTGGCCGTCCTTATGCTGCTGACAACCATTGTTCCCAAACAATACGTTTCTTTGACAGTCACCTCCATTCTTAAATCAGTCTGGCGACTTTTCTGCAGGGTCCCTGCTGACGTTGAACTTTCACTCACACAGCAAGACATCAGCGGGTATTTTAACTCCATTGGGCATGATCGCATCAACCAGTGTGTTCAACGGCTGGTTGAAGGATTTTGTCACTCACAGGAACTTGAGCCGGATAATGAGATTCAGATCTGTTTGCGCAGACAAGATCGAGTTTGCCGAGCTTTCCGGGGAAGGTACAGACAAGCTGGAAACGGACACAAGACTGTCAGGCTCAGTGACATTGCTCCCCTGACCTAACAAGTACTAAAATACGGCTACGCCACTGTGGGCAATTGCGTTGTTCAACAAACCCGTGGAGCGAGCATGGGCTCACCGGCCGCGCCAGCGTTATGTGGCGCAGTGGCCGCAATGTGGGAACTCTTGTTTCATCAGTCACTTACCCAGCTCACGCAGCGAACTCCTTTATTCCTTGATGCTCGGCACTTGACAGAGTTCTGCTTCATTTTCCTGATGATGTTCGATGACACCGCTGTTGTTGGATAATGTGAAGGGGGATCAACTTTTGGGCTTCCGCACTGACGTACAGCAACGAAGCATCACTCTGCAATTCCCTGTTCACCTGTCTTCATATCGGTCTACGATTAGTGCCAACTCTTGTAGGCTCATCACGCCACCCGCGGCGTAGAAACAATTTTCAGAGCTCTCTCTGCCGCTGCTTACGACTTGCCTAGGGAGGGACATACGTGTTTCGTATCTCTTGGTTGTACCTTCGGGATTCATGCCGGTGGTTCAAGCTTCTTACTCAAACTCTCCAGAACATCGCTTGACCGGTTTAGGCCGCTTTGCAGACCATGGGTGTTCTGACACACAGGGCACACTCAGGAACTGTCCTCTGGATTTCAGCTTACGCAAGGGCCGCCCGCCAAAGGATTGCTCCTTCATCCAGCAGTACCCGTACGACTTCTCCGTCTTACTCAACCGACCGCCTCGTCCACGCCTTGTCCCTGCCTTACGCCCGACCCGCCTTACCGAAGGACTTACTGTGCCCTCCTTCTCTTCTGCGCATGGGCTATGACGACATGCGTCTAACCGGCCTCCCCCTCCCCCACCCCTGCAATGCAGAACACGGGTCGACCGGAGTCATTTACTGGATGGCCATCTGGAGCATTGTTCCAAGCTTTGAAAAGACTGCTTGTGATAGAATCGCACGCACCCTACCCCCCCTACGTGTGTAACCCTTGCGGCCGGGGGAAAAGGAGGAGAACACACAAAAAAAAAGGTCCTTTAGACATGGAAATTGCGCACACAAATTGTTGGCTTCACGCAGGCGGTGTTTCCAACGCACAGGGTGCCCTTGTCGTAATCAGACACTTCCACCACTCGGGCCTTCAGAATTGAACATTGCTTTTGCTCAAAGTCGTAGGCCTCAGGAACTGACCTCTGGAATGCAGCTTTCGCAAGGATCACTGAAGGCTGCCTCCACGCCCTGTTCCTGCCTTACGCCCGGGCCGCCTTACCGAAGGACTTCCTGCGTCTTCCTTCTCTTCTGCGCGTGGGCTATGACCACACGCGTCTGACCACCCCCCCCACCCCCCAACCGACCAAAAAACGCAGGGTGACCGGAGTGGTTAGCTGGATTGCCACTTCACTTGAAGTGTTCCGCGCCTTGGAGAGACTGCTCGTGACAGAATCGCATTCCCCTTGACAAGGGGGGTGCGTGTGTGTGTGTGTGTGTGTGTGTGTGTAACCCTTGCGTTCCGAAAAAGGGGTCCTTTGGACATGGGAAATTCGCACACAAGTTTTGGTTTCACGCAGGGGGCAGAGGGACTTCTGACATGGCCTCTGCCAACGAAGCTCCATGTCAGATAGTCAGGAAACGTACCTGCTGACTGCACCTGGGCGACGTTGATCGCAGCTGGTGGGTCGAATTCATGTGCACGTGCCTTGATGTACTCAGGACTCACTGCGAGATTTTCATACTTCCAAGTGTGTGTGTGTGTGTGTGTTTGTTCTTGAGGTAGCCTTCTCATCTTGGTTTGAAGAGAAACCAAAAGGGCAACCAACATTTGGCGTGTCCTTTTTTAGGACTTGGCCCCCCAAAAAAAACAATCACCTGGTGGTTTTCCTTGTGGTTTCCCTTCAACAGCCACACCAAAGAGGGCCAAATGTATCATCTGACAATCTCTGAGAAGGACACGTGCCTGTCTCACAGGATGTATTTGACATGCTGCAGGATTGGGTAGAGTGCACGATTTCACCCACCTGAAAGAAGGGACCCCCAAACAAAGAACCATCATCGTGGGTGAGGTTGCAACACCCCCCAAGTGAGGCTGCTCAACCGGATGACGAGCAAGACTTATTCAACATGACCATGAACATACCAACAAGTAGCCATTCTATTCAAAATCAGTGCTGTTCATGGCGCCACTTGCCGCGCTTCTTGCTTCTGATGCGTGATTCTCCATTGCTTTGCATCTTTGCGCTTGTCTTCATGACACCCATAATTTTTGGTAAGCCCATTTCTAAACAGTCGTGGAGACTCCAGGGTGCATAATTGCTGGGAGGAGCAAAACACAAAACATGTAAACATGTTAGGCCGGAATTTAATCTGCGACCATTGTATGCACCAGGACAACAACGTGTATATATATATATACATACGTAGTGTTGTGTGTGTGTGGTTGTGGTTGTTGTTGTGTTTCTGGTTCAGTTTGTGTTTGCGTTTGTGGTTTTGCTTGTGGTGGTGTTGCATGTGCACGCGAAATCGGTTGCATCACGCGTGTGCGTTTGCAAACTGCTGTGTGTCAACTGCGCTTGCTAACTCCTCACGGGTGCGATTTCGCCGCACCGGAAATTGTGGACTTCTCGCAGCAAAACAGAACCTATCATATGTGTAAGTGACTTGCTGCGCAGGCTGAACAGGCTTCTCTGCATTGTGGCTTCATCATGTTCCGAGCTGAGACGCGATAATCAGACTAAGGCTTCCACCAGTCATGCCAACGCGAATCTGGGAATGACAACGAGTGATTCCTAAGCATGCAAGAGTAGAGCTGCAAAACCATTTTGCAGCTAATCGATAGGGAAACACATTGACATAGTCACTCAACAAACCAAAAGTACGACTGGAACTCTGCCACTGCATGAAGCAAGTTTCCCGCTGTTCCACGACATAAACCTTCCTGTCCTCGAGATGCGAGGGAGAGGCATTGCCTGCTCTCCTGGTGGGCAGTCAAAAGTTTATGTACAGATTTGGGGCCAAAGCGGGGGGGGAGCAACAGAATGGCGACTATTAGTGACTACTTGGGGCTGAATTAAGGGCTATCACGTTGTGGCTCTGAAACAGATTGGCAAAGCGGATGCTGCATCCCTCACTGGCAGGACATTTGTACATATATATATATATATGCCTTTGGAAATTCCTCCATCCCATCCAAACAAAAATAGTCCAATTGTTCCTGGGATGGACTTCGGGATTCTCCCATTCAAATGACAATTCCCATGGGAGATATGGGACAATTCCAAAGGGAGAATTCCGACGGGAGACGTCTGATGGGAGAAGTTCAAAGGGACACAATTCCCCAGCGAAAAAAAACAAATGCCCCCAGGAAAGAAATGGCAAAAAATCCAAGTTCAAAATTCCAACGGGAAAAGTCCAAAGGGACCAATGGAGTAATTCCAATCGGAAACTTCGACTAGGAAAACTCCAATGCGATAATCCCCATGGAAGAATGTCCAAAGAAAAAAACCCAAGGCACAATTGCAATGGGAGAATTGCAAAGGGAACATTCCAATGAAACAATTCCAACGGCACAATTCCACCAGGACAATTCCAATGCGAAAACTCCGATGGGAGAATTCCAATGGGAGAATTCGAATGGGATAAATCCAAAGGTAACATTCCCAATGGGACAATTTCAATGAAACATGTTCAGTGGGAGAATTCCCATGGGACAGATTGCTAAGAAAGCAGGCCTGTACTGTCGGCGGCCTGAGCCGGAGGCATTCAAGTAACAATGTTGAGCACTCGAAAGTTCAATTCACCAAACAACCATAAGGGTATGTGTCAAAATACGGAGACTTGACAACTGGCGCCTTTCCTTTTGTTTGGGTTCCGTTTGAATTTACCTGAAAAAAAGGGGCACACCCTTAAAAATCAAACACACACACACAGACATATATACATATATATATATATATTTCTATGTATATCATATGTGCATTGCTGGGAAGGAGATCAGCACACTAGGCCCCTGGCTCTTCCGGCTCCGTCCTGGCCATCAACGCCCGACCTGTATCGGAGATCAGAAGCTTCCGATACAAATGACCTGGGTCCAAAAGGCCGTGGGTCAAAACAAATGGTACCCTTTTCGGGTAGGTGCACAACCCATTTTAGTCTATTTTAGTGGGGATTGGGATGTTCACTGGAGGTACGGGATTTTGACCCATGGCCAAATGGGTCTAACATACATCCTTAAGAGAAACCTAGCGACCCCATTTCCCACAACCATCCTGCAGCTGACCAATGACTCAAAAGGACTCACTCAATCATAGGATTCTAAAAGGACTCAATCATAGGATGGCGCTGATAAATGATGAACACCAAGCTGAAACCTGTGTTTAAACTATTTGTTTCCGTTCCCAAGCTGACATCAACAAGAAGCAAACTTTGACGAAACAACACACGTACGGACTCAAAGAAACAAATTGGCGGTTTCCAAGGTTTTCCAGTAAAACCACCAAGAAAAGGTCCCAACAACTTAAAGAAAAAAAAACCACCGAAGTTGAAACTCCAGCTCCTCTGCGGAGATGTCACTGCCTGCTGCGGCAGCGAGTCCTGGCTCCCGAGTCCCGAGGCTTGGGCTTTCGGTATCAGCATGCGGCTCAAGGCGATGGAGCTATTCGAAAGCTTCGTCTTCCTATTCGAAGCGTGGTGAATCATGGGAGCCGCAATGTGAGATAGTCATCGGCCTTTCAAAATGTCAAAACATCCGATGCAACAAAGCCAAACAAACAAGTCCAACCAGAATCAAAGTGATACTCGCTCCATCCCTAAGCCTAGCAGTTATTTTAATCTTCTCTTCTGTCATCATTTCAAAATTTTAGTACAGGCCAAAGATGTGTCAGATGTTACTTCCAACTTGAGGACCCAATACCCTTTGAGGATGAGGTCTTGGGGGAAAACGGCGGCATAAACAATTTGGACCCTTAGGGACTTGGGCCAATCAAGGCGAAAGTAGACGTAAGAACTCCATTGTGGTTAAGGCAGTGTTTCCAGTTGCCAGTATAGCAGGCAACCGGGTATGGCTACTTCTAGGCAGGCAACCAGGTATGGCTACTTCTAGGCAGGCAACCAGGTATGGCTACTTCTAGGCAGGCAACCAGGTATGGCTACTTCTAGGTTTTGCATCAAGGTGTCTCCTGGTTGCCTACTATAGTCAATAGTGGTGAACCGCCTGCAAGCACTGGGAAGGACTAGACCAACATAGCCGGACGGTCCTCAGATCCCCTGCTAGCGTCTAACTTTTAGTGGCTTGAATGCAAACTAAACTCTCGAAAAACCTTTTAAAAAAAACCTAAGGAACCGAACGCCTGGGAATCGCCAAGGGAATTGCCCCACTTACTTCCCTAGTTGGCATACGGTGCAGAAATCTGTCCGAGGCCCTGGCAACCGGAGCGGAACCTTCGCTTTCAGGCCTCGGAACACTGAACCGTTGACCACGTTCAAGGGGATGGAAACCACCCGAAGCCAGCGCCCCAAACCGATTGACTTTTTGGTTCTACCACAAAATGCTTGGAAAAGTCTTAAACATGTTCAATAATATTTATATAGGCGTTGCTATTATCCCAATTAAACCAGGTAGTGGAACAAACCTCCTAAAATGGCCATTGGAGGCTTTGGGCGCTCACCTGGACTTGGATCCGGCTCTATGCACAGCTCGAAGGTTACCCGACTGGACAAAGTTTGAGAGCTGAACATTGGGGAGAAAGAACCCTCCAGATTGGGTGGTTTCTCTGGCTCTTGTTACTTTTGAAATGCCATCCAACATGTTCCCTAGTTCAGTTTTTCAGCACACACCTGGGTTCTCAAAGCTAGGCCACCTTTGGTATCCCCTTTCAAGGGTCTCCAAAAAGGGGTGCCCTCTGCCCTGACAGGCGCGATTTTCTGATCCACGGGGAATCCTTGGGCTGCTCCCTGACAGCTTCTCGAAGGAGCCCACCGACATGCGATTCCACCAAAAATGATGTCTGTTAGTTTGTTGGGGAGTGCAATGATTTCAGCCATACACATTGCTTCATGGTGCCTCTCAATTTCAATCCAGCCTTTGCCGAAATGATACCAAAGGTGCTAGGTACAGTGGATGAAATTCATGTACTTCCAGCCGTTCCAGCCGAGAACGGAAATTATGTTTCCCAAAGTCACAAAAGGCTTCCCGGGAGTCCTGCAAATGGCTTTCCCGCAAAAAATGGTGATATCCTTTTCCCAGTCATTATGCTTACCCTGAGTGACCCAGGGGAGTTCACAGACCCCAGACTGGAACAAAGACGACGGGTTGCCTACTATGCTGGCTCCCCTAGAGATTCAATGGGTTGCGTGTCAAGCAGCGACCAAAACCCATTGACTTTTGGTTCTACTAACATGGTTATAAAGATTGCATAGGATTTACTACACAGCAACCCCAATTCGCGACCAGGTGGTACAACCACCTACCAAAGTAGCCTTTCCCCATTTTGGGTTTGCCAGTTTGTCAGTGGGGTGTTGAACCCTTTGGGGCTTTCTATGCGTCCTTCTCTCTGAGAGTGTGGCTGAGACGCGACTCGTCTGCACATACTCGGCGGACTTCGGCCTCGCTGCGACATGCTGCGACCGTGGCAAACCTCTGCTCCAACGCCACATGGAGACAAAACAGCCTGGGCAGGCAGCTGACCCACTGCAGAGACTCACACTGCTTGCTAGTGAGTCGAAACGCGTTCAACGTTTCGAGGAAACAAAAACAAACAAGAACAGCAAGCCGTCTGAAGAGATCCCACATGTTTGACACTCCCGAGTGCAGCAAAAAGTAAGAAGTGAGTGGTGACCTGGTCTAACATGAACATGCAAGCCGCTTGGGTCTGTTCAAACTCCCCTGAGTGGGCCAAACCACTGCAAACATAAGCTGAGCTTGATTGTTCGCCTTCGCCTTCAGCTTCCCGGAGGGTCCCTTGTAACCTTTGACCATGCACTTAGGGGCGTTGAAAATGGCCAGACCCTCCGGGCGTAGATTATTCCCGACACTTACCATGAGCCATGATCAACAACTCCTCATTGTGCAGGTCATGCCCATGAACCTCAAGCAATAGGGTCTTGTGACTATGGCACATACGGGTGTGTGTAGCTTAAGTGACACCGAAGGGACAACTTCCATATTTAATATCATTTTTATTGTGGGTATGTCCCTATTGTGACACACACACACACACACATCTGAGTCATGGTCTTTTGTCCCGGCATTAAGAACCCCTGTAGAAGGCCTTGTCTAAACTCCTGAAAGGGAGACCAAGCTCAAGCAAAACAGTTCACGGCCGAGTCGAGGCCATGGCACTTTGCAGCTTCACTTCCTGCCGGGTCTGTCTTTTTGAGGGTGCCCTTTTTGGGAGGGGAACTCACAGTGACACCGTGCAATTATGTTGACTCAGACATGGGCGTCAAGAACAACCAACGATTTTGGAAGGCCGAAAACCCGAACATCAAACTCTAGTGTGTTCTCATTCCACTGACCAACCTACGGCAATCAGCCTCCCGCTGAAAGCAAGCCCCACGCCCCCAGTTCCCAAGCAGCCAAGCGTGCCAGGTGATCCGTGCCCAAACCCCCAGCCATGGGGAAAACAAGGCTCGCATTTCCGTTTTGGGCAGAAGCCTTCGATCAGAAGAGCCCAAAAAGAAGGAGCGCATCACTGGGCCGGGCAGAACCGGACTGAAATGAGGGCTAAGCACGCGTACCCCCTCAAATATCCTCAAATGATCATGGAACTCGAAAAGGAGGCCACCTCTAAGAGTGCTGGTTTGCTGGGATCCATGTTAATCTCAGGAGTGTATTCTCACAGATTACTCTCATTGAACCTGAATGGACACTCGTCTGCATGAGCTTGTTGTACCCTCGAGGTGAGCATCGCTACAACTGACTGTTGCTTCCTGCCTTAGGATGAACCCAAGGATGCCACGTATTGGATTCTTTGGGTGCTCTGGTGAGCTCGCTATGATTTGTGCAGCGTCACTCCTCGCTGAGCGCGCGCAGGCACAGCCTGGCGACTGTCGCGAGTTAGGGCCCGTGACGGCCATTGTGAATGTGAATCAACAGGGTCAAATCAAAAGCTGCCACAAAACGTGTCTACCCAAAACCCGGGGTAAAATCATAAACTGGGCGAAGCTCTGCCCTGAAGGGGAAGCCCCAAACCCCCCACATCCCCCTGGCAAAAACGTGTGGTTTGGGGGTGGTGTGTTTTGGGGGGTGGTTTGGAAGGTCGTGGGAAGCGTTCTGAGTAAAGTCTCAGTGTCTCAGTTGGCTTACACATTGGCCTTTTGCCACGGTGATCGACATGGAACGACTTGCACCTGGCCTTGATGGCAACCCAAAGTGAATGGAGGACTAGCCCCCCATAGACATACCGGACACCCTAGGCTTGGTTTGGGGTAGGTGAACGGGGAATGACTTGGGGCAGTTTAGATGCGGTTTAGGGTAGTTTAGGGTGGGTGGAAACGTTTTGGGCACGACTGTCCAATTGTGGCACATTCCCGTTTGCTCCGTTCATGTTGACCCCGGATTAAAACACCCGTCCTGTCGGCGTGGTGTGTTCCCTCCAAAAGTGATTAACTCCCACTGAAAGGGGACACATCCTGGGGACACATCCTTGGGGCCCTTTACCCCCCCCTCGTTCCATCAAAGTTCCATGAAAGTGACTTCAAGATTACACTCTAAACGGCAGTTTAAAGGGGCCACAATAAATGTTGACCCAATGAGCATCCGAGAAACGGGCGTTGCTGGGGTATTGGCTTTCGGGTTCATGTTCTATTGATTTTGCAGGCGGGTATCCTTTCTGGGTGGGCCCCTGCAGCTTTCTGGAAGCAATATTGTCGGGTATTCATATGTCAAAAATAAACGTCTGTGCTCGCTCAAGAATAGTATTGTTGCAACCCTCGGTTCCATCAAACTCCATGAAAGTGACATCCACAAGATTACACTCTAAATGGCAGTTAAAAGAGGCCACATCTTGTCCCAAATCTGCTGTACACAAAACAGAATATATGGGGTTGATCAATATTCCTGGCCCCCAAATGACCATGGGTAACTTTTCCCATTTAGTGGGGAATATCTTATGTTCAGTGGTTTTCCCCAATGGTCATCCCATGTAAAGGACCTTTTGATCAACCCCACATGTTCAGTTCCTGTTCCACTGTTTCATATTTAGTCAACCCTAAAGTATAGTATAGTTTTGGAGGATCCCCAACAACGATCACTTTCAGGGGCCCCGCAAATCTCGGTCAGCTGTCGCAAATAGCAACGCAGGTTTCCCCAAGAGGACATGGGTGTGTCTCAATACCAGGGGGGGGACCCAAGGTGATTGGTGTTCTTTGGCGTCCATCTTAAAGCCCCGTATTTTGAGACGACGCTTGCCAAATTGGGCTCAGGCCCCCTGGGTTTGGTGGGCCCAATTCTGCCAATAGACTATTTGTAGTATTGCCAGCTGTCCACTTCAGGCGGTGCAAATTCGGGGGATCTTTGTTGAGGGAAAACCAACGGGGACAGGGCCAGAAGTTGAGGCAACGGACGTCGACGCTCGGAGTGGCAACAACATCTGTTGCTCGCCTGGGGAAGGCTTAGGAATTTCAAATTTCCCTGGTGCGCCATCTCTGGGCGGGCCTTAGCCATCAAAATTCGTGTGAGGCTTCACCCAAAACCACCGTGTGTCTTTTGTTGGTGGGTTCCCCTTTTTCAGTGGATTAAAAGGGAAACCGAAGGAATACCATTTGGGTGGTCCCCTATAAAAAGATGGTGGATTGATTCACCCAAACAAACTTGGTCCGGGTTTGCAACTTTTGATACCTGCTTAATGTCTCAGCAAAGGTACGCTCTTTAAATTCACGGAACAGAAACCTTAAAAAGGGATCCCTTGGGAAGATTCCCTCTAATTCGGGGACCCAAACAAAAAGAATGTGTTTTCCCGTCCTTCAATCAAATCCAACCAAAAGGCGGTTCTCATGGGGTAAGAGAGGACCTTGAGTCATCCCAACATCTGGGTACATCCAGATCCAAGCTGGGTCCCTCTATGCTTCATTCAAACAGTAGTTTAGACAAAAAAAAGCCAAGATAGGGCTCCTTTAGTTGTCCTCTGCCCACTGACTTCAACACCCGGCGCCTTGGACACGGTGAATGAAGTAAGGAATTGCGGCCGAGTTCCTCCGAAGACCTGCCAGATTTCAGCCCACGCGCCAACTTTCGGGACCGAACGCAGGCTTGCTTTGTGGCCATAAAGTTGCAATCCCATCGAACTCCGCGGTTTGGGTAAGCCATCTGGGACACATGTTTTGCTAGGTTCTATGGCCCCTTCAAGAATCGCCCGCGCAAAAGGATGTGTGCTTTCAGGGGTTTCCTTTTGGCCATGCGTCCCCGGACGCCAACAGACAAACCTCGGTTTCGGTCATCACCCGAAGGGACCAAACAAAGCCACCTGCCTATAGACAGCTGGAATCCTGCAGTTCAGGGAGTGGCTAATTTGGAGCAACAACTTCTACCTGCATTGTCTTACTGTCTTTCTGCTCTGCCCCGCTTTCAGGGCTACCTGATGGATTAAGCGACGATTGATCTTCACGAATTTGGGATTTACCATTGCCTCGGAATTTTCAGATTTCTTTGTCGACCCCCAGGCTGTTAGCGGATCGGTTGCTACAGTACTGCATCCCATTTTGGGGCCTTCGGAAGCTTGCTCAGTACCGACAAACAGGGAAGGAAAGGAGAACTGTGAAAGGCATGATGCCATCGAAATCCCACCAGGGTAAAGGAGAACCGTCGTTTGCATCGTGGGGCCACCCCCGTGCTTAAGAATGTCTAAATCACCATTTGACTTAAACTGATGTCCGTGGTCTTGGTAGTCAAAACACAAGCTATCCCACCTTGGCTTTTTGTCCAGGGCAGTTGACCACCGTGTGAAACAATAGCAGCAGCGTCTCCAGATCGCATCCAACTGATTAAGCCAGGATGCCACATTTGGTGGTCAGAAACCAGTGATTAGAAACAGTTCAGCACGGTCTCCCGCTTGTCTGTTTCCCGTTCTTCCAAGAAGCGCTCCCAACAGTCTCGGCCTGGTGGCTGGAAGTGGTGCTTGCCCCAAATCCACATGACTGGGCCCTGCTTTGGTTCTGGCGGAATAAAAGCTGCGAGTACGCATCTCGGCAATTTGCATCTAAGCCACTAAACCAAACCAGGGGGTCAGCCGGTCAGCCGGTCAACTGGCCGACCGGGCAGACCGTCCACGGTGAGGCCCGGTCAACCGGCCGACCGGGCGGGCTCCATGGTTGACTTTCGGTCAACCGGCCAGGTCCAGCGAAGCTATAGTCAGCCTGCAGCTGCGACTTTTTGAGCCAAATGCGGTTTCGCGGGCGATGATGTGGAGCTACGAGTGGGCAGACACACAAATGATGTCATGCTCCGGCTCGCCGCTCGCGGGCACGCTTCCGAAAGGGCAGACCTTCAGCTGCTGCCGCGTACCTTTGGCGGGCGTGACAACTCTTGCTACTGCTCGGACGCGTACGTCCACGGGCTTCAAGATGGAGATTTGCTCCGCGGACGGGGGTCATACGGCGCGCGGCAACCGCCACACGGCGCACGCAGGCAAACGCGTTTTCAGCTGGGGAATCTGGCAGCATGGCTGCTAAAATGGAACTTGCCCAAGCGAAGCCAAGCCGCAGTTTGCTGAGCGCTGACTTTGCTGAGGCGCGCGCATTACCACGGATAAACCTCATGAGGGTGCATGCGCAGTCGTGCCAGACGAGGGGGAAGCATCGCCTCAGACAGCAGGGTCGCTGCTTGCGTGAGAGCGTTGTCAGATCCATGCTTTCCCTGTCGGCAAAAGAGGCATGCAAGCAGCCAAGGCAAGAAAAAACGACAACAAGTTTCAGGGCTGTGACCACTCGGCATTCCTTGACGGCGGCCAACACTCCGCAACTACGACGTGCCTGCTGGGCGCGCGTTTCGAGCGTGGAGAGAACTGCAGCAAGCGTCCCGCCCGGGGTTTGACTTGGCACTCCCAATCTAAAAGCCGGATACCGAATACTTGCTGGAAGAGAATTGGTACATCATTGCCACGCAAGGTGAACGCTTCCAGGCATAGGTTCTGGCCCCCCCAGTGACCTTCATCAGCTGCGCTGGATATTGGTCCCTGGCCTGGACGAAAGCAAACTTGACTGCGCTGCCTGTCAGACACGTCGACAACACGCAGCGCAGCTTCGCAGAGCCACATGCCGCCGTGAAGAGAAAGAATAACGTGCCTCGTCAGTGCATCTGGCTCCGAATCCATGAGACGCAGGCCACAATACTTCTTGTCGGGCGTCGGTGCATTTTGGCAGCCTGTGAGACAATGCGCTTGTCCTTCGTTCGAAGCTTGGCGTTGCCGCACTTGGCACATTAAGTCGTGCAGAAAACGAGTCTGAAACGCCTGCGTCACTGCTGGATACCCGGACACCATGCCTCTGTCCGACTTTGCTGCACATTCCAGTCAAAACGCCGACAAACACTATATTGCAGCCAAGTGTCACGGAGCGGTCGCTCTACACTCCTCCGCTTGAGGCCCATGGGGAGGAGCCCATGGAATGAACCGCCACAGTCAGTGCAGCAAAATATGTCGGTCACTGAATCAAGCATGGAAGATGCAAAAAGTACGGAGACGGGCTCACCCCAAGGTGCGTGATATGTGGCGCGGCAGCCGACGCAAAGCAAATACCTCAACTGCACGAGTTTGCACTGCGAAGCACTGGTGAAGCAAGGCACCACCTTCTTGCAGAAGGCCATTGCACGCACACAATGGGACACATCTGGAGCGGATTCCTCCAAGGGCACATCCGTGGGAATTACCAGCCGCGTGCCCAGCAAGTGGGGGGCGTGCATTAACAGCTTGACCGTGACAAAATAGCTGTCAAACGCACGGCTGGATATGCGGCACGCAGCTCCGCTACAAACCGGCCATGGCAAGATCGGCAGGCAGCTGCTGCTGACACTGCTCAGGCTGCGTGATGGTTGGCTGTGTGCTCTCGGCGCGGTTTGCTCTGCCAGTTGTGTCTGACCGCGCATTTTCTGCAGAAACTGAAGCCGAGCTGCCTCCTCCAAGTCCTGTAAGCTTTGCAAAACAGCCTCCAGGTGTGTGTGAGATCTGGGGCGCTGGCTCAGGCGCTTCTGCGTTGGCCTTGAACTGCTTCTTGAGCGAGTCTGTCTGCGCACGATACTGCTACATCACCCGCGCGCCTTGCCCAAAGAAATGAAGCAAATTGCAAAATGCAAGAGCATGCTGGGCCTCAGCAGGGGCAAGTCGCTTGCGGTAGGCTGCTTGCGACACACGCCAAGTTCGCGTAGTGCACAAAGAACATGCATTTCGTGCGCGAGACTTTGCGGCTTCCTCGTCCAAAGGTTCGCCGTCGTCCCTGCTCGACAATGAGGGCTGTCGTGCAATTTTGCGACCAGTATCCAGCAAAAGTTTCGTAAATGCGGTTCTCCGGCTCAAGGGCACCCGTCGGGTAACACGGGCGCAGCTGCGCTGCCAGAGATTACCCGGGTCTCCAGCAACGTGAGCAGGCAGCAGGAAGGGGTATCTTTGGCAGCTTCGTCACGCAAGTTATGTGCGCGCAAGGCACTCAACAAGTCGGTGTTTGGGGCCAACAGCGTAGCCTCAAGAGAGACTATCTCAAAAACTGTTTCGGCAAATTCCACGCCCTGGCGTGACAGCTGACGACTCCATTGAAAGTGCTCCTGCTAGAGACTCTTGCACGCGCATCCCACGACACGGCCTTCAAGACACTGGGGTGTCGAGGCAGGAGGGGCTGGTGACGCTCCCTGTGCAGCACGGGCCGCATACACTGCAGGATCGCCGTCTCGAGCATTGGCACGCTGTGAAACATCAAGAGACTGCTGCGCATCCCCAAGGCGCCACTTTTTTTCCAGGAGCCATGTGGAAAGTCATGGCAAGGCACAAGTAAATCTTGGGCATGCAGAAGAGGTTTCTGGTCCTGGACGCTGCTGTTGAAGCCAGAACCTTCACCATTACATCATACAAGCCAACAGCCCAGTTGCCATTCTGGGCCATCTGCAACTGGGACCCAGTCGGCTGGCGTGGCCGGCCCGCCAGTCCATACAGTCAGCCGGAATCCGGTTGAACGGGACGGCTTTTTTTGGGCGCAGGGTTGGAACATTTGCTCTCCGTTTTGAGCTGTCTATATCGTCTTGCCCCTCACACGCCGCCAAACAAAATCCCCAGACGGCCGGTATTCTTCAAAGTTTTTGACAACCCCCCCCCCCCCCGCAAAAACAGACAAGGCCCAAGTGGAGGTACTCTTTGCCGAACAACTCGCCCTTTCATCACGCAATGGGTAAACCCGTTTTGGCTTAGGGAGGCTCCAAGCGCATCCCTCTTAGGGTCCTGGTTCAGTCAACCGACCAAACATGCCAGGTCATGCCCGGTACTTGTCTCCAGTTTCATAGATAATTTGGCCCGTTGGTTTGTTGCCATACCCTGATCACTTGCCCCTAAAAGAACAGGGATTGCTGCTTCAGGCAGGAAGCATAGGAGCTGTGGTATGTTCAGCTTTGCATGTGGCATTCGCAGGTTCCAATAATTCCCGGGTTCGAGCAAATCAGGTTTTTGCGACAGGTGCACCAACCCTTGGGAGCAAAGCTTTTCAATGCGAGGAAATTACGAGACGTGTCTTGTCATGGGTAAGTCAATCCCACGACTTTTTGACCAACGCCTTTTCCGCATCCGGAGCCTTCTGACACACGGGCTGGTGGCGCTCGTAGCTGGTGGGGTTGAACTTGCGCCCGCAGAACTCGCACTCCAGACGGCCATCTAAGCGCGGCGAAACACCAATCGCGAGAGGGGCATTCAAAACCACCCTGATTAGCATGGTGCTCGGTCGTAAGCTGAAGTTTACATTACTTGGATTACTTGGGAAGTCGTTAGCGGCTCTGGTTAAAGCGGACATAGGAACCTTATAGCAGGTGAAAGGGGGGTGTCCAGGGCCCCAAACCGCGCACCGAGCGTACAACCCCTCTGACAAAGGGAGACCCTTTCAACATCCAAACTAAAAAGCCAAGGTGTATCAAGGCGGACAAAAGGCAAACACTTCTTTTGAGCAGTCTGGGCACAGAAGCTTACTCTCCTGCAAATTCACCTGGAACCCCAATATAGGGATTCCCCTCAAAATGTTGGAGTTTGAGTTCTTGCAAGGGCTGAATCAGTTTTGGACAGTTTGCAAGTCGACACCTGTTTGCAACGTGAGTTGTACTGGATGTCGCAAACGTGAGGCACATGCTATGCCTATAATTCACAAACTGAAACAAATTCATCCCCAGAAAAGAACCATCATGGGTGAGCTCGAGTGAGATCGTTATTGCCGCAAATTGGGGTGGCGTGACTGGTCTTGTCTTGCTGTGCTGTCCACACTCCACTGAGTTGCGTCGTGGGCGACACCCGGATAATTTGGGGCTCACCAAGAGGCAACGGCCCTATACATGGCTGTTTTTATGCGATAAGGAGAAGAGTGCATCCCACGCATATATCTACCACAGTCTTCTTGCATCTCAAGGCAGTTTCTTGGGCTTCCAACTGTGTGT
>CAUJNA010003838.1:690000-702500 GCA_963377175.1 Effrenium voratum | reverse complement strand
GGTCACGTCCTGCAAGCCTTAGGCAACCTGAAAGGTTTCTTACGTGATAGTGGTACACGATTTCCCGGCTATGGCAGCTGGAGGGCCACAGGGTGCCCCCATGTTTCTTCCCATGGAACTCCACTTACATTCTGGGAATCCGTTAGTAGATTCTCATGGCTGGAGCTTCGGCGCGCTGGTTCAGAGTCTGATACTGGAAAGACTGAGACAACTCTACAAGGTTCCGTCCGTAGTCGATCGTCCATTTGCCCAGCGGGACATGCAAAAACTCACGAAGCTTCCCCCAAAAACCCAGGTTGCTCACTACACTTCCCATGTCGTCTTGGGGGAGCACGTAATTCTGACCGTGGCTCACATGGGTGTCTTTCTTGCTACTACTCAGTGGGGGAAGCTCAAGTGTTTCGGGAATGAACCTGCAAGGAAACGACAAAGGATGGTTCAGTTTGGAGGAATTCTGAAAACCTTCAAGTTTTCAAGTTTTCGGGGTTCCCGAAGCGCCTTCTAGTTGGCTTTGGAAGGAAACCAAAAGGAGACCAAAAGGATTTCAACCCAATTGGTGGGTCCCCTAAAGTTTGAGACAAACTCTCAACCATGACTCAGGAGCCATGGTTTCATCCCCGTTGTTCCGTGTTGCCAGTACCAGCCAGTGGCGGCCCAGATCCTGAACCTGCCTAAAAGCAAGCAACTGAAAGTCTCTAAAAATGAGGGCCTGTGAAGCTTTCAGTCAGGTCTATGAGCCGCACGACTCGAAAGCATGGGGTGCACCTAGGGAGGTCAAGGTTGTCTTGTTCGATCACTCCCGCGAGGACTATCACGTCAAGCCAGGTGAACGTATTGCGCAACTTATCCTTGAGCGAGTCACCATGCTCGAAGAACCATAGTAAAGAATCCTCACAGTTAAGCTCGTCTTGTCAGGGAAGCTCCTGAGTTGTTTTTGTTGAATCATTTGTGCATTGTGCGGCCACCCAGCTATAATATATATATATATATATACAGCTGATTTTCCGTTTATCCGAAGGAAAACCACGGGACATGAATAAAGCCGGCCTCTCGCAATGGATGTGGGCCCCCCTTCCATGCCCCAGCGCCTCTTGCGCGCGATCTTCGGACTCCGGCTCTGTCTCAACTTCGGGTTCATAGGCCTTCGCGAGTGGTTTCAGCTTTAAGACAAGGGCCTGGTCTAACTAAGAGTCTAAAGAAATACTTTGCCCAAACCTGGTCAAGGGTCGAAACGAATAATAGCCAGCCAAATAGATGGGGCTCCTGCAAGTGGGCACAAAGCCATGCTCCTCTCATCTGCTTTGGTCAAAACTCCTTGTCCGGAGCGGTCCTTCTTCCCATGTCCCCCGTGGCAATCTATTTGTCAAGGGATTATGACTACTGCTGTCAACCCGTTGCAATCAGCGAATGACAGGGCTCCCTTTACCCATGCATGGTCATAATTGTTGAAAGACAAGTGAGGAAAGGGCAGAAAATAGTAAAGGGTCACCCTTGTGAATGGAAGGAACCAGGTCACTTGGCCGTGCTTCCGTGTATCTTGGATGTTTCCAAGACTTTGCAGGATGCGGTCGGGCTTCGGCTCACGATGCATGGGGTCCTATTGGTTTTGGGTTGAAGGGGGCGGTTTGGTCGGCCTCGGGGGACTTAGAGTATTAGTCTGAGGGCAGGGCTGCCTTAATTCTGGGCTGGGGCGAGTGTGTCGGGTTGGGGATTTCTGCTCGGTGCGTTCAGGCAAGCTGGGGCTCGGGATGTGCTTGTTTGCTTTTGCACTCGCATGTGTCCTGGCAAGCAACTTGCAGACCTCACGCATCTCCAAATCTCCAGGGAAACAAGAGAAAGAAGTGTCTGGACCTCGTGTGAAATCGCCGTTGGCAAACGTTTGAAGATTTTGGGAAGCACAGCATCGCTGGAGGTCAAGCATGCACCCTTTTCCATCACTGCGCGCCCCCATCGCACTCACATCTGAAGACTCCCTCAGATGCCTCGCTTCCCTGGATCCCGAGCACTGCATGTCCGGCTCAGATGGGCAAGGCTCTTTTTGGTGGCGGCCCGTTGTTTGGTTTACAAATTGCCTGAAAACCCGAGAAAACAGCGACCGAGTCTGCGAGCTCCAGGGAAGCGTTGAGAACATTCGCCCCGCTCGGACCTGCGAATGCCTCGGCAAAGGCTTGGGCGCTCACACCGGTGTGCCCGCTTTAGCCCAGCGGCCAGGCCGAAACATGGACGCATTTCTTGGTTGGTTGATTTCAAACGGAAAAATCCAGGCAAAAGCAGAAAGGGCACTGGAGATCTGGGAAAGCACAAGCAAATCTTCCATTGGCACTTGCAGCTGTACACCATGCTGGCAAGATTCCATAAGCCTGAAGTGGGCGATCCCAAATTCTATTCATCTCGTCTTCTCCACGAAGGAAAACTGAAAATGTCTCCAATCCAATCGAAATCCCTCTCCCGCAAATCTGAAGTGTCCACTCAACGCAAACTGTATACAGAGACACATGCAAAAGCATGTGCTCTTGACGTTCTGTCAAAACAAGTCGAATGTTTTAACTGGCTGCAGCGTTGAAACCTTGGACACCTGCATTTGCAAATCACATTGAAAGAGCGCAGCTGCAGCATGTTCACGCACATTTTTATTGGGCTGCCTCGGTGGAACTTTTCGAGTGGCTTCCGTTCAAAAAAGAACGCGAAAATGGTTCCCGCAGACAAGCCAGGCCCACATGCTTCCCAGGTCAATCTCCAAGTTTCTGAGTCGCGGACATCCCCCCCGCATCTCTCCGTCAGCCGAGCCCCTCTCTCTTTGCCTGTCGCGAGAAGTTCACAGGTACCTCTTCGCATGTTGATGCTTGAGTCGATGTCCTCAACTCGCAAATTGACATGGCTCCAGGTTTTCCTCCCACCGACACGGAAGTGCACAAACACTGGTTGGAAGACTACTATTCAAACAAACGAAGGGTCTGCGCCCCAAGCCAAGTGGGAATCTATTGACTTAGACTCTCAGCAAGTGCAGAGGGGTCAATGCAAATAGTGGAAACTATCGCACAAATATACTGGGAAGCCATGTTTCGGGGGCATCATCTTTTGGGGGCCCATGAATAGCAAACCCTTTGGTTGACCAATAGGGTCCCGTTCAAGAGGCAATATGTACTGCTTTCTCTTTCTGTTGAGGGGGGAAGAGAACGAACACCAATTTGCATACAATACACAATGCTGTATCAGAAGAACCTGGATAACATGCCTCCCCCGGTTTTGGAAGACACATTTCATTGCGAAGGTCTGTCGAATGCAAATGCCCATCCCCACATGGTCCCTTGGTCCCCCTTTGAGGATGGTTTTTTGGGCTCCCTTGGTCCCCCTTTGATGTTTTTGGGGGTTCCAACAGATTGACCTTGGACTACAAGGTATATGGTTGGGATCCTCAGCCCAGTACTCAGGAATCGGAAGTCACCCAAGCGCCTAGCGCATCTTGCACACGCAGTCCGCTCCTGCGCCACACGGTGATTCTGCGAAGCGGATTTCCGTGGGAATCAAAAAGACGCCCTGTTTTGTTGCCCACCAAAAAAGAAAAACACGCTCCAGTACCCACGAACCACTGTTTTTTGAGACATTTTTTGGAATTGGACATGGACAAAAGCAGTTCTTGAGCGGTTCTGCCTGCCTTTTCTTGGGACACCATCCCGGTTCCTTGGTTGATTTCGGAGGGAAATCCTTCTTTTTGGGCTTCGAGAAGGGTGCCCACTGGGCTGCGTTGCAAACCCAAAGCCATGAGTGCACAATCCCAATAGGCGCCACAAGGAAAACCACCATTTTCGGAGTCCCCAAAAAGAAAGACACAGCCAAATGATAAGTCGGGCAATTAAATTGCTGGAAATGTTCGGAAGGCTTCTAGGAACCCAACTCATCTCCTTTGAATGAGGTTCCATGTCAATCCGGACTCGAAACCAGAAAGTGGCATTCAAAACATGGCAAAGAGTTCTGAATGCATCCCTCATGGCGTGAAAGGTCCAGCTGAATGCATCCCAGAAGTTATGGTGAAAGGCCCTCCTGGCCTAAGTGCTGCGTTCGAGTTGCAGGCATGTTGTGCCGTGCATGGCTCCCTTAAAAGGAACCCGTACAATGGATATCTCAAAGGCCCGTCAACACGTTGATGACCATCCCCACCAACCCGAAGTAAGCAAAGAGATCGTTTGACCATCGTTGAGATAGAATGAGCAGCGGCCAAAATCAATGACTGTTGATTCTATTAAGGTGCTTATACAGATTCTATAGGCTTTGCAAACCCAATAAAACCACGTAGAGCTACCTACTCAAGTGGCCCTTTGGTGATTTTGGGCGCTCAAATGAGGACAACCGCCATCCGAACTCAGTCCGCACCTCAAAAGTCATCGTCCGCCTTAGCGCTGTCCCCAGGTCAGTGACCCGAATCGGCCCTGACCGTGTGGGGGTCCAGTTTTGAGTTGACACAAATCACATACCTCGGCTGTTCGTGGGGAAGGGGCCGTTCATCAAACAGGTGCCAACGCAAACATTGGGTGGGTGTATCTTTGGGGCAAATACGCAAGGGCACTAGACACGGACACAATAAAGCATGCCGGGTGTCCAACCTTTGCTCAGAAAGGCGAGCGCTGGGAATACAGTTGGCCCTGTCATGGTGCCGTTCATAATACGTGCTATGTTCTATAAGTATATATATATAGTACACACAAATACATACGCGTACTCATGATACCCGCCCAACATCCTCGCACTCGTTACGGATGTTTGCAGCTTGCTCATCGTCGTGAAAACATGCGGGCAACAGGCCAAACACTAAGTCAGTATGACGTTCCCCTGTTCCCAGAACAAACCAAGCCGCCTTCCAGGAATGCCGCCCTGGACGTGAAACGTGTGGCTCGTTCGTGGGAACGTCATTCAAAAGGTCGGTGAGTTTGGCCGTCCCAAAAAGCCCATTTCGGAAAATCTGGGAGGACATGGATTGGGGTTTCTTTGGTTGGGTAGGCCCCTGGGGGACAATCTTTTGCTCCTGGAAGCCTGGGGCCCCTGGCGGGTGCACCGCCAGTGGAGGCCTGCGCCTCGAACATCTCGAGGATCTGATCCGCGCCCGTGGACTCCTGGGCCGCAAGCCGGCGAGGAGCCCGGGGCTACTGAGCCGAATTTCAACACCGCTTCACTCTCAAAACAGGGGGATCCTGCAAACTTTCCAACACATCCTGAAAACAGGGTTCCTCCAAAAAAGGCTTTCCTCAAGACAGGGTTCCATCAAACAGGGCTTCCTCAAAGGGGGCATTATCAACAGGATGCCCTCAAGCATCACCCCCCAAACGGAAACTTGCGGGAACCATTTCGTTTTGGCTGCTTGGGTGACTCCTCCATTGCTTCACCTTGAACAAGGGCAATGAACCCCATAGGCTGTGAAAAAATAACATGATTCTTGCCACTTCTCGTGAAGCAAACCGCTGGTTGATGCACTGCACACAGGTCCCCACACCTGCAGTTTCCGTGCAGCAAAAAGCCACCGAGTTTGTAGCTTGATTCCAGGAACCTCCCCTCTAGAAGGGAACAGACACAGGGGGCAGGCGCTACGGTGATGCTGGGGCTCCCAATGCCTCGGACACGCTGTTTGGCAACATCTCTGACTCAATGGCTGAGTCTTGGTGACCGGACATGACTTGCAGTGAGCGCTTTGGAATCGCTGCGCAAATGACCAAAGGAGAATCAAGCACGCCGGGCAAGAAGTATTGAAAGGACCATAGCATGCTGCACTACAGGTTGAAAACCACCACTGCGCGGCACCAGCTGATGCGCTCTTGCTTAGCCAACCACATGCTTTTCGATTGTCAAGCCGAGTGAGTGAATGAGATGCATCGTTGAATCTGAGCCCTCAATCAAGCAAGCGCTCCCCTAAAACAGGGGCCAAGAGGGATAGTCATCAATCCTTTGATCAGGAACCACGCTTCATGTTGAGAAATTTGGCGATGTGTCGCAGCTTCAACCGGATTGATAGCAGCACTCACTTTCCAACTCCTGTGATCAACATTGCGCAGAGGCTAATATTCAGCTGTATAGTCCGTAGGCCCAAACCTATGGAGACGGGAAAACAAGGGTGCCCTATTCTTTCAGCTTTCCGTCTGGATTGGTGGTGGGGTGTTCCAGGGTGGTTTCCCATTCAGCCTCTCAGCCGACATTGCAAATGCAAACCCAAAAACGGACGGCTGGGGCACGCCTGCAGATATGTTTGAATCGGCCTCAAGTGACTGACATATGTATATATACATATATACATTATATATATATATATATATATAATATGAGGGTGTCTTTTGAGGGGACCCACGATTTGGTTGTTTTCCTTTTGGTTTCCCTTAAAACCAACCAGAAGGGGTACCCGCAAAACAACAGAACCATATATTTATGGGGACCCCCAAATGGCTGGGGTTCCCTAGCCGAACAACCACCGGGCCATGGTCACTCCCTCCAGTGGAACCTTTGCATCGGTTGTCTAACACCCTGTCGTTGACTTCAACCCCACCAAGCGACATCAAGTTGGACCCCCGCGCTAAAGGGCCCCAATCGGTGTTCCTTTGCAATCGATGGGCCGTGGCGAACCAAAATCAAACCAGCGGAAACCAGTGGAATTTGGCAAGTCCACCGTATCCCTCTCAACCAATTCGACGTGAACCGAACTCCTGCGCTCGCAAGCCTTTGACCTTTGGTTCTACTACCACGGCTGTCTCCTCGGAATTGTTGAGTTGGTACCCCTTCTTGGGTCAGTTTGAACGGACCCCCCCACAAAAAAAAAAAAAAACAGCTACAACCACCATTTGGGGGGGGGGTCCTTAAAGCCAAAAGACCAACAAACCCACATGGCTGTGAAGGTTTGAGAGTCCTTCCCCGTGAATCCAGGGCTCCACCTGCGCTGCACCGCACGCATCGATCCCACCTCAGGGGTCTTGTCCTCCCGGATCCGCAGGAACCGCGGGAAGCGCAGGCCGATGCCCTTCCCATCTGCCTGCATCGAACCCGGCCCGGGTTGGCCCAGGAAAGTGGAGGAGTTGTTGTTGGCCCAGGTTGGCCCAGGCAGCGTAAGCTATAAACGGAACGGAAGCTCATCCATGGATGCTCCAAAAAAGAACTTGGGGATGGACACAGCCACACATACAGCTGTGAACTGCCTCAGGATTTCGTCTGCCAACAGTGGCATCAGTGTTGAAACTGGCACGAGAGGACATCAGCCCGGACGAGCGGTCTCTTACAGATCGCAAGTGCCAATCCCGAAACAGCCAACATTGAAACCCTTCCAATTCTTTCAGTCGGGCCAAGCACGGCGTTTGTGTTTTGTCCGGCAAGTACATAACTCTCATTTCCTCATGATGGAACCTCGCGGCCCCATGTCATCCCCTTTGCTTTCTAATGAACATGTCAAACATTACCTTGTAACTTGCTGCTGCTTTATTCATCCTGACTTTGCACTAATCGGAGGATGGTACTTGTCAGGGGTGGGAACCCCTCTTCAGTTCTCCTAATAGCATGGTCCTCCTCCACTCGCTCTGGCACAAACATGTGCTCCTTACAAACCCCTTATGTATATATATATATATACATATGTATATGTATAACAGGGATTTAGAAGGCAATGTTGGATTAATTTATCTCTATGCACGAGGGTTCTTGCTAAGAAAACCATGACCAGGACCCACAGAAGCTTCCAAAACGTTTCCCAGGGCCTTCCCCTGATCAAAAAGTCAACCCCATCTGGCGACGTGTTCCGCAAACCCTGCCTTGACGCCGAAGGCGCTGGTGTGCACGGGAGAGATGCTCAAATCAGCCGCCCTGATCTCCCAGACCTGTCCGATTTCAGCTCCAGACCAGAGGATTTCTATGGGGCTAGGCGCCCTGGCTTTGGGAATTGTATCTTAAGGCCCTTCTCCAACGAAAAGGAAGCAAAGGTGCCACAGGGTGTTTGGGAAGTTGCTATGGTGTTTGAACTATTGGGGTCTTAAGTCTTAAGATTGAAGTTCCTGATGATGGGTGCTCCTTGATTTCCCCGGTCTAACGACAAGGGTGAGAATTTGATCAAACACTGAGGTTGGCAGCTTGGCAGACAGAGGAATCCCATGGATCCGAAAACAAGACTTGGAAAGGCTAAGAGGCAGGCACCAGTTGGGATGGAAAGCCTTAATAAACCAATCCCGACCGATCTTCAGCGCAAGCCACTGGCTTTGCCCAAAGTAATGCCGCCGGCCTGCCCATGTCCGCACACGGATATCTATTTGGCTGGGAAATAGAACGGCCTGCAAGGGTCGTTCTATTTAGGCCGTTGAGAGACCTGCCTTTGCCACTGACAGGGCCCAGATTTCAGTAGACCTGGCTGAGCCATCGCTGCTTCCAAACCCTTTTTAAAATGGCCATTGAAATTGCATCTGTTCACAATTCGAATCAGGGGAAGTAATTAAACCTTTGTCAAAGGGACTCCAAAGAAGGGTATATAACCTGACAACGGTGCAAACTAGGTTGCAGGGTTTTGTCGAGCGGGATCGATGGCACAAGAAGAGAAAAAAAACAATTAACGCACCAGCGTACTCCCTTCACGGGTTCTCAAGGAGCCGTTCTTGAATTTGGCAACCTTTCTAGGTCTCAGCTTGTAGGCCTGACCGTGGGTCCAAAACTGATCCAGAAGCACAAATCCGAAGTTCAAGGGCAATTTGAAAAACCCATACCAGAAGATGCCCTTCACTAGGGAGGAGACCAAACCCCCAAACAAACTTGTTGCAAGTTCTGAGCAGGTTGGGTTGAAACAACCGCTTGCTTGAACAACGATATTGCTTCAACAGCCTTGCTTGGGTTTCCCATTGTAGAAGGGGGCCATGGTCTGTTTGTCTAAACAAGATTGTCAAATCTCGGCTGTCAGAATCTAGCGGGGCAAGGCGGGTGGCACCAAACCCGCTCTTCAGCCTGGCACGGCTCCAGCCACACGTCCGGCTTCAGCTTGTCGTGCACGTGATAGTTGGTCTCAGGGCTGCTTCCCGTAAAAGGGCTTCGAGGCCTCCCTCTTGAAGGTACTTCGTCTACTCAAAGCATCATCTGCTGAACTTCATCTATGTACTTCATTTTTTAATTGTGGCCCATCTGCTGAAAATGAGCAACGCCCAAAACTGACTTTGGAGGTGTGTTTAGGCCGCACTACCGCGTGAAGCCAGGTAGCTGAACCACCAAAATGCCCAACTGAGGTGTTTGGAACCTTCCGTGAGCGCCATACAATCGATTAGCCTTGACCAGAGGCTACTGCTCAGGTGCCAATTTGAGAAGCTTCCGTGGATTGGCCAAGCAAATGCCACACCATTTTTTTCCTTCCCAGAATGGCGCTCCCAAAGTATAAAGTCCAGATCGATAATAGGGGTTCCTTAGGAAACGAATCTTCATGGGTGGAGACACAGGGCCCCTGTGTGAGCTGACTAGGTTGAACTTGGGTTGCCCAAGGTCTACCAGGGCTTCGGCGACCTCCCAATTTCGACTTAAAACGCCTGCTTCCCTAGCCCAGCGCAGGCTTGTCAAACAAAACACCTATCACAGAAGAAGATACCTCAAACCAGAATGGTAACGGCCACATAAGATGTTGGCACCATCCCCAGCAAACTTTTGCCTTCGCCAAAAACAAACCCCCGTCGGGCTACTTGACTCTTGACTCTTGGCAAAGGGGCCTGTGCAAAGCATGCTGGTGGGAGCCCCGAACGGCTTGCGCTTGCCTCCGCACACGGGCGCAGGTGCTCCTTAAAGAACTTGTAGTGCATGATGAGGTCCTACCGACAAATCCTAAGGGTCCCCTGATATCTTCTCTTGATGTACTTGTAGGGTGGGGAGTTCAAATGGTTCAAGTACATCCTTGAACGTAGCAAGGGACTCTCTGAGAACAGTCGGTTGACGGTCAGGTAGAAAGGTTGCCTCCCGAAGCATGTTCAAACAAATGTCTGAACGAATTATGCTATGATATGTTGTGTAATTCTCCGACCTGACCAAGAAATAAACCGAGAGGGCCGAGAGGACTTCGTGGGTGAAATCACTCGCAAACCAAAACAAACTGAGGATCAGATTGCAATTGTAGTTGCCCAAATCGATGGGTCTTCCTCTAAACCGGGAGAATGAAACAGTCCAACTCTCATACGTCGCTTTCACCAGGATTATTTTTGTGTGCCCAGTAGCAACACAATCCCATCGAGCAGAAACTCAGTTCAGATCGGCCACTAAGAAATGTTTGAACCCCCCAGCCAAAAGGGACATACGACCCCGGTTCACTGGGAGAACAAATGCTCCGACTGGAGCGGGTTCGGAGCAGGTTCTCCTGACTCTCACCAAGCTGAAGCCAAAAGCTCAACGGTGGCTGCCACTCGGGAGATTAGGGACCCGGCCACCCAGGCTGCGTGGATTTTGATCTCCCCATCCCCCAAACCAACAGTCTGCCAGTTGCGGTGACTCAGGTCACGCCAGTTGAGAAACCCCTTTGGGACAAACAAACGTCATTGGCAAACCCGCGACCAGGTGTCTCAACTGAATCAAGCCTCCCTGGTCCTGTTTGAGATACGAACAATCAACCCTGTTGCCGCGGAAGCCGACAACCGCCGTTTATCGTGATACCAAAGTGGTTGAGTATTAGCCTATTAGCCCTATGACTACTTGGTCCTTCAAATGGGAACTTCTTCGGAAGTTCGTACAACAGAAAGGTGGCAAGCTTACACCCAATCGCCAAAATTCGCTTCTTGTGCCAACACACACGACTTCTAAGTCTTTGGCATCTCTCCTCGTCCGAGAAGCCGGTGCCGGCTTTGCACACCGTCTGGAACTCTTCGCTCTGGGCGAAAGGGCAGGTGTAGGGGAACCGAGCCCCTGGCGGTTCTCCTTTGGGGAAAAGCGGAAAAGGGTACCCTTCAACAAAAACACAAATGGAACACATTCGCCAAACCTACCCCAAAGACCCTGGCACCCGAAAATTGGTCCCCGGTAAAGCCAAGTTTCCACCTTTGGACTTTGTGCATCATCTCTTAAAGGCTTGCAGCAACCCCATTCGTCTTATCATGGGGACGGACAAAATCAACGAGCCATGCGCAATCATACAGCCATGGGCCAACACTCGCAACAGCGAATCATTCACCCCACAGAGTCCCAAAACTGCAGCATTCTGGCGAAGGTTGGCGTGCATGTAGCCAGCAAATCTTCAGCTTCTGCCCCCCCCAAAGCAAACATAGATCTTCATTGTTCAAATTGCAACATATTTCAAACAAGATCCCAGCAACATCCGGATTCAACCAAAAGACAAAACAAAAAGCATCCACCCCAAGCCACACTCCAAGGGTTACCGTAGTACCTTCAAACGAAATCCCGGAACGCAACGCAAAGGACGGTCCAACCGTCGCGCCTCCTGGTCGTAGATGGCGAGCAAATATGCTCCATAGGCCCCGGAGCGCTTCCCCTGCCATGCACAATGCTGCATGCGCCCTTCCTTGGGCTTGACGCGTGTTTCTGGTTTGACAAGTGGCGGGTTGACCAGTTTCCACCTCACTGGCTTGACGAGTTCACAAGCTATACAAAGCTCTGAGGTCGCCCAGTATGAGCGTTGCTCAAAATGTGGATCCCTAGTCCTAATCTGTAAGACACCGCTGCGACTGCAACAAGGGAAAGGCCTACCATCCACCATCTGGCCGAAGGATTCAGGATTGAATTTGAACAACCCAGTTGGGTCTGTTGCATCCACAGAATTTGTGGCTGGGACGCGTTGCTTTCCTAAGTGTTGCAAGCGGGAGTCAGTGGTGTGCTCCCCTGGCTTCCTTTCAGATACGGGCCAATCGAAAGGAAACCCTATTGGTTGGTCCCAGACCAGAGGTCATGGGAAACAATGCGCACTCTTTTAGTTGATAGATGAAATGAGCTATGACACTTTTATGCTGGTCCCCCGTGGGAGGTCCCCTGCCGTATGGCCCAAACCTGGCTAAGGCTTACCACGCCTCAACTTACACAGGTCTTCTTGCCAGTGAGCAGCCCTTGCGGGGGTCGCCTGTCATGTTTTTCAAAGAACACTCCTCCAAAAAAAACGCCCAGGTGATATCCCCAACAGCCCCAGAACCCCTTGGACCGTGAAAGCTACCATCCCGGAGCTTATTTGGGCACAGACCCCAACTTCATTGGATGTTTGGGAAATTCAATAGGGTGTCTCTTTTTGAGGGTACCACTGTTTGGTGGTTTCAAAGGGAGACCAAAAGGAACACAGCCATTTTGGGGGTTGTCTAGGGAACCAATAGGCAACCACCCTCTCACACCTTGCCATAGTAGGCCCCGATGGGCACCACGTCGATGCTGTCGGCCATGCCGTCCATATAGTCCTCCGGCAAGCCCCTGCCCTCTCCAAATACCCACCTGTTCTTAGCGGATGATGCCAACCCCTAACGAAAAACGGCGGTAAAACACCAAACCGCGTGGAAAACCCGCTTTTCCGCACCTGCCTTGAAGGTATTTGT
>CAUJNA010003838.1:652500-685000 GCA_963377175.1 Effrenium voratum | reverse complement strand
CAAATGGGGGAACCCCCCCCAGTCTCCTTCTTCAGCTTGAGCCAGTTCAAAGACCTCTTGGAGGGCTCGTAGGTGGCGTTCTCCGTGAGCGTCTTGAGCATCAGGCCCTGGCTCCACTTGAGAGCTGAAGGTCCCAGTTCCAATGTCCCGAATCCCGAAAAGACATAGTTGGCAATGTGGACCAATAATGTAGGACAGCCGCCATATTGGGCATGAAGCTTCATTCACCAATTTCACCGAACAGGATCTTTGTCCACGAGGCAAGCTGAGTATGCACAGAAAAACGTCTCAGGCACCCTCAAAGACCTTGGCCGTTTGCACTTGATATGATGGTTGGCTCATTTTGGAAAAACAAAGCCATGGGCCAAGGGCTGAATACTCACCTCATGGGGCAAAAGCCGCAGTGGCAAAGAGCACTCCAGCTTCGACCTCCATGGGCCTGATGGACAAAATCCCCAGTTGGGATGGAAGCCCCAAAAGTTAACCACCAATCCCAAGTCGCGCATTTCGTCCATCCAGAAAGCCAGGGAGTTGAAGCACTCACTAAAATTGGCCGGATTGGGCGCTCGCATATCTCTGGGCGGAGTTGCAGTGAAGACGTGGCGTGAAGAAAAGCTTAGTTCACGCAGGGGGGGGGGGTGGGGGGTAGGTAGGTAGGTGGGTGGGTGGGTGGGTGGGTGGGTGGGTGGGTGGGTGGGTGGGTGGGTGGGTGGGTGGGTGGGGTGGGTGGGTGGGGTGGGTGGGGTGGGTGGGTGGGGGGGGGGTGGGTGGGTGGGTGGGTGGGGCGGGCGGGCGGGCGGGCGGGCGGGCGGGCGGGCGGGTGGGGTGGGTGGGTGGGTGGGTGGGTGGGTGGGTGGGTGGGTGGGTGGGTGGGTGGGTGGGTGGGTGGGTGGGTGGGTGTGCGGGTCCCTGTGTTGGAAGGATCCCATAATTATATGGCTTCGGACAAAGTTGAGTGGAAACACTAGGCGTGCAAGTGCTCAGTTTCCGAAACAGGCCTAAACTAGCCTAAACTTCTCACTGCATGAGCAACACAACCACCAACAAAACACAGGAGGAGTGGTCACCATCACATAGCGAGGTGTCGTCAACCAATTCTCCGCGTATGGCCTCGCAAGAGCCCGCGATGGACTCGTCGAGAAAGGCCTCACATGCCCCCAGTGCATTGATGGGTTGCACTGGCAAACAAATCAGAACCAGGCTGAAACCAGTGCCATCATTTGGCTAATTGTGTCAAAGCACGGGGCCCCATTGCTTGTGTTCCTGTTGGTTTCCCTCTAAACCAGCCTGAAGAGGGTACCAACTCTAAGAAACACAATCCCATTTGTGTTTTCCAAATTGGACCAAAACGGACACCCACCTTCTGACATGAGCAGCCAGTATCGCCGCCAGGAAAAAAGAAGGGACCGGCCCCGGGGAGAACGCGTGGGAAGAGGGTATACCCCTTGTGACATCGCCTGGCTTCAACCATACCATACTGGGGGCCGGGGGGGGGGGCGGGGATGCAACAGACAATTTCATCGTCTTCCTCAATGACACGGTCGCTTGGTGAATAAGCCCTGTTTTTCTAGTTGTGATTTGGTGATCTCGCGCCTGAATCTCCTCCTCATTGATATCATCGAAGTTCTTGTGCACTGCAAATGTCACCTTCGGGCAGTGTCGTTCCGAGACCAACCGACCGGGCGTACTTTTGGACGACGCCTTTCAGCTCACTTTGGGAGATCTCAAGAGCCGTTGCGCCCACCAATTCGAAGGGCCAGAAATATGCACACTCGAAAGCGAAACGAAAACAGACCATGCGGGGATCCTATTTCAGACCTGTCAAACAAGAAATTGGCATGTTAGGTACAGCGCTTGACCAGTCAGCTGTTGACCCGTTCCCCCAATTGATTTTGTGAGCCTTGTGATTGAAGGTCGTGGGTTCCTATGGCCCGGGCCCCCATTGGGTGTTGGTACTTGCCAAAGATCACACGCACCCAAAAACAAGGAACATCATGATTAGTCCCCTGCAGAATCTGGAGCCCAGAAAATCATTAGTAGACATCTGCTTGGGGACCAACACTTCATTGTCAACTTGCAGGAAGTGCAGGCACAAACTGCACCCCTCTCGCCCCAAAGCCGCTAGGGCCCGGGTCCAAGGCTGCACACCGGGAACAACACAACGGCCCACACCCCACGAAAGGTTGGGCAGAAACCTTTTTCTCACCTGCTCGAGGGACCCCCCAAATGGCTGGTTTCCTTTTGTTTTCCCTTTTAAGCTTTCACCATCCAAAAGGGCAATCCCCAATTGCAGTGAACACCCGAGAAGGGCCTATCTAAAATTGACTCCGAGAAGGGCCTATCTAAAACTGAGACAAAACTCGCTTGAGCAGATTGATGAACAGGCCAGACTCGCTCACCAGAAGAAAAAAACAAATCTTTTGTGGTCCCTCCTACCAACACGGCTTGGTGCACAGGCGCCAGGATTGTGTTCCTCCAAAGGGTTTATCTGTGCACCAGCCCATCTTTGTCGGTGGGTAGAGTAGATGTATTGTACCCTTTTTGTCGGTAGCTTATGTTAAAGGAAACACACCTGGGCCCAAAAATCACAACGACATCTCGCCCACTCGGGGGGGGAGCGGACTTTTCGCTTCAAGCGACACCTTTGCCAGGGACACAAGGATTTGCCCAACGTCTGACCTGGGGCATGCGCGGTATGTGGAGCCATGGGAGCCCTCAAACTGGATCAAACTGGTGGTTTCCCTTGGGGTTCTCTTTTTGAACCAGGTTGAAAACAGGCTGAAAAAAGTGTGTGTATGTATATATATATATGTACCAGTCCCTGGGCCACGTACCCCCCCCCCCCCCCCCCCCCCCCCCCAATGGTATGGTCCCCCCACTCCCCCGCATCATCCGCATCTTGGGGATGATGCTGGCAATGCTGGGGATGCTGTCCAGTACCGTGTGAGCCCTGCAGCTTCGGTCCCAGACTCCCCCTTTCACCCCGTGAACCAACACCCCCGCACCTCTCGCAACATCCTACCCTAAACCAAACCACGCTGCAACCCCTCCTTAACCCCAACCCTAAGCCTAAATCAACCCAAACCCCAAACCTACCCGAAACCCACCGCAAACCAACCCTGAACCAACCCTGAACCAACCCTGGGGGGGGGGGGGGGGGGGGGGGGGGGGGGGGGGGGGGGGGGGGGGTCCACGGCCTGGAACATATATACAACCACTCACCAGGGAGGTCTCTTAGGGTTTCAGTCGCCCCCCGCCCCCTGCCTTGCCCTCCAGGGGCGACATCATCTTCCACAGCTTGTCCCGACGCACCTCCAGTGGCTCCTCCAAAGCAACGGAGTCGTTCCAACGCTGTGTGACTTCCCTCGGGGAGTCAAGCCCCATGAGGGCATACATGGCTCGCGTGCTTTGTTCAATCTTGGACTAAGGTGGTCCTAGCTGGACTTTTGGTTGAGCAAATGTTGAAAGGCACATTGCATACGTTATACTGCGTCGTGGTCAACACTCCTGACTGTTGTGGGTCCATTTGTGGAAATGTCTTGGAAACCCTTGCAATGGTTGCAAATGAAACTTTCAGTTGGTGGGTGTCTTAAAATGAGCACAGCTCGAAGTCCATCGATCGCTGGTCCTGCCATACATTGGCTGCTTACAACCAATTCAAGTAAGCCGTCGTAACGAGTCATAACCTTGCCTTTTCTTGCTGGTGCTCAGCAGGGAATGAGGGAATGACCCCCACAAAACATCCCTTGTGGATTCATTTAATGGAAACCCTGGGTTTATTGCCTCATTCCCTACTGAGCACAAGCCGATGTTCTTTTCTCTCGAATTGACCTGAAATAGGCCATAATCTTAGCTGTGGATAGTGGCCATGCATGAAAGGTCTTTCTCTATTAGGAAGCCGAAGGGAAGCGACAGAAAACACGCACACAGACACCATGGCAAATTGTACGGGATAAGCCCCGTCATCGAGACGCACACGCAATTCCCAATTTGCATCCTCACGAAGATCGGCCCAAAGGATGCCCTTTTCGGGGCATGACTTATGGCATGTGTTTTTGTTTTAGGGTACCCTTTTTGGGGTGGTTGCAATAGAAATCTAAAGGGAACTCACAATTCAGGGTCTCTTTATGTTGACACATCAAACAGGGGAACCGGTTTGGTTAGCAGGACAATTCGCTTTGGGCAACTGAGGTACAGCATGGGGAAAAGACCAAAGGCGCCAACCGGAAAGGTTCTCAGCATGGTTGTGGGAAACCACCCTCTCTGTGATACCAACGTGGGCCATCCAAACCAATGTCGAACCCACATTATGTTTACAACTTAGGTGGATGAATTGAGGGTTTTTCCAGAAGTGATCTAAATGAAACACCCCCTAATCAACCGAACCCGGCTTCGCTTTCTCGGGCAACCCCAAACCTGTGGCCATGGGTTTAGGACTGGATGCGTCGCTGGGCGGCACTGGGCGGAGTCTACTCCCATCCCAGAGAGCCCCAATGAGACGGATGTGGATCTCTCCATATGCTTTCAAAATCAGGGAACTTGCAGAATTGGTTGGTTTCCTTTGGTTCCCCTTTCTATGATTCCAAAGTGAGCCTTCACATCACTTCGTCACTGGGGATTCCCCATGACTGCTGACCCCAAAAAACCACATGGCCCAAAACCACAGAATTTCCAAGGGGTTGTTTCCCTCGTTTGGATGAGTTTCCTTTATTTGGGTGGTGCTTATCCCTATCCGGAGCCAGTCCTTCACCAAGGGCTGGCCGTTGAGCAGCATGCAATCGAAGGCAAAGAGGCAAACTTGGACCTGCCGACTGCCAATCGGTTCAAAGCCAATCGGTTCCAACCATGGGTTTAACCGATAACCTACTATTTGCCAGTGTGTGCTCCCTTTGTTGGGCCACACCTATGTGGGTATGAATGTTGATGAGACATGGATCCGTTTGGGAGGCGTTTGCATGGGGGTTGTGTCAAGCCATTTGAGGTCCACAAACCCCAAGCTACATGCAAACATCCACCAGCCGCCAGATTGCTGATGGGTGGCTAGTGAAAAAAAAAAATGGAGGACCGGAAAAATGAGGTGGCAGCACATGTGGTCGAAATGGGCGGCATGAGAATCAGGGACTTCAGCGGGCCCGTAGATAAGTTGACACTAGTTTCTGTGATACCATCGTGATTCATCGGGGAGGGCCCCCTTGGGGTTTTTCTCACAGAACGCCAAGGCCTGTCACATGGCCCTCTGTGCGTGCACACGCACACATACTATCTCCATCTTTCTTTCACTCTCAGGCCTTGATATCCTCCACAACGATGTTCTTCCGCCCTCTTGTGGTTAACACCTGCCCGCAAGACGAGCGCGCACCAGAGCTCACCAACCCAAAGGCCGAAGTGAGGGACTTCCGTGGTGGAGGTCTTGCTCCGAGGTTGGCTGGCTAGTACAGAATTAGGGACCAGCGTTTCTTCGCAAATGTCTCAACCAAACGGAAAACCAAAAGCTAAGCCCAAAGACCCTGTTTATCTGCTTTGACAATTCTCAAATGCTCTGTACCCACAACAACGTGAGGCAACTTGAGCCAGAAACGAGCCGCCTGAAACGGCAAGATCCTCTTTTTCACTTGATCGTAGGCCACCAACTCGCTGTCGATGATGCAACTCTCCACGTCCTCGCGAACGAGGGCCCTTCTATCCCAAGTCCCCTAGAACAGCACCAACTGCCAGCCAATCAGAAACTCAGCAAAAAAGCGACCCTGGGTATTGAAGGTGTTGTTCAAGCCAGCCCCAAAAGATGAAACTAATTCAAAGATGGCCTTTGGCAACTTGTTGATATTCCACCCTTCAAACATGGGGGAAAACAAGCTAAAGTGCTTTTGTCAGGGTCCCACCCTCCCCAGAAGGGTGGGAGAGAGTGCAAAGAATACCTCCCAAACGGGATGTCTCGTGTGCAATACATTGGTTTGCGTTAAAGTGGCTACAGCTATAGAGGCCAAAACTTCTTATAAAGGTTCATATGGGGCTGTCTTTTTTTGAGGGTATTTTTTTTGTGTGTTTGAAAGAAAACCAAAAGGAGGGGGGGGTTCCCTATTTTGAGACAAACCTATATATGCGTTACACAAAAACCCATGACACCCGCAGTAGAACTATCTGCAAAAATGGCCAATGGGATCCAATGGGCGTTTGGGCGCTGCCACCCTTCAAGCCAGTCAGCTGGTTGAAATGGGTCACTCAGCTTACTTAAGCAGCGCTTCCTTCATTGACTTTTTCTTCTACTGACCTGCTTCTTAAGGTCATTGAGGGTTAGGTAGTTCTACTGGCTGGTTCAATCCTTCCACCGCCCTGAACCCCTTCCCCCCTCCGTTCCCCACGGCCCATCGCTCCGGCGCCAAGGTATCTTTCACCACCTGAGAACGATGGCGGTTTAGGCCAGCTCTCAAACTCAGGGTCAAACGACCCATTTATTTGGGGTTGGTAGGGATGACCATGGAGGTTTTAGGGAACGTAAACAACCATGGTGAACCATAAAATCCAAAGTCCCATAACAAAACACCATATTTGCCAGACAAGTTTTCGGGGTAACCCCACCCTCATTTCCATTCTGCAGGTGTGCACAAATAAGATTGGATCCCTTTCATAGGGTATTTTTCCTAGGTCGCAGTTGGGTTGTCCCGGTCGAAGTCCACCGTGAGTCTTGTGGTGCAGGATCGGCTCGTGACGGGTTTGCAGGGGGTCAATCGACCAAAAGCTGCGGCTCTCCGGACCACAAACCGCTCAGGAGCTAAAGGCTCAGACACATCGCTCGCACATCTCTCTGTGAATGTGCGATTTGTGGCCTTCGGCCCCCTCGCGCCCAGTATCACAAGATGGGCTTGGCTCCAAATGCGGGTCACCCCCGAAATGCGCAGCTTGCGCTGTGGCTCCAAACGAAAACACACACAAAACGGATACCTTCCAAATCGGCACACCCAAATCGACGGAAAGTTAAACATTAGTTGTGAAGAGGCTGACTCCCATTAAGTTCCATGGCGACTGGTGTGAGGCTATGTCACTGTTCCCTGCAAAAAACCGAGCCTGAATGACATCCGGGTACTTCTCCGTCATGTTCTCGGAATTCCGGCTGTAGATCTGCGCCACATGCAGACTGATCCCGCCCTCATGTGACATGCCTAGGTGTCCAATCTTTTGGGCTGGCCATGGCAACCCAGCGGTGACTATTGGTGACGTTTTCGTGGGAACTGGGTGAGCTTCCCATGGCTCCTCGCGAGTCTTTTACCAAGATGTCCACAGGTTTATCCTCTTTCCCGGGTGAATTCAACATGCTTTAGCCACCGCTCCCCAACCTCTGCTGTTGGGACACTACTGGGACATGGGCAAAAGCAGTTGTTGGGGGGGGGAGGGGTGCTGGAATGGCACACTGGGGCAGAGGGGGGTAGTCCTGCGCTTCAATAGGGTCTCTGGTGAGCATCCATAGCTTACTCGGGTAACGCAAGTCAAGCGAACCACCATCCGGCAAAAGAATCTGGCGGATTCACTTTGAACCCAGCCTTGGGCCTAAGCCCTGAAATTGATCCACTGTTTCTCTTATACGCTCCAAACAGGATAAAGAGAGCAGGTCCGGAGGAGGCTGCAGGGTGATTTTGAAGTGGGCTTTGTCACTTTGTCTTGCATAGGAAATGAGGGAATGACTTCTCGTAAACCATCCCTAGTTTCAGGGGAACCCCTTCCGATTCACACCCCAGCAACTGCACAGCAACAGGGACGACCCTGCCACCAAGGTTGGTTGATGACCATGGCGCAGGGCCGGTCTTTCCAGAATTTCCATGTCTTGTTGGTTGGTGTCCCCTGTGCAAAAGGTGTACCCATTTGCGGATTGAACGGAGGCAAACACACACAGTCACAGTTTTGCCAGACAAACTCATGGCTAAAGATCCACCATAGCCATCCCTGGGCCAAGTGGTCGAGGCCTGGATGGTATCCCGGGAGAGCACGTGGATCTGCGCGCGCTCGCCATCGTACTTCCACTCCCCGGTGAAGCGCTTCCCCGCGAGGCGCTCGCCTACCTCGAAAGCGCGCGGCAGATGCTCAGGGCACCAAGAGGGGTACAAGCCAACCCCAACCCCTCCCAAACACTGCTGTTTGGACAGTACTTGGAAGCTTGGACATGGGGAAAAGTAGCTGTTGGGGGGTGCTGGAGGCTATGTGTGTGTGCGCGTGCTTTTGAGTGTAACGGGGTACCCTTTTCGGGTTTGGCTACCTGTAAACATCACCTCATAGGAAACTCCCTTTAAAAGGCCCCAAAGGCTGATGTTTAAAACGTCCAAAAGCCGAAATATGGCAATAATGTCAGCTCTTAGGGAATGGCAGGGGCCTTGCAAGTTGGGGTCCTGGTATGTCAAAAAGTTTGAGGGCGCCCGATGTTGTTGTTTGTTCCTTTTCCTTTTTCGGGGCAACGGAAAACTAGCCGTTGGTGGTTTCAGTTTCCCGGCGACCCCGGGGATTTCTGCGTCCGAATCGATCCATGCAGCAACCACCTGAGGCCTATGGCGCTCACTTGCGGTCTGCTTGCAGTACGAGTCGGATTAGATGTGTTTGTTTTTGGATCGTTTGTTGGTCCGTTTGTGTTTTCTTTGTCTCCCTGTCAATCTGTCGGTCGGTCGGTCGGTCGGTCAATCAGTCAATCAGTCAATCAGTCAATCAGTCAGTCAGTCAGTCCGTCCGTCAGTCAGTCAGTCAGTAATTAATGTCTTTCTGTGTGTCTGAGTGTTTGTACAGCTGTTTGTTTGTTTGTTTGTTTGTTTGCTTGCTTGTTTGTTTGTTTGTTTGTTTGTTTGTTTGTTTGTTTGTGTGTGCTTATGTGATTGTTATGTTGCTAGTTTAATGGTTTGTTTGAGTGTGTTTGTCTGTGTATGTGTTGATTAGTTTATTTCTTAGTTTCTTAGTTTCTCTCTCTCTCTCTCTCTCTGTTTCTTTTTCCTTAATTGGTTTTTGTGTTATGTCCTTCCTTTCTTTGTTTATTTCGTTTTGTTTTCCTGCTTGTATTTATTTGTATGAATGTCTGAGTGATTGTTTTTTTGTTTGTTTGTGTGTGTGCTTGTTTGATTGTTTGATTGTTTGTTTGTTTGCTTGCTTGCTTGCTTGCTTGTTTGTATGTTTGTGTGTTTGTTTGGTTGTTTATTTGTTGGTGTGTGTGTGTGTGGGTGTGTCTGTTTGCTTGTTATGTTTGTCTGTTGCTTTGTTTGTTTGTCCTCTTGTTCTGTTGATCGGTTTCTCTGTCTGACTGGCTGTCTGTCTGTCTGTCTGCCTGTCTGTCTGTCTGTCTGCCTGCCTGCCTGTCTGTCTGTCTGTCTGCTGCCTGTCTGGGTGTGTGTGTTTGTGGGTTTTTGTTTGCTTTCTTGCTTGCTTGCTTGTTTGCTTGCTTGCTTGCTTGCTTGATTGGTTGAATGATTGATTACTTGCCGTTCTTGTTTGTTTGTTTGCTTGGTTGTTTCTGTAATTCTGTGTTGCCTTCTATATCTATCGTGCTGATTAATTGATTATATATTTCTTATTTTACGTATTTCGTAATATATTCTTTCATGTATTTCCTTATTTCATATTCCTTATGTATTTATGTATTCCATCAGTTATTAGTTTATTTTGCTATGCCATTTCTTCAGTTGTTTGTTTGTTTGTGTGCTTGTCTATCTGTCTGCCCGTGTCTGTTTGATTGTTTGTTTGTTTGTTTGTTTGTTTGTTTGTTTGTTTGTTTTCTTTTGTCTGTCTACCTGTGTGTCTGTTTCTTTGTGTGTTTGTTTGTTGTTTGTTTCTTTCTTTCGTTCTTTCTTTCTTTCCCGCAAACACAAACTATCCTGGAACATACTGAGGAGAAACCAAGGGATGGTGACAAGGCCACACACAGCTGCCGATGGCGGGAAATCCCCGCCTCTGCAATGCCTTTGGAGGGCTTGGCAAGCCTCGTGCATGGGTGTGGGTCATTTTTCAAGGTACCCCAAACGGACCGCGGTAAATGGAAACGAGGATTAGAACCTGCGGTGGTGGTATAATTTGACGACCCACATTCAGGAATGACAAGTGCTGGGCCTCCTGCAGATGCCAGGGCCAAGGTTGCTATGCTGCAATACCTTTGTTGACTGTAGCAACGGGACAGGATCCAAACCAAACATCTCGAGTACTCCCCTGCAGATTGGCATGGAACCCAAAACAACCATGTAAGAGAAACCTTGTTTGGGGGGGGGGCATGCCTTTTTGAAGTCCACATAAATTAGCAAGGAAGCATCAATTCAGCGCCCCTGAAATCGCAAATCACGTCTGGGCCAATCTAAATTTCAAATCAAAAGCTATGGAAAGGCCCCTGATACCCAAAAATGGTTGTAACGCCCAAGCCACCCAAGGGAGTATATACCCCCTAGTGGCAAGATCGCGGGTGTACCAATGTAGTAAGTAAGTCATGGGTCTTTTAGCTGGACGGGTGGGAGGCCTTTTGGTTTCCTGTCAACAGGTTCGCGGACAGTTGACCCCATTGACCATTGACCAAGGGAATGTTTGGCAAGCATGTCTAGCTACCAACTTAGTTTGTTTTTTCACAGTTCGCCAAGCCTGGTCAATGTTCCTCCTACAGAATGCCGTGCGCCATAGGAATTTTAGTAGCGGGGCCCAGTTTTCGTGTTCAGCGGGGCTGGTACCCTTTTTGGGGTTATTTTGACAGGACACCAAAATGAAACCAGGCCTCCACGTGTTGGGGGGTCCAGCATTTTGAGACATACCCACACACAAAATGAACACACTGAGATTTTCCCAAATTCCGACCCAGCAATGATCAGCCCAAACGGGAAGTAACGGGAAAAAGAAAGCTCACTTCTATTGGCAACGAATAGCTGAGGTGTCAGCCTTTCTCACTCAGAAAGATTCATGGTATAAACCTCAAAGCAGCCAACGGCGGACTGGCCGAGGCAGGCAACGCGAAGGTTTTACAATAAGGACAAATTGATGTTGAACAACGCAGCTATCCTTGCCTGGAAGTATGCCAAACTAGTCCTGACAAAAAGGACTCGGCAAAAAGACCCATCTATAAACCCCGTGCAATTACAATGTGAAGACGTGCGGCCACTTTTAGGTGGGCTTAACATTCATCGTAGGCAACCCAACAAATACCACCTTGATATACGTACGCATTCACAGTTGAGTGAAAGCAAATGGTGCGACCTCCCATTCCGTGTCTAGCAGATTCCTTACTTCCGGACATGAACGGAGAAGTGCCATCCACTATACATCTATATATGGTATACATGGACAGGAACAGTAACTCCTAGAATCACAGCTGAAGTTGGTTGTTGAATAAAGCAGCGTGCAACGCTATTCTAACCATGCCGGACCTATTGGTTTTGAAGCGGAGAGGGAAAGCATTGTTGTTTGGCCCACGTCTGTGGGGACATGTGTGTATTCATTCTGTATATCTATGCATGCTCATGTATAAATATTCTGCATATACATATATATATATATATATACACAGTCGCTTCCAGAGTAGATTGGCAAGAACAAATCCGCACATGTTGTTCACCAGCACTATATGGCCTTCCCAAAAAGCTCAAAGAAACCCAGTCAGTGACCATATAAATATATACATGTATATATATATATATATATTTACATCAATCATATGACGAATACTTAGTTATACATATGTATGTGTGTGTGTGTCAATATGCATATATATATATACACATATATACATGTGTATATATATATATATATGTGTGTGTGTATATGTATATCTCACGTGTCAACATTTTCGCCTTCGCGACAGGTCAGCCCTGCCCAGCGCCTTCTTCTTTTCTTCGATCACCATCCACCTCCACCCCTGAAATCACTTCCTGACTCCACACCTCAATCCATGCTCCAGCTGCCTCCTTGCGTGGCGCTCCGAAACGAGAGTGCCGGGCCTCCCCTCCTTCCCACCATCCAGCTGCTTCAAGCGAAACTGTCAAATTCTTCTGTCAATTTTTTGTACAAACAGTCCAACCCAGCCAAATCCCGTCTAAAATCCTGCCCAACTCCGGTCATATTTCCCTAGAAACCAGTCACATTCCCCAGAAACCGGTCAAATCCCCCACTAGAAGCCAGTCAAATCCCCTCCAAAAAACCGGGTCAAGTTCCTTACATCTTCGCTTGGCCACATCCACTGCCTTCTGCGGCTCTCTGACTGCGGCTCTCGTTCAATTTAGCCCTTGAAGCCATGTGGAAACGCACGAACATGCACCCACCCTCTATCTTTGAAACCAGCTCGCGCATTTCGGCGCGTCTCACTCAAACAAACACACCAACACAACACTTCCAGGCAAACCAAAACACAGTACCGCAAAGGCAGCCAAAAGCATTCCGGCCGTGGCCGAGGCGGGCAACGCGAAGCTTTTGCAATTTATGTGTATGGATATATTCATACAGAAGTGTGTATAATATATATATATATATGTCAGCATCTTAAAATATTAATGCATATCCTGGATCGCCCAAAATTGACTGCCTTCGCCTCAAGGGCTCAAGGCCCCGGCATGGGCTTCACTGGCACGCCCAGGGAGATGCGGCAAACCTCCAACAAGGACCGACCTGGCGGCTGGTGGGACCCGTGACACGCTTCCGATGGAAGGGACCGGTGGCTTAAAGATAGAGCTGGCGTTGTCGAATCGAATGGGGACTTTTCGAATTTTCGTTGGACGGCAGTTTTAGAGGGCGATCTTTGGGGATTGCCCAAGCTCCAGTTGGAAACAAGACCTGAGAGAACCAAACTCGAGCCAGTGCAATACAGGCCTTCCACCCCAAAAGCGTGCTTTAGGGAGGGCAAGAAGTAAGGATGCACATAGTCATCCCAACAACCCTGTTTTTTGGAGCGAGGGGCATCTCCCAAAAGCAGCGGCTCCGAGTATTGCAGTGGCAAGGAGTGAGGGGCAGGGGCGTGCAGCACGGGCTTCGACACGCAGGGATGGGCACGCAACAGGGCGCTCCGTTTTGGGGCGCAACAGGGGGCTCCCCAAAAAATGGAACGCGTGCATACAGGGCACGAGCTGGGCGCCCAAGAACTGGGTTTTGGAGAGGGGGGGCGGGGGCTTCCCAAACCCCTGTTCTAGGGGGGGGGGGGGGGGGGAAGATTTATGGACAGGCGCTCCCAAAACCAGGTTTGGCAAAGGGAGGGAGGGCTCGATCACCAAATGGAGCTTCCCCCAAAGAACTCGAGCACCGAAACAACAAGATCTCCTTGAACCGCACTTGCATGACCCTTTGAAAGGCAACCAGAAAACCGGTAATTTAAGGGGCCTACAAATTTGGAATGAACACGTTCAAAGCAAGTTCAGCCGTAAATAGAAGCAACAAGCTAATCTTTTAGTCCCATCATGGAAACAAAAGGTCCGGTTCAACCGGCACAGAGCGGATTTTGACTTTCGTTCGCGCTGGCTTGCTCCGGTGACCTGCTGACCAGCATGAATTGAGACTGTTTTGACTTTTGAAAACAAGGGGCAGGGCAAGTAGATTCAATACCTTGACCAGACTTAGACCCCCTGCAAAGGGTAAACTGTTGTTTGTTGAAAGGAAGTTGAAGGAAACTTGGAAAACGGCAAAAAGACAATAACGGTCAGCTAAGTCCGGCAATGAAACATGGTGCACCGTGGCGACAAATCATTGTTGTGGTATTCACATCCACATGACTTTTGTTGCACAGGGATTCCCTCGATCGCACAGCAGTCTGTCTCAAAATCTAGTTTTGTACAATCGCCCAAAGTGTGTTTTGTTGAGGGTACGTACCTGTTTGTTTGTCATTTTGAAGGAAAACCAGAAGCAACAACCACCATTTTGGAGGGTCCTCTGAAACATTACACTGAATATGCGTATCCTGATTGAGTCGCCAAGATCACCAGCGAGAGAAGAAACCTTGCACTGTGGACCAAATCGCATTCTGGGTCCTGAACATACCCCGCAAAAGAATGTTGTTCCTTTTAGTCGGGGGGAAAAGGTGAGGTCTGAGCAGACAAGTTCTATTCTCCTGTCGACCATTCAGGGAATGAGACACATTTAGCGCTTCATCAAATGGCTGGCGTCATTCCTTTTCAACCATGAGCTGCTTTTGGCACGGCGAAGAACAATGCGGATTGAATGGACACTGCGACATTTGTTCACCATCCAAAACGATGGGCGAGGTTGCAGGCCCCCTCTAAGAGGTTTGACTTGACTGAAATGGCTTTGAATCTTGAGAGGAATCACCACGAAAGGTGAATAAAATGATATTTCCACCTAGATGATGTCCACCCCTGGGTCCCTAATTAAAGCGCATACCCAAATGAAGAAGTCAAGCAACACCATACTGCCTTGCCAACTGAATGGCAGAAGCGGGGTGTTTAAAAAAAAGGGGAACCCCAATCCTAGTTTCGTAATCCGTAGAGGGACTCGACTGCAACAAGGGAAGGCATTACCATGTGGCACAAGGATAAAGGATCGGTTTTTTAACAACCCCGTCCAATGCGCCCTTTCAAGAATATGTTGGAGCTGTAACAAATTCATGCACGCTCCTCAAATCCCACCCGATCCTCTCCCCCCCCCTAGAGGCAAGCAAGATGGGCTCACTGTTGCGACCCTCCAGCAACGAGTTGATCAAATGGTCCTTGGCGAGTACCAAAGTCAAACTTCCTTATATGTCCCCTTGAAACATCATCGCACCATACCGCAACAAAGAAAAAGTCAAATTGGCCTCTCCAATATTCAGACAGGACCACCAAAGAGCAGACATCGACTGTCAGCCAAAGATGCGTGTGGCCTCTAGATTCGTGTGCTGTTGTTTCTCCTGGTATTAGAGACCCGTCAAATTTTTAACGCCTTGCCAGCCGATGTTGACCCTGCATTTATCAACCTCGCACACAATACATGGGTGTCTGACCTAGTTGGGGAGAGAAGAAATGTCATCATGCTCCAACTAGGCAACAGATTGTATTAAGTATGTGTCCTGTCAGAAAGAAACAATGGCGCTGTAGAACCATTAAACTGCATCCAGTGTTTTATTCAAACCCAAATGGTCTCAAAAGGATAATTGTTCTTCCGGCCACACCAAAGGGCAAAGGGCAAGCACGGAGGAGACTAGCCTTGCTCCTCGACCGGCACAAGGATAGAAATTTGGGTCCCAAAGGGAAACCGAAGGAACCATGTTCTACTTTTATTTGATCCACTTTTAGAAACGGCTCGACTGTTTCCAACCCCTGACAAAGATTTAGCAAGGACTTTTACAGTGGGCTGGAGGGAGTGCAGGGTGTCGCGCTGGGGCCAACTCTTTTGTCTCATTGAATGCAAGCCGTGGTCAGGATTTATTACAAACTGACGTGGAATCTTGGTGTGTACTGCCCATTTCTGGTGGAATTCGCGGCGTGGTAAGTGCACCCAACATCGCTCCCCTTTGCATCGTAAATGATCATGCCTTTGCATCAAACATCCGCTTTGCAGCTTACGACCAGCCCATCTCTTTCTGTCCCCTACGCAAGTTTGTTGTAATGGAAACTCAGCAGGATTAATATATTTTTTGGCGGCTGACTGGGAGAGCAACTTGAAACAAATAAATGACCGCCACTCAAATTTGACATCCCAATCTGGTTGGTTCAATTGGGGTAGCCTAATTCGACTCGGTAATCCGTAGTGGGACACCACTAAGGGGCAAGCACTACCATCTGGCATACGACGGAAGGAAGTATTTTTACCAATGCAAATGTGACCTTCCGTGGGCTTGTCAGTGCATTCAATCTTCACCGAAGCAAATGGGACTGCGCAAATACTCAACCGGTTGTGTGACGTCCGTGCGAATCACTCGCCAGCGGCCCCGACAAAGTTCGGCATTTCGCTGAAGGCCTCAGTTCGTGGGCCAAAGGCGGCAATAGCAGCGGTTCCTCCAAAGACTGGGGTAATCCCATGTGGTTAGATGGGTGTGGCTCAAATGAAACCACTAGGGGACCGCAGGTTTTAGTCCATGTTTCCATTTACCAAGGTTCCATCCTGGGTACCTAGTTTTGACCCACAGCCAGATTTCGATTGGTCAAAAGAACCTTAGGGTCCACCTGGTTTTCCCTTGAGACCAACTCGGGTCATGTTTAGGACTCAGTTGTTCAGTGACCCTGGAAAAAAAAGGGAACCCTTTTGGGGAAGGCCATTTTGAGGCACTGTCACATGCTACTGGACTCAGAAAGACCCGGTCGGCATAGAAGTTGGTCCCCTCCTCCGGAACGACCCTCAGGTGTTGATCAGCGTTTAAAGGCGCGCAGGAACCCTATGAAGAATCAACCGGCGGGGTTTCATGTTGACTTCCAGCCCGGACCCCGTGACAACCTCCGCCTTTTCGGTCCCCTCTGCTTTGAACATAGATGATATGAGCCACGGTCAAAATATGTCATGCTCAGCTGGTTGTGGGAAAGTCAGAGTCCCTACCCCCTATGTCCCTCCCACATGGGCCATGGATTCTTAGATACTTTGACCGAATGCTGGAACTCGTTTGACCTGCAGTTCGGCGAAAGCTGATGGCGCAGCAACTCCCACATTTTGGTGTCGTCCTCTCCTTGACTTACCCGCCTAAGTCAGCCTCCCTCTTGGTGGCTTGGATTGGTTGCCCTCAACAAGAGTCCGCTCAAATCCCAAAACCGAAAGGGAACTGCGCCATCTCTCACTGCGCGCCTGCTTCACAGCAGCCTCCATAGCCACCATCTGCAGCTCCAGCTCCCCCGGAGACTTCTTCCCCTGGCCGACTCCGGGAAAGTCGAAGCCAACCAACCACGAAACCCATCGGGAAAATTAGGGGGATCCCCAATCTAGCTGTACCCTCCCCATTCTCTTCAGGCATCATTCTCTTCAACCAATGGGCCAAAACCCTGGACAATGGGTGGTTTCCAAAGAGAACGATGGGTGAAGAGAATGGGAAATCAAACCTTCGACCCAAACAGACTCGTAAACTCCCCATACGCTGGTGGTTGATCTGCCCAAAACAATCCTACCCCAAATACGAATTGGAGCCCTGAGCAAAGGACCTGTGAAATGGCTCGTGTTGCCCATGAGTGATCTCAAAACCCGCAAAACAGATCAACATTAAAACAAAAAGGCAAACCCATCTCTGCAGTCAAGCTGTATCGCCCAAAACCGAAAAACCAAAAGCCAAAACTGGCGCCTGCCCATGGCGGCAGTCAGTGACCTGCGCGGGCCCCGAGGTAGCGCCCTGTCCCGGCAGCGTCAGGGTGAAGGCATAGGCCAACGCCTGGCCCGCGGCCGGGAGGGGGGACCGCGGGTCAAGTGCAATGGGTTTCCATAAAAACCGTTGGGTGTTATATTTCAAACTGGGTATATATATATATATATATATCAAAAAAGAAGAAAAACAAGAACCATTATTTCAAGACAAATCTCCTTTGTGGATTCCATGTTTGGCGAGAATGTGTGGAGCAAGAATATTCTTTTATGAAAATCCGAACCCACCAAACAAAACCGGACAAAGGGAAGGAACAAAAGGATAGAAAAGGTACCATGTCTGTTTGGGGTTGCGAATTTTTAGAGGAATCCCACCCAGGCAAAGAGGAAAGGGTAGTTGCCCAGATGTGTCCCGGAAAGGCAGTAGGGGTGGCCTAGTAAAGGCAACCAACAAAATCAAACTGCTTCTGGCCGATCAACTCAGAAGGTCATACGTGCGTGGTGGTTGGGGGGCTGTGGGGAGGGGGGTGACGATCACATATGGATCTTGGCTTCATTGGTGGCTTTGCTCTATGGTGCCGTGGTCCCGGATTGTTCAGACAGACTCCGTGCTCGGTTGTGGTCCTCGCAAGAGGTGTTGAGTCAGACTATCTTTGAAAGGTGTACGGGGGCTCGGGCCCCAAAAGCTAAAGTTGCCCACAAACCATACGACACTCATTCTCCAAAAGACTAGCAGGTTGAAAGGGGGATCAATATGTCTCTTTTTTTTTAAGGGGGAAAAAAAAATCCGAAAGGTTGAACATTGAAGGTCATAGAAAAAGACAAAAATCGAGTCCAGCGACCTCCGAGTCCCCAGTCCTGCAAGAGCGTGGGGATCTGAATCCCGATCCGCAGCTTAGCCTCAAGGCACGCACAAATTCGTCAGCCTGACGCATTCCCAAACCTCCAGTAGATTTCCATGAGGAAACAAAGTCACGTACGAGGATTTATCCTTGGCAGTCGATTTTAAGGGGACAATCCCTCCCAAAAAAGGTCACCGGGTCACCGGGCGTCTGGGCTTGATTCTTGGATTCGTTGGTCTTTGATCCCCAACAGCTTTTTGCTTGGGAAACCGCCACTTTCCAAAAGGTTGGAAGGCCAGTTCGATCGGACCAAAAAGCAAGGATGACTTGTACCCGAAAAGCCAAAAACCATTCAAGGAGATTCGCACACATGGTCAATCAGTGCCTCACCTGCGTCCATCTCATTCTGAACAATGTGCAGGCTTTTGCAACGCTTGGGAGGCCAAGAGAAGAATCTTCATAAGCCCGTAAAGAAAGGCCGAGTTCAATTGAACATGGAACACATCTCAAGCCGCCTCGCCTGCCGAATGGTCTGGGGGGCACAAAGGCACAGCGAGACCGGCATTTGTGTTGGCCCTTAGATGGCCTGGGGGTGGCTAAGTGGTTGATAACCTCCAGTTAATCGACAGCCCGTATATAAACCTTCTAACTTCCAGCCGGATTGTAGGCATTTGGCTAACCTTCACATCATCAAATTCCTTAGCCTTTTTCCATACGCATATGGAAAACTGCAACCAAACAGCAGCCTCGCATCGCACTCCAATGTGTGCCCAAGACATTGCTGGCTGCATCCCTCCTACATGAGGGGTGGGGGTCCCCCAATTCCACTCATATGAGTCTTCCCCAAAACAGAGAACATGGATTGCCAGGAATGGAGATCTCCAGAAATCAGCCCAGTCAGCCCCCTCCTCATTGCCATTAAGGGGGTGGGGCTGTGGCTGCGCACACGCAAGCTTCCGGCGCCGCTCCAGATCTAAGCTAGCAGCCTGCAGCATGCGCACGATGTACTTGGCCTCGCGTCTTGCGGATCTGTTTTTTGTTTTTCTTCGGGAAAGAAACCGGGATACATCAATACATGATCACAAGGCATTGTGCAATTCAGGGGGGGGATTCTTCAAACATCCCATGTTTGATCCTTTCAATAAGGACACCTTGCAAATGACACTGGTTGTTGGCATGCAATGGACGCAGGCTACCAAACATCCAACCATGAACTCCTGTCCGCAGCCCCCCCCACCCCCGTCCAAGAGGCGTAGAAATCCTCAAATGAGCACATGCTGGCTATGGCAGTTGAGCACAAAGACGCTGCATACTTCCCAGTCTTAACCTCACATGCGGTTACTAACCCTTTAGCTAATCTTCAGACCATCCGAGAGTGTTTCTGAACATTATTCTCAAAGGAAGACCCAGAAATGCCTGGCCCATAGCCCGCCCAGAGCGCCATCCTCGCCTCCTCTCCTTGAGATGCCACCAGTAGCTTTTGGATCTTCTCCTCACGCGAGGGTTGGCCAAAACAAGTCTCGACTTGTTGACTATAATGGCTGTGGGTCAACAATAGGTACCCTAAATGGGGCCCTGGTAAATGGAAACTTGGACTACAACCTGCGGTCCCCTGGTGGCTTAATTTTGACCCGTACCCAAATGGTCTTCCAACAACTAGATCCAGAAACTCAGCAAGTGGACCTCCATTGCCAGGACGCATTGCCAGGGTGCCGTCGTGAAGGAGAGAAAACCGAAGGAAATTCATGAAACATCCTCTGAGTTGTGGAGAAAGATCCCTAATCCGTAATCCGTAGTGGGACTGTATCAAAATGATCAAGGATTGATTGTACAACTGACACTTTGGTGAATGTAGACCATCGCCGCGACCACTTCGTCACTAAGTGGACTTGGGGGATTCCTCAAAGGTATCATGAGCACTGGCCCGGCCGTTGACCAAAGTCATCTGCTTGCCGATTCGACTCTCGCTTGGAACTCGAGCAAAACAATTTTACGTGAAGGATAGCAACGTGCCTTGTAGGGGGTTAGCCAAGTGGTTGGCAACCGCCAGTAAACCACCAGCTAGCCCCCGCACAAGCCATAACTAGGGCTGCTTAGCATTTAGCATCGACCATCTGAGAAGAACATCGCCACTCACTCTTGGACTTTGAGCAACTCTCAGTGCTTCCAGGCAAGCCACTATGGTAGGCAACTAGGACAAAACAAAACATCTTGTAAACCTGGTAGCCACGGCCAAGTGGCTTGCCGAAGGAAAGCACCCAGGGGCAACAACGAGAGACGCCATGGCCGTCGCGCCTTCTTGGATTTCTGGGAATCTTTGCCGGCGCTATGTGCGATGGCCTTCATCTCAGAGAAGACCTCAAGGCTTCGCAGGCAAAGTTTGAGGATGGGTATGTGGGGGGTTCTCAAATCAGGGTCACACAAAATGGTCGGTTTCCTCTGGGTCTCTCTTTATTTGAATACCAAATAAACGGGTTTAAGAAACAGGTGCTCAAACCTGGGGGCCCTACACATGGTGTTTTTGTTTTGAAATCCCTTCAATCTAAGCTAAAATAAAAGGGTTCCCTCAAAGAATGTCAACCCCGAGCTGTTGCCCCTTTTGGTGATGCCTTTTGAAGATCTTGTACTTCACACAAAAATAGGAGAAACTATACTTACTTCCTACAACTTTTACAATTTTGCAACAACATGAACTAAGAGATCTCAAGTAAACTACAGGACCTCTATACATCCTGGGGGTTCGCTCGTACTCGAAACCATCAAAAACCGGAAGATGTATGAGGTATGACTGTGAACTTGCGTAACCCAGGGTTTTGTGCGGTAATTAAGGGAAGGGTGCAGCAATTAAGCCCGAATCATTCCCGGAAATAACTTTTTCACCACTCTGGGACATTTCTGAACAACGGCGACCAACGGAAATAGCGACGACAAACTGTCCAATCTGGCAACACCAATTTGGGCGTTAATCAATGAAGAACGGGCGTCGCGAATGGCAGGGCAGCCAGGCAATTCATCGCCCCTTGCAAGAATGCCCTGAAGAAGGTTACGCGCAACAAAATTTAAATGTAATAGTAAGTGTCCAAATTTTGACCGAAACGATGCGAATGCAAAGCATGCAAGGGTTTTTGTGGCGGCAACAACACCCCCCCTCAGCATTCAAGGATATTTCGACCGCCAACAATCCTTAATTGCTGATTCCTTTTGAGCATCCTAGTTGCCGACCTCCGGCCTGCCCCCAACAATTGAGAATGTTTCGGCCCGTTTCCAACAAATTCCTCTGTGGCTGACCCCACCCTACGGAGCAATTAAGGATTTTTTCGGGCCTTGCTGACCCCGCCCCTTAGCAACTAAGGATTTTGCGGGCGACAGGCATAGTTGCTGATCGGCGCTTCAGGATTTATCAGTTCACAAACATCTTTATTTGGTAGCAGCAGAGCATATGTTTTTGCCAGTTCTCATCTGCGGCCGTCGCTTGAATGAACACACGCATCACATTTGAAAGTGCGCTGCTGGAATTGCATGTTTCTGCAGGCAAGTACGCATGCACCTCTGCTTCAGCAAATGAGGATTATTTGGGGTCGAATAAATTCTGAAATGTTCAGGGGGGGGGTTCAGCAAGTATTGATTTGGTGGGGCCGACAAATCCTGAAATGCTGGGGGGGGGGTCAGCAGTTAAGTTTTTTTGGGTTGACAAACCATTTAAGAATTTGCGGGGGGCCGCGACGGAGGGGGGTCAGCAAAGAAGGGCCGCGAGGGCCGAAAAATCCTTACATGCTGAGGGGGTCAGCATTTAAGGATTTGCGAGGGCCGAGGGAGAGGGGTCAGCAAAGAAGGATCCGCGAGGGCCGAAAAATCCTTACTTGCTGAGGGGGGGTCAGCATTTAAGGATTTGCGGGGGGCCGCGAGGGCCAACAAATCCTTAAATGCTGAGGGGGGGTCAGCATTTAAGGATTTGCGGGGGAGCGAAAATTCCTTAAATGCTGAGGGGGGGTCAGCATTTAAGGATTTGCGGGGGGCCGCGAGGGCCGAAAAATCCTTAAATGCTGAGGGGGGGTCAGCATTTAAGGATTTGCGGGGGAGCGAAAATTCCTTAAATGCTGAGGGGGGGTCAGCATTTAAGGATTTGCGGGGGGCCGCGAGGGCCGAAAAATCCTTAAATGCTGAGGGGGGGTCAGCATTTAAGGATTTGCGGGGGAGCGAAAATTCCTTAAATGCTGAGGGGGGGTCAGCATTTAAGGATTTGCGGGGGCTGCGAGGGCCGAAAAATCCTTAAATGCTGAAGGGGGGTCAGCATTTAAGGATTTGCGGGGGAGCGAAGATTCCTTAAATGCTGAGGGGGGGTCAGCATTTAAGGATTTGCGGGGGTCGCGAGGGCCGAAAAGTCCTTAAATGCTGAGGGGGGGTCAGCATTTAAGCTTTTTGCAGCAGCGCATTTTGGATTCCCAATAGGTGTTTTACCCGTATTGGGAATCCAAAATGCGCTGAAAACTACCTGCAAAAAGCTTAAATGCTGACCCCCCCTCAGCATTTAAGGAAATGGTGCAGCAATTAAGATTTTTTAGCGGAATTTTGCTTTACGGCCCTCACGCTGGATTTGTCGGTCCCCTGCAGATCCTCAATCACTGACCCCCCGCTTTGCCCTCCGAAATACTTGCTGACCGCCCCTCAACAACGAATGATTTTCGATCCCAAAATCCTCAATTGCTGAAACCCCCCCCCTCAGCAACTGAGGATTTTCTGGCCCCCCTTCAGCAACTATTTTTTGGCATCACCCCCCCCCCCCCCCGCCCAGCAAAAAATGCTTTTCCGGCCCCGACACCTGCTCAATTGCTGACGTCCCCCCTCAGCAGCTGAAAAACAATGATTTCTGACCCTAATTGCTGACACCCCCTCAGCATTTAAGGCTTTGTTCAGCCCACACAAATCCTGAATTGCTGACACTCCCCCCCGCCCCAAACAAATTCCTTAACTACTGACCCGTAGTGAACAGCTTGTCGGGAAACAGGGCTTTGTTGGCTAAAACAGGACAAGGACAAGCAGCTTTATTCAGTGAGTAGGATTCTGCAAAGGCAACAACAAGTATCCTGTGCACAATCGTCAGCCCGCCCAACATAGAAATTCACAATTTCTGGCCGACCAGCTCCTTAGTTGCTAAAACTTTGCATTGGATGGACAAACCTGACATTGCTGACGGCTGGCAACTTTTTGGCAGACACTCAAGCCATTACCCTTTGTGGATGAGAGGAAGTTTCGGATTTCAAGAGTTTCATCTACCCATTCAGCAATTCTGGAATTGTTGGTCCCAACAATGTTTCTCTCACCCCCTCGCACAGTTAAGGATTTTGTGGGCCTCACACATCCTGACTTTCTGACCCTCGTCGCATTTGAGGAACGTTCTATATCATGAATTGCTGTCCCCTGATTTGTCTCCTTCGACACTCCAAACCGTTGCTTGATTCCAACTTGCTGGAAACTCAGAGTTTGCGACTGGCAGCATGGACTATACACTTAGTGGCTGAGAAGAAGCTATCAAGGATGGTGGCGGCCAAAGAAACTGAAGGACTTCTGCCCCCCCAGCAAGCAATTAATAAGGCTTTTTAGGGACTCAACCGTCCTTAATTTCTGAGAGCGACCAGCAACGAGGACTTGGGAGGGCCGCAAGACTGAATCAGCAATGAACGATTTTTGGGGACCGACGACTCCTGAGCTGCTAGGGCGCCCTTACTGACAGGGGGTTAGTAATGAAACATTTATTGGGGCAACTAAATCCTCAATTGCGGGGGGGGGGGGGGAGGGGCTGCAATTCAGGATTTGTTGGGCCAAAAAACCCACAATTTCTGATGCTGTTTGTTTCATGTGTTTCAGACCAAAAACTGAAATTTCCCGCTTGGGAACTTTTGCAAGGGCACCGTACCTTAATCGCTGACCCCCCTTGAAACCCAGATGAATTACGCAAGTTCACAGGTATGACACACACACCACCCACCCACACACCACCCCACCCCTCCACCCCACCCCCACACCACCACACCACAACCCCCCACCCACCCAACACCCACACCACCCACACCACCCAACCACCCACACCACCCACACCACCCACCACCCACACACCCACCACCCACACACCCACACACCCACACACCCACACACCCACCCACACCCACCCACCCACCCACCCACCCACCCACACACCACCCACCCACACACCCACACACCCACACACCCACACACCCACACACCCACACACCCACACACCCACACACCCACACACCCACACACCCACACACCCACACACCCACACACCCACACACCCACACACCCACACACCCACACACCCACACACCCACACACCCACACACCCACACACCCACACACCCACACACCCACACACCCACACCCCCACACCCCCACACCCCCACACCCCCACACCCCCACACCCCACCCCACCCCACAACACAACAACACAACACAACAAACACAACACAAACACAACACAACACAACACACAACACAAACACAACACACAACACACAACACACAACACACAACACACAACACACAACACAACACACAACACAACACACAACACACAACACACAACGACACACACAACAACACACCACACAACAGCACAACACACAACATACAACACAACAACACACAACACACAACACAACAACACACAACACACAACACACAACACACAACACATACAAACACGCACACGCACACAACACCCAAACTAAGGCACAAAGAAAACCGCTTGCAAACCATTTACGGCATCAACTCGCGTCATTCAACTTCCCACCCTAACATGGCGCCAGTCCTGGGAAAAATAAATGCCCAGGAAACTACAATGATGGATCCTTGCAAAAGGGCAAATTCAAGATCTCTTGAGCATTCCAACTAACCTTTCTTTTTCCGAAGGCGGTTCGCCTTTTTGTTTGGCTCTGCAGTCGAGCGCGACTCGACTGGTAAAGTGCCATCTGCCTGTGAACCAGCCGTTCTCGGCCCAATGACGAGCGGGTGATTCTCTGAACCAGTCAGGTCGACCCGGTCTTGAGTAGAGCCTCATGTTGATTCGGTTCCCTGAGAAGTGATCCGGTTTTCCTCTGAAATGGGGGCCCTGATCGAATCAAACAGTTCTGCAGACTTCTGCCCTAGTAAGCTCCTTCAATGGGCCAAACATCCAAGAAAGCCCTTCTGCCTGCACTGTCCATGGCCCGTTTCAGCCACTTTGCTTTGCCCCGTTGCGGGGACAGGCTTCGAGCTGCGATAAAAGGCAAAGAGGGTATATACACACAAGACCGTCCCACCCAAACGTGGGGCTTTGCGTCACGTCCGTATAATATGTTTCTCTTTGTACACACCAAAGGAAAACATAGTAGATACATGGGGTTGCCCCATATGAACTGCCAAACTGACAAGAATTGCCTGTGAATGCTGCAAACCAACACCTTTGTGAGGTCAGTGCGCAAAAGAACATGAAAAAACGCGCCTTCGTTGCATTACGCCCCTGCCATACAAAAGGGTCTGAATAGTTAGAATGGTGTTGGTCATAAAGCACCGTGTGTACTTCGGGCTATTGGGCCCGTTTGACAGTCATTGGGAGGCTGGAATCCACTGCGTCCCACTAAAGCCCGCTAAGACCCACCACATTTATGGGGTGGGGACAGTTGAACTCCTGTCTTTGCCGCAGAGACGACAGGAAAACAGCTGAAATCTGAAGCTGGCGCCGGGCGGACGAAGGAGCTCCTTCTTGTGGTGGTGGCTTCCAATCCAGGAACCGCAAAAAACAGAGGAAAACAGTTGGTTTGTGAAAGCACTGGTTGAAAGAAGTAACGTGGCCAAGTTGGGTCCTTTTGATGAAAAATCGTGAAATATTTATACACTAACTTCAGATTGATCCGGCGAACATGGATCAGCAGAATCCCCTTATGACATAATTTTCAAACTAAAAGGTGCACCACAGGCGCCACCCCTGTTTGGTATGGTCTTGCTACAGTGTTCATACAGAGCCCGAAACTCATTCGAGGCATCTCAGTAGCAGCGACAAGAAAGGCTTCTACGGATTGAGTGATGAAAAGCTCATCTATCCTCATACTGGCTGGTTCCGATCTGAGGTCCCACAGAATCTATACCCAGTAAAAAGTTGCACCCAAGACCACAGCGGTGGGAAACCAGAAAATCTCTGCAAGGTGATTGCAAGAAAGGGAAGTATGTTTGGCCAGGCCAACAACCATCCAACATAGTAAACACCACCGCCATTGAAGAAGCAAGATGCAACATTGGCTGCAGTCAAACATCATACATCACCCATCTTGAGGGACATTGAACTTAATCAGCCTGTGTACAATGATATCTAGAATTATCTGAGGATTTGTCAATTGCAAGGGAAGCCCATTTTAAGAGTTCCCTGAAAGAACTCAAACACAATGGACTGAAGATGCCACGGCTGCCGTCTCCAGTCAGCATCGAGCAGCATTGGCTCGGCGAAAGCGGCCTAGCCACACGTCGGCTCAGAGCTTGGATGGCCTTAGAATCACAGAACTGTTCCTAGACTTCCAACCACACCACCCCCGCCACAAAACATAAAACTTGTTGGTCTCTTTGAGCTTCCCCAAGCTTGTGTGACCCCGAGCTTGTGTGCTTGGGAGGTTGGGGGGATGAGGGCAGCCGGGGTACGAGCATTTGGGGGCCCGAAATCTGCGAGTGTTACCGTCTAGTGTTTGATTCCCGACCAACCATGACTTGCGACTTTTGGGATTGCAACGACTCGTTTGGTATCGCCGAACTCAGAACGGCAGTACTTGAGTACAAAAGCCTTCTGCGCACCTCACCAACTCAGAAAGATGCCTAAATGTTGCTATAAGCCAGGGAAGACTATGTAACGGGTGGGTAGGTCACGAACCACTCGCCTGCCACGCAAGGAGTCAACGCACTATTGAAAGAAATGACACCAAGCACAACGACAGAGTCTTGCTCAACATTTGTCCTGCCGGGCCTTTTCATCTCCTAGGGGTCTGGCTGGCGTGGCTCCCTGGGAACACCTCAGTCTCGAGCTCATTCATGGAGAAGTTGGGTCCCCATGCCCTTCGGAAGATACGAGTACCAGGCTATATACCACTCTTTTCTTGTGAGTTGCCCACAGGAGCTTGGTTTGCCCAGAGTTTTTATACAAGTGGTTCGTTGATCAGTTACTAAAAGAGCTGATGCATCGTCTCTGAACTCGGAAATGCTTCCGTGAACCCCACGATTCCGCAGAGGAGTTCTTCGGCACCTGGGGCTTTCTTGCCCGGCAGTCAAACGGACCCAATAGCCTAAATCAGGTCAACCAATGTAAAAGTAATAAGGGGCTTAAATGCAGGCACATGATTGCTTATGGCTTGCTTTGGTCTAGTACCTCACTCCATTCGAATCATTCAGGCCCTTACATTTACAGCAGGTCCAGCAGATCCTACTCGAGCTATTCGGGTCCATGGGCGAGAATTTTCTGGTCTTGAAGCGACTCCCCAGAAAGCCGCAGGATAACGGACCAAAACTTTCCACGAATCTCAGGATCCGATCCCACTCAACCTTGGATTTGGGCATGAAGTTCTATTGGGGAGACCTGTGAATATCATGAATGAAGTATGTCAACAAATCGTGTTTGAATTATGGTCCCCCATTGCCACTCAAAGCCATTGTGCTGAAAGGACGGAACAATGATTGGCAAAGTGTGCGAACCTGAAGCAGAGATCCAAGCGTTAAAGGCTCTACCATGACTGATGAACTCACTGATGCACCTTCTGTACCTTGCCAACCAAAATGCCTGGCCAAACACATCGATCGTTCAGAACTCTCATGTGGGCCGTCAGGGATGCGCACATTGCCCACAAATGGCACAGATCTTTCTCAATGCCAAAATGATTCACTGGAAGACGGTACAGTAAGCTGTTTCATAGTTGCATGGAAGTGTGGTTGGCCAACCCCCCCCCCCACTTCAACAAGCCCGGAACACGTCACACGCACTATATCATTTTATAAATTGTATACTACAAATATATACAAATCACAAACCTGAAACAGGGCATCGCGAAGTAACAGTCCGTTATCATGGGTAAGCCTGATTACTCCTAGGTAAGCTCGCGATGATTCGTGCAGAAGCCATCATCTTTGCACCATGTTCATGTCTGGGAAATGCAGGAATGCTGGAGTGTATACCACCAGCATAAGTGTGCAAGCCAGTACGTATATACACACTATATAAGTGGCAATGTTAATTACAATTTAATCCAAAGGACCACGCAAATCAAGGAGTGCCCCTCAAAGAGTGGATTCGGGCGGATTCCCAACCCGGAGCAATTGACTTTGATTGGCTCTGTCCTCCTCTTGATAAATCCAAATATGTTGACGATTATCTTGGGGCTCGAAAAAAAAAAAAAAAAAAAGGTCCGCCGCCCTTCCCTGTTCTAGACCGCCGATCCTCCCCTCGGCAAGGCGCCCTTGGACCGGAAGACGTATCCTCAGCCGAGAAACTCCGGACTCTCCGAAATCAGAAGCCGTGACGGGAACTTCCCATCGAAAACTTCCGGGGGTTTGGGGTCATCGTCTCTTTTGACATGTCCCTTGGGTCCAAACACCCCCGGCCCCGATGGGTTTGAAGAGAAACCATGGGGATCCGACTGCATCCGAAGGCAGCGGGGCGCTGGCTCTTTGATTGTTTGCTTGCTTGCTTGCCTGTTTGTTTGTGTGTTGTTTTTGCTTGTTGGTTTGTTTGTGTGTTTGTTTGTTTGTTTGTTTGTTTGTTTGTTTGTTTGTTTGTTTGTTTGTTTGTTTGTTTATTTGTTTATTTGTTTGTTTGTTTGTTTGTTTGTTTTTCGATTGCTTGTTTTGTGTGCCTGTTTGAAGGAAGGGGAACCACACAAGGTGCCAGAGGCTGCCGGGCATCTTTGCGGATCCGACTTGCGGTACTGCAGCAGCCCACTGATCCCCTCCTTCGAAGGGAAATTGGCCCCTCGCCGGAGCGTTGAAGGTTGGAGGGGTTTTGGGGGGGGAAATGAAATGGGGCTGTGGGTGCTTCAAAACTGAACTATGATCATAGGGGGAATTGGTTTCACAACCCTACTGTGGATGGACAAAGTCCACGCAAGGCATCCGTTGGGATTTGTGGTTTTTATCCCTTGGTTTCATCCATCCCAAATGCAAAGTGGTTCTTGACAATCCCTGACGGCTTGAAAGTAGGTTCGTTTGAGGCCCCTAAATCAATTCGGGGTGTGGTCCTTCCATATTAAGAAGCCTTTGGGATTTGGTTATGTGTCAAAATGGGGGATCCAGAAAAATGGTGGCTTTCCTGTTGATGTCATCCATTCAAACTGCCCTTAAAAGACAAGCCTGTTCAAGCTGACGGCGGGCCATAAACAGCCTCCTGTGCATGGAAATTGGGTACCAGCCCTGGCATTGACCCACAGCACAGCCGCTCAGCGCACGGAAGGCTGCTTTCTCAGGCGTGGGCTAGAAAAATGGATTGCCCAGATCAGCAAGCAAGAAACCATAAGGGACCCAAACCAATATTGTCCATTGACAGCCATTTTGGTGAAAATGACATTGCGTCACAAGAAGCCAACATGGAAGTGCACAAATCCCTTTTGAAATGATATTCATGTTTGGTACTTACGGACGTTAACCTTCAAAGTGAAACAAATCTCCGGCCTACCTTACATTTTTCCACACACATCCTTTTCGGTCCTTATGGCCTCCCACTAAATAACAAACACCAATGGCTTTGAGCCCAACAGCGATGGATATCGCTGGCTCCCCCTTGACTTGCAAGGTTAGCACGCCCGCAAACAGGAGGCGCAAGCTCAGAACAGAGACCACCACATCTCCCATGAAATCTTCAAGTTTCTTGACCCCCAAGACCTGGAAACAAAACACCGGCAACGCTCCGAAAATTCCCCCCGTAGAGTTGTCGCGCCAAATTTACTCCCAAACGAACGACACACACAACTTGTCTAGGAGGCCCTCGGAATTGGTGGCTTCCCTCGCGCCAAAGAAACACTTTGCCAACAAGGAACCGCACCATGTCCGAAGTCCTCGGACTCAAAACAAATCCGTGTGCATTGACGAGCAAAAAAGGCGCGCCAACTCAGAAACAACACCACATCGATCTTGTTTCCCGTTAAACAGAACCCCCCTTTACAATGACTACAAGATTGAACCCACAAATATGAGTGGATTGGCCAAACAAGAGCAAACGCAGCCGGCCCCGGGCCATCGCGTCCTGAAGGCGGCGCTTGGTCTCGTCCCTGAGCTGCTGCAGTAGGTCTCTGTCCTCCTCCTGGGGCGGGGGGGGGGGGGGGTGGCAAGCGTGGGTGTGATATGCCTATTTTTAGGCACCCCTTTTGAGGGTTTAGCCGAAAACCAAAGATACCTGGGTGTGCTTTTGTAGTTGTTTCAGTTCTTGAGGGTTGTTGGATGGTTGTCCAGGGAAACCGAAAGGACGATTTCCACCCTTGTTGGGAATGGGTTCCAATTCCTGCTTTGAGACCAACCCAATTGTTGGTTTGAACAACCATTCCAGCACCTTCCAAGGGGTATATAAATGGAACCCTAAGCACCTTTAGCGGGACCATGAGGGATAATACCATACCAGAGCATGAACATTGCAGGGAACCCAAGAGGAAGCCACCTGCTTCGGGGTCCCCCAATTTGAAGACACCTCCTCCAATTTATTTACCCTGGTTGGCTTGTTGATTTTCTCAAGAGAAAAAGCTCTGAACAAAGGAGAGTACCAGTGGTGGGGGACTGAGTGGTGCTGTATCTCAATGTTCACTGGGCTTCATCTATCCCAAATGGTGCATGGATGTCGTTCATCCCGCATGTCTGGGTTTAAACATCCGGGCCGGTATGTAGGCCAGCTGCAGGAACCATACCATACCAAGCCAGGCCAGGCCATACCATACAACGCTATACCATACCATACCGGTTACCATACCGGTTACCACCGTTCGATACCAAACCACACCGCACGAGTGTTTCTTGTGGTCCCTTTCGGTTGGTAAAGAAAGGGAAGCATCCCTTCCTTGGGGATCTTGCTGGGTGCCAGGGTATCCTGTGGGTTCCTGATTCGGCCACCTGTAAAGGGAGACTGAAAACCTAAAACAACGGTGCACACAGTTGCACTTGGACCCTAAAGACACTTATTAGGGGGGAAAGGACTCAGATCAAACTCGTCTCCTGGCCCTGCAAATGGGCGGTGGCAAGTACCGGCATGATGCGGAAGTAAACCTGTGAGCGAGGCGCTTGCTGTGATGACTTCTGGCAAAGGGTCCATCAAACAGGGGACGCCCCTGTTAGCCCATAGAAAAGGAAAACCAAACAGGAACGCGCGTCCTGAGACTTCTTGCAACGAGTTGATATTGGTATCTGTCTAATGTCGTCTTGTCCAAGGGGGCCAAAAGGAAGCCCGGATTGAAAAGGAATCAGGGGCAAGGTGTTCAAAGGATAATCTAACATGAATGCCAACAAGGATTGTTCTACAAGGTTGGGGTCCCCTACAAACTGTGAAGGACATTTCGGGAAAAGGAAGGTTAGGCTCCTGAGACGAAGCTCAACAAGAAACAGGTCGGAGTCCAAGGTTCTCCCCTGGCATGGCCCCACAGAGTCTTTTTTCGGCTCCTTTCAACAAACTCCAACAGGGGTAAGTTGCGAAAGCACAAGAACAAACAGAAGAGGTTCCATCTTGGGACCTCTTTAACACAAGAGGATTGCACAAGACCAACGAGCAAAATTCGTGCCCCCCCAGACCTGCAATGGCCAGGAGAAAGGACATTCCTTGGATTTTGAAGCAAAACCCGACCAACAAAAGGGAACGAGGACACCGGTGGAGGCTGGAGGTCGGGAAAGCCCCTCCAGTTCTTCGCGTTGCAAGCACCAGGCATTGTTTGGCCACAATGCGCCATGCTGACAAAAGCCCGGCTTTGGGTAAGTGGGACTGGCAAAACTTGACTAAAGGCTAGCTCAAGACTCAACCCAAACCCTCAGTAGCCGGTTTTGGACGAGTTTTGGTGAGTTTGGGGCAACGCCCCAAAACTGATCCGAAACGAGTCCAAAACTCACTTAACCACCCTAAAGCAACCCTAAAGCCGCTGCTAAACCAGCAGCACACCTAACACAAATCAGCTCCAAACCAACCCAAACCCACTCAAAGTCAACCCCAAACACGCCCAAAATCAACCCCAACCACCCCAAGACCCACCCTCATGAAGCCCTAACTTAAACCAGCCCCCAGCAACTCCTAACTGCCACCCAATCAGAGCCAATAGACGGCCCAAGCCAAGTGAGGCTGGTGATGCCGGGGATGCGGCCAGCCAACCAACCAACCAACCAACCAACCAACCAACCAACCAACCAACCAACCAACCAACCAACCAACCAACCAACCAACCAACCAACCAACCAACCAACCAGGGGACCAGCCCTAG
>CAUJNA010003838.1:542500-647500 GCA_963377175.1 Effrenium voratum | reverse complement strand
TGAGGGCCAATCAAAATGGTCCGGGGGAAAAACAGATCCGCTTTGGACCCTGGTAAGTCTAAGCCAGCTTCCTAGAGCATTGCTTTTTTGGGTGTGTCTTTCTTAGGCACCCCCCAAAACAAAGAAAGAAAGCGGTTTTCCTTTCAGTTTCCCTTTAAAGCCACCCAAGCAAGGGGCACCAACTCCATAAAAAAAAGGGGGGCGCTTTTCACCCGTGACGCACCCTGCGATCGGCTCCTCGGTGCCCACCGTCACAATGGGCACGATGGTGTAGCCATGTCTCACGGCCATGCGCACGAAGCCCAGGTGATGATCACCTGAGAACCAGAGAAGGGGGGAAGCCGAATGCGTCGGTGTTTGTGATTTTTGCCTGTAAGAAACACGTGCCAAACCCGGCATGTCTTTCAACATGTTTAAAAACTAAAAATAAAGCCCAAAGGAACAAAACGTCGAGTGAGTTTCAAACTTCTCCCTGCCCCCAAAACACATCCTTACTAAAAACAGCATCTTTGCCAAATCAGGTGAGTCATAGCTAAAATCAGGCACTTAAGCATTTTAATGGCCCCGATTTCTGCAACCATGTCAGGTTGAGACTACCCACCTTCACTTCCGTTTCATCGTCGCTTTCTAAACTGGGCAATTGCGCCCAGTCACTTACTCCCGAGTAGATGACACCTTTTTGCGGGAACATGAAGCAAACCAAAAGAAAGAAGTGGAACATGCATGGGAACAGCAAAAGCCAAGCAACCCAAAGAGCATCTCTTGGGGCAAGGTGGGTTGCTGCGGATTAACGGACGGGTTGGAGCCCCCTTCTGGTTGGTTTTAACGGGGGGGAACCAAAAGGAAAGGATTGGTGAATTACCCGGTGTTCGAATGTGTGTGGTCCTGCTTTTGTGGACCTACTTTTGGTTCATTCTAAAGGGAAGCAAAATGAAACCGCGCACTTTCGGAGGGGGGGGGGGACCCTGATTTTGACACGTATCCAAACAACGATTCCCATCCCCGGTGGTTTCCTTTTTGGGAAGTTAGGCATGGTCAGTTTGGTTTGCACCTCAATTCTAATGATGAACTTCATGTGGTTTTCAGGGGTCGGCGCTCCCGCTCAATTCCATCATTCAGGTAGCAAGGTATTTTCTTGTTGAATCACTGTAGCGGTCAATGCAAAAAATGATCCTCTTTCACACGACCGCAATGAGCAAAAAAACCATCTCCCATGGCTCCCTCCTGGGAAAGCCAATAACTTGTTTCAGAATCCCTCAAGCACTTTTTACTCAGATTGCCCTTCCTGAGGTTGAGAAACCCGACCTTGCCAATAACCATCTCGGGGTAAAAAGTTGAGCCCTGGAGGCGGAAGGGCTCATTTTCTTCCTAGGTTCGGCGCGGCCTTTTTTTCCTCCTGGGTTCGGCGGGGCGGTCCCGATCCAGAAAAGCCGCAGAGGGTTCACTGTGTGTTTTTTCCCTTCGAAGAAGCCATTGTTTGGGGTGGGTTTGGGCCGAGGGTTTCTTTAGGGTTGGCTTTTGGCTTGGTTCAGGGTTGGTTTAGTGCTGGTTTAGGGTGGGCTTAGGGTGGGCTGGGGTTGGTTCATGGTGGCTTTGGGTTTGCTTAGGGTTTGCTGGGGTTGATGTTTGGTGGTTTTAGCACTGGTTTACGGTGGGTTTAGAGTATTAAGGCTGGTTTAGGGTTGGTTTAGGGTGGTTTAGGGCTGGTTTTAGGATGGGTTTAAGGTTTAGGGATGGTTGAGTTGGTTTAGTGGTGGTTTAGGATGGGTTTAGGGCTGCTTTCGAGTGGGGCTTGAGGTTGGTAGGGATTGTTTCGTGCGCTGGTTTACGGTGGGCTTAGGGCTGGTGTAGGGTGGCTCTAGGGCTGGTTTAGGGTTGGTTTAGCTGCTGTAGGTTTGGGCTGGTTTAGAGTTGATTTTGGGATGTTTATTGGTGGTTTGGGTGTTTTTAGGGTTGCTATAATGCAATAGGATTTGCGGGTTGGCATAGGTGTGGGTTTAGGGTGGATTTAATTGTGGTTTTGGCTGGGTTTAGTAGCGGGTTAGAGTTGGTTTAGGGTCGTTGGGGCTGGTGGGGGGTTTCAGTTAGGTTTAGCCACTGTTTAGCCTGGTTTAGGATGGGTTTTGGGTAGGTTTAGCCTGGTTTAGGATGCTTTAGCGCTGGTCTAAAGCTTAAGGTTGATCTTGAGGTGGCTTCAAGCTGGTTCAGGGTGGGTGTAGGGTTGGTTTAGGCTGGGTTTCGGATTAGCAGAGGGTTGGGCTTGGTTTAGGTTTGGTTTAGGGATGTTTAGGGTTTGTCAGGATTGGGTTGGAAAAGGGTGGGCTTAGGTTTGGCTCAGAGTCTGTTAGGGGTGGGTTTAGGGATGGTCGGTTTAGGGTGCTGGTTTGGGTGCGGGTTGCAAACACTATCCTGGAAGTTTGAAGTGATGCTAGCTGAGGAAGTGGGAAGGCAAACCAAATGCCATAAAAGCACGCCGAAAGCCAAAGAAGCACCCGCCCACCGACGACCGACCGACCGAGTGACCCACCGACCGACCGACCGAGCGACCGACCGAGCGACCGACCGGGGACGCTTCCACGACCCAGCCCGCCAAACCTAGGAGAAAAAGAACTCGGGGCCCGAGCCCTGGAATGGGAACACACCAGGATCTTTTTCTTGCTGGTCCTCGGATGATGGATTTTCAGGCGATTAGGTTCATTCCCCAAATGTTTTTTTTTTCAGAAGCAGCATGTGTTCCAAAGTTTCAGTTTTCCACTAACTGGTGGTTTGGAGTCGGATTTGCAGCCATGGCTTTTGTGGATGGCTTTTTTGGGTAATCCCTCCATTTCACCACCAAGCCACCGATTCGGCTCCAAACCACCCTTTTCGGCTACATGAAACCTTGGTAAGTGGAAACATGGACCAAAAACTGCGGTCCCTTGGTGTAATATTGACCCATACCCGGGTGATATACCCGCCATACCCATGTGTTCCCAAAGTTGATCCCTGCCGCCCAAGACGCCCCACAAGATCTCGTAGGGCTTGTCGGTGGTCCGCTTCCAAGCCTCCCGCGCCCCGCCGGGGTAGACCAGCAAACAGCAGCCCTTTTCCATGAGCAAGTCGCCTCGAATTGGCTTTCCGAGTCCGAAGCTATGAGTCAAAGTTTGAGGGCATCCTAAGTTTGGGTCGCTTTCAAGGAAAACTAACAGGAACAAATTGATCCCAAATATTAAGACACCCCCATGTGACTGGGTGTTCAGCACCGAGTTGAAACAAATAAGTAAGTAAACAAGCTATACACTTGTAGTTTGCGAGTTGTGTTTCCATCAGGGTGTCTTTGAGGTAACCTTTTTGGGTGGTGTTACTTCAGGCTTCCACATGGGTCTGTCTTGTTTTGAGGGTACTCCTTGTTCGCTGGTTTTACGAGCCCGATGTGTTATCCGGGTAGCCCCTTTTTTACAAGGACTCAAGCGTGGCAAAAGAGCTGCGCTAACAAGGGTTATGAGCCCAACATGTTGATCGCTCGGTAGCCATGGACGCTGGGATGCGGAGGCGAAGGGCGAGGTCGGTGGACGCGGTGACCATGGAGGGTACCATGGTGGCGGAAGCCGACGGTGACCTACCTCTTCATGAAGAAGAACAAGGTGGAGAACCGCAGCAAGAGCGAGGTCAGCGGCAGGTGGTGGATGTAAATCCTTTCTGGAGTTCACGGGCGGTGGAGGCCGCAAGGCTGCGAGCAATGAGGCCCGATGGTTTGCCCAAGGTCCCGGACACCGTGAGCCCCCAGAAGGTCGAGACGGAGATGGACGCTTGGGGAGGTGCCGGTGGCGCTCCTGAGGGAGATCTTCCCGGGCAAGATGGAGTTGGTGGCCACCCAGATGCTGCTGGCAGTAGGACGAGAACAGAAGAGTTCTGGAGCGAAATAAGGAGGGACCTGACAGCGGACCTGGAGAATGCGGAAAATGCCGGAATGGCCAACGGCGATGAGCATGGTCTGCAGGAGGAAGGTCGACGTCCAGGTAATGGGCAGGAACAAGGCGGAGATGGAGCTCTACTACATGGGAATGGAAGAGAGCTACCGCATCATGGTGACCTAAGGCCGGGTGAAGGACAAGGGCCACCGGGGAAAGGAATCGGAAGGCCTGGAATGATGCGAGGGAGACCTGTGGAACGTGAAGCCGAACTACGCGGTCCAGGTTGGGCGGAAGGCGGAGTTGGGAGACAAGATCCACGAGCTCTTCGGCAAGGAGGAAAAGGAGATCTACTACATGGTGGGCGAGGACCACATGCAGGTGAAGATCAACCAGATGATCTTATGGAGGACCAAAGCCTCAGAGATCAGCGGCTGTGGGAGGCGGCATGCAAAAGGACGGGCAACAGAGGGGTGCTCCCTGGCCAGAGCTCGCAGGTAGCAATGGGGGCATCGAAGAATCTGACCCGGCTGGATCTGGACTGGCTTTGGAACGACGAGCACAAGGTGTGGGTCCCTGAGAGAGCTCAACGAGATGATGATGACGAGCTGATCGGAGACATGGACCTCGCGGAAGAGATGGAAAAGAACTTCATGAAGGCGTGCAGGAAGATTCGCGGAATGGAGCAGCAGAGGAAGTACCTCTTCGACACGATCAAGGACCTGAGGGCGAAGGAGAGAAAGTGGCAGTTGGAGGCAGAGTTCTGGAAGGCCAGATGTGATGAGAAGGAAGCGGAGAGGTTTGTGACGCCTGCCGAGAAGATGGAGGTGTTTGAAACGCCGATGGAATCTCATCATTTGATGATGGTGCCGCCAGAAATGCCGCCACCGCCGCCTCCACCCCCAAGGGAAGGGACACCGAGACGGAGATCAAGGTCCCCACCAAGGTCGCCGTTGAGAGGTACAAAAAGGACACCGGGAGGAACAGCGCTACCTGAAGGAGATCCGCCGCGTGACGAACGCAAAGATGATCGTGGGTGGCAAATCCAGTGGTCGGAGCCGTGGGATGATCGCTGGGGGGAAACAGGGTGGGAATCCCATCCATACTCTCAAAGCTGGGAGGCATGGAAGAGCTGGAATGTCTGGGAAAACACGGAGGAGGTGAAGACCGTGGTTGAGCAAGTGGAGTCAGGAGGTGCTGGTGGCAAGGTGGAGTTGACGGAGTTGATCTATGACCATTCTCCGTTGACTCTTGGAGACTGGCTGGCACAGGTTGGGCCGCAGATGAGTGATCTGTCCCAGGGAGCGGCGGAATGGTGGGCCGGAACAATGGGCCAGGCGAAGCAGCTCTACGAGGTCTGGTTGAAGTCAACCCCGCTGGAGAGGCTCAAGATCACGGTGGACATCCCGGAAAGGCTAAAGACCCCGCGGTTTGTCAGGACAGAACAGCGGGGGGTCACGCTTCTGCTGAAGGCGGTGCCGGAGGAGATCCGCAAAGAGTTGATCTCAGCGCGGGAAATCACATCGACCGGGGTGCTGTACCGGTTGCTGGTGACCTATCAGCCAGGAGGACCAGGAGAACGAGCTTTGATCCTGAAGAAGCTCACGGACCTGGGCAACCTGAGGAACTATACGGAAGCGGCCTCATCACTGAGGGAATGGCGGAGGTACTACCTGCGGGCGCAGGAAATTGGAGCTACGCTTCCGGATCCAACTTTGCTGGCGGCGGCTTTGGAGCGGGTGGTTCAGCTTGTGAACAAAGGTGGAACACAGGCGTTCAGGGTAGCCCAGGCGAGATCTCAGTTGGGACTGGACACAGCCCCGACATCGCTGGGGATCTGGAGCTACTCCGAGTTGCTCCTGGCGGAAATGGACACGGCAAAGCTGATGACCAGCGAAGGAGTGGTAGCCAAGGTGAAGGCGATGAGTGGCGGCAAGGAGCATGCCGGCAGTCATCAACACGGAGCTGGATCCGCCAAGAAGGAGGTGAACAACTGCAGGTACTTCATCTCGGAGAATGGTTGCAGAGCTGGCCGGAGTTGCAAATGGCCCCACGACTGGGAAGGCGTCACAGATAAGGCGGCGCGATGCTGGACCTGCGGTGCGAAGACCCACAGGAAGGCAGACTGCACTGTGAAGCCGGGGAACCTGTATGGGGGGAGCCGACCAACGCCGAAGCCGGCGGCAACGGTAGCGAAGTGCGAGCTGGGTGGCAGCTCGGGGGGAGGTGAAGGCACAGGTGGTGGTACAGGCGGTGAAAAATCGCAGTTTCAAGGTGGTGGAGAAGCCAGCAACATGGTGGAAAAGGATGCTACATCGGCAACGGCGGCTACTACAGGTGGTGGAACTATGGCCGGTGGAGCGGGCAGCGGAACGGGGGAGTTGCTAGCCGAGGCGACCAGTCTCCTTCGATCGCTGAGGTTGCCGTCGATGAATGCGGTGATCGTGATGAACCAGATGAGCAAGGAAAGCCTCGGCATGGGCCTCCTTGATGGAGGAGCAACACATGCACTCAGGCCTGGAAGAAACCAGGCAGAATGGAACCAGGCCGAGATCGTGGAGGTGCACTTGGCGGATGGTTCGAGCACAAGAATGCGGAGCAAGCCGGGAACATTGACGCTGCTGGCAGAGAAGGGCACGCAGGTCATTGTGCCCATGGGAGCGATGACGGAGGTGGGTTACATAGTGACATGGGCCAACGGCGTGTGCAAGGTGACCTACAAGGGCAAACCGGTGGGGGTCACGATGATCGCAGGATGTCCTATGGTGGAAGAAGGAGTGGCCTTGGAAATGATCGAGCAAATGGAGCAGAAGAAAGCAGAGCTCAATTGGAAACTGGCGATGCTGAAGGGCCAGGTGGAGCCGACCAAGAGCTTGATCTATGAGGAGGCCATGCTCAAGGCGTTGAAGGAGTTCTTCGTGGACGTCCCGGACAGGTTGTTGGCGAAGTTGGTGGTCACACAGGAGTACGACGTGACGAAGTTGCCGTGGAACAGGCGGAAAAGGAGGAAGATGGAGAGAGCAAGGAGAATCCACCTGCATCTCTTCTCGGGCACGGAAAAGAAGTGGGCAGACATGGAGGAGAGGGAAACGATCATGATCTGCTTGGACAAGGTGAACAACCCTGGGCAGGATTTGCTCAATGATGATGTTTACAGTTACCTCATCGCCTTGGCGAAGAGTGGAGCTGTGGTCAGTGTGATAGGGGGTCCGCCCTGTCGCACTGTGTCTGCCTGCAGATCAAGGTCGCCAGGCCCCAGGCCGGTGAGAAGCGAAGAGCATCCCTACGGGTTCGCGGATCTCACGCATTCTGAGAGAGAAATGGTGGAAGGGGACTCCGTGCTTTGGTTGAGGATGATGACGTTGTACATCGTGGCAGAGGAGACCGCGAGAAGCCGGAAGCTCCCGGCGGTGGCGTATGGGCAAGAACAGCCTCGGGACCCTGGGGACTACAGGGTGGACATTCCGAAGGAAAAGCTGGTCAGCGTCTGGCGATTTCGGGCGTGGAAGGCATTTGCCAAGCGGTACGAGATGGAGATGATTCATTTTGATCAAGGACCGCTAGGGCATGAGCGAAGAAAGCCGACAACAATAGCCACGAACCTGGAGCAGATGCGGGGACTGGGGGAGGTTGCAGGACCTGGTCAAGGCGGAGAAGCATGGTCGGAGAACCTGCAGGAGCGGATCACTCAGACCAAGAGGTGGTCAGCATGGGCGCCGGGGCTGGTGCAAGTGTTCAAGGAGGCGCTGCAGAATCATGAGAAAGAAGGGCTGGGTGTGGTTCGAGCTCTTCGGCCTCTAAGCGCTGCAGCAATGGAGCAGTGGAAAAGGCATTTCGCGTGCGATCACCAACCAGCACGGCGAGATTGTCGGGTCTGTGTGGAAAGCCAAGGAAGAGGCCGAGCACATCGGAGAGTTCAACATCCACAGGCGTACACCTTGGCGGTGGATCTGTCGGGAAAACTGGCGGCTGGGAAGGATCAGAGATGCCAGGCGAAGTACTTCGTGGCAGCGGTGTACACCTATCCGGTGAATGGAGAAGGAAGATCTCTGCTTGCGGAACCTCAAGAAGAAGCGGAACCGGAAGCCGGAGATGTGGAAGAAGTGGAAGTTGATATGCTGGAAGAAAAGGAGGAAGGAGAGCAGATGCCCGAGGAAGAGGTCAAGAATGAGATCCAGGCGGGGGACATCTGGGAGAAGAAGGTAGAAGAGATGCAGGATGTGGGGGTCACCAACCTGACGTTTGTGGAGCCGATCACATCAAGACAGGCGTCGGATGTCATCCCGGCGATCGCGCGGATCTATGCGAGGCTCAGGGAGATGGGTCTGCCGGTCTATAGGTTGCACACGGACCGAGCTCGAGAACTGATGGGAGTGCAGCTGAAACGCTGGGCTCAGGACCGGAACATCGTGAAGACAACGGTCCCGGGGGACGCCTTCAAGGAGAACGGACGGGTGGAGGCAGAGATCGGGGTTCTAAAAAGGGCGACGAGAACATTGCTGAAGGCGGGCGGAGAACCAGCTACCTTGTGGCCGATGGCGTTGAGGCATGCTGGAGAGCGACGCCTACGGAGGCAATTGCACGCGGTGGGTCTGCCGGTGAAGGAAATGCTGCCGTGGGGGACGATCGCCTATGTGAAGAAGAAGAGTTGGAATGAAAGAGGTCAGGACTGGAGGTTTGACCGCGAACGGGTCAAGATCATGGGCCCAGATGCAGTGATGTCAACAACATCAGGTGGCTATTGGGTGAGGAGCTGTGAGGATGGACGGCATTTTGCCACCACGGATGCGATCAGGGAGCCCGAGGAGGTGATCATCGACCCGGGGGAGGAAGTGGTACTTGAGGAACGAGTAGGTGCGGACCTCTTGATGCCGAGAGCGGAAAGGCCAAGGAGGCGACTGCGGGAAAAAACAGCTATGTCGACGATGATCGTCGAGGGGGAGAAGGTAGAGGACCAGGCCCACTTCGAAAAACGGCACCAACATGTCACTCAATGGGTCAAGGAGGAGTTGGAGATTTTAGATGCAGAAGGAGAAGATCAAGAGATGTGGCTTGGAGTACTACGAGAAGGGCTTCAACGGAGGAACCACATCGAAGCTGCACTGAACCGGATGCAGGTCGAGGGCGCAGCGAAAGCAGAAGAGGAGTGGCTCGTGACGAAGACGGTGTCGATGGGCGAAGTGAGGAGTGAACTGGAAGAATGGAAGGTGGCGGCGAAGAAAGAGTACACGGCATTGGTGGAGGAAAGCAAGGCGGTTAAGCCGATCAGGAAGAGGGACATCGACCAGATCCAAGGCCCTGTCGAAGTTCTTCCGGCCAAGGCTGTGTGTACCAGGAAAGCGCCGGATGGGCGCCGGAAGGTCAGAGGAGTGGTGTGCGGCAACTATTCAGCCGGCAAGGATGCGGAGAAGCTGTACGCGGGAGGTGCAGACGGGTTGCAAATCCGGATGGTGCTGAGAACTGCGGGACAACGAGGATGGAGCCTTTTGTGTACGGACATCCGCACGGCGTTCCTCAATGCTCCGCGAAGAGATGATGGCAGGACGATTGTCATGGAGGTCCCGTCGGTGTTCAAGGAGTTGGGCATCGCTCAAAGGGATGAGATGTGGGTCGTCGACAAGGCGGTCTATGGACTAACCACAAGTCCTAGAGACTGGAGTGTTCACCGGGACATTGAGATCCGCAAGATGGAGTGGGAAGGAGATGGAAAAAGGATGAAATTCCTGGAGACAGAGGAGCCGAACCTATGGAGGATCATTGAGGTAGAGACCGGGAGGGTGCGAGGACTGATGTCCATCTATGTGGACGACGTGATGCTCGCCGGCGAGGACAAGATCATTGAGGCGGCCAAGGCAAGGATGGAGGACGGAGATTGGAAGTTGTCCCCGGCGGAGTGGGCAACGGCTGAGGTGCCCATGAGGTTCTGCGGCTTTGAGGTCTACAAGAAGGATGATGGGTACTTAGTGAACCAGAAGGCCTTCGCGGAGGACTTAGTGGCCAAGTGGGACATCAAGGAGGGCATGGAGGCATTGAGCTACAAGCTGCCGGATGAGGACAGCAAGGATGGAACCCCGGACGAGATCAGAGAGGCTCAGGCTATCACGGGCGCTTTGCTGTGGTTGGCTTCGAAGACGAGACCGGACATTGCGGTGGCGGTCGCAGCAATGTCGAGATGGACAAGGAAGGGTGTGGAGGTTGTCAACCTGGGCAAGGACGTGTTGAGGTATGTCAAGGCAACCACTGATCGGGGCCTGAACTATGGACCGGTTGGAGGATGGGCGTCAAGAGAAGGCCTTGGCATGAAGAGGCGCGTGAACATGGTGGAGGTTTTCGCGGACATCTCCTACGCGTCGGGCGGGGAGGACAAAAGCGTGCAGGGCATTGTGGGCTTTGTGGAGGGAGCTCCGATTTGCTGGGAGTCGGTGAGACAGCCCTTTGTTGCACAGAGCACGGCGGAGGGTGAGTTGATTGGATACTGCGAGGCGCTGACGGTGGGCAGGGCCTTGGTGTCGCTCACGGAGGTCGTCACTGGCGAGAAAGTGGAGTACAAGAGAATGTACGGGGACAACATGGCGGCGATCAGCCTGGCATCCAATGGAGCAGGGAATTGGAGGACTCGACACCTTCGTATCAGGGCTTCGGCTTTGAGGTGGGCCTTGGAGGAGGGTGAGTGGGTGTTGGAGCACATGCCGGGTGTACAGTTGGTGGCTGATGGTTTCACCAAGCTTTTGTTAGGTCAGGCTTTTGGTAGCTTTTTGGTTGAGCTTGGTATGGTGAAACAGGGCCATTGGGCATACAAGAAGAGCCACTGGGCCGCCGAAGGGCACAAGAAAAAGATCAAGATCGCTAGGGGAGATGAACCAGCGACAGTAGGAAGCAAGATCGCTAGGGGAGATGAACCAGCGACAGTAGGAAGGCCTGACGGGGAGGAAGCCAGGCAAAAAGGCCTGAGAAGATTGGGCAGGGAAGATGAACCGCCCACAAAGAAGTCCAGGGCAAATGAACCGGACTCAACCCCGGAGGATGGCCGAAGAACCGCAGCTGTTTTGGATAAGAACCACTGCCCATCGGGCTGCCCTCCCAACCTAGGTGAAACTAAGGCTAGGATTATGATGGCGATAGGCGCAAGCCTTGTGGCAAGGGCGGAAGGAGCTAGAGCCGAGGCGGAGATCTCGGGCGTGGAGATGATCGACGTGATCATTGTGATTGGAGGTATCTTGATGGCGATCGGAGCTGCGGTGGTGGCAAAGTGGACGGCCAAGGCGGCCAGCAACGTCATGAAGAAATTGTGGGTGGGGCCGGGAGTTGGTCGGGACAACTCGGTGGTGAAGCCTGCGAGAAAGGAGGTCGACGAGGTCGATGAGCAGCGGAGCAGGAGTTGGTCGCAGAGGAAGGGGCTTGAGCGGCGGAAGCCAACTTCGATGAGGCTGATCGTTGACGATGTGGAGGTTGAAGTCAAAAGGCAGGAGCGTGGTTCCGGAGGGGGTCATGATGCTGCTGGAAGTGGAGAGGAGGCTCGCAAGGAGCCTGGTGGAAGTGGAGAAGAGGCTCGCAAGGAGCCGGGAGGAAAGGAGGAGGTCGAGGAGGAGGGCGGCAGTGCGTCATCATCGGGAGCATTGCACAGGCCGCCATTCAAGAAGTGCAGTACAAGTTGGAATCAGTTTCAACACGACCATGCCGGACGCGGCTGGACCATGGACTACATGAGGAAGAAATACTACGAGGAGAAGAAGGGGAAGTAGTTTTTGGGTCGTGCCGGTAAATAACCCGGCCGGCGGAGCGGCACAGAAGTGCCGGGGGGAGCCCGATGTGTTATCCGGGTAGCCCCTTTTTTACAAGGACTCAAGCGTGGCAAAAGAGCTGCGCTAACAAGACGAGAAATCCAAAAGGACAACCAACATTTGAGGGGGTCCAAATCCTTACAAGCAGACGCGGCCAGATCAACTCTCGCCGTTCTGGACCTGTCTTTTATTCCCAACGTCTCGTCCCAGAGTTGAATCGACGAACCCTGACTCGACTGGTTTCTGGGTGACAATGAAACTCATGTGATCCTGGCAAACAAAATTAAAATGCAACACAAGCTATGTAAGACAACGCAATGCATGAAAATTGTATGACAAATCCATGAACTATAAAGAACATAACATGTTGACTGAAACTAAACGAACAACATGTGTTCCAACAGCTGGTTTACAACTTTGCATTGAAGATGTTTGGTGAACCTCACTGTTGTTCTGTCTGAATGTATTTCGTGAACAATATTGAGCGAACCCGAACACGCTGACATGATGTCAGCTACTACCACACATACGCGCAAACCTACATTGGCCAAGCAAGTGAAAGCCTACTGATTCCAAAAACCTCACGGGCCCGGGAGCAAAGCACTCCGAACCCCCCCCTGCCATGAAGCCAAACGCGGTTTGGATGTGACCGCCTTTGTGGATGCCCCCTTTATCGCAGTATAATATCGCTAACGGGTCAGCAGCGAATAGACAGAACCGGGTGGTTGTTATGCGGTTTGTCATACTCGTCAAACCCCGCGGGATTCCCCAAGAGGGCCCTAAACTGTAAACCTGCACAAACTGTTGTAGTTCACCAAATTAAAATTGCATCCACTAAAATAACCTACAATCCAACAACCGAATTGAAAAACAAGGAATCCCAGAAGGAACCCCGTCCAGAAGACCCACCAACCCCGCAAACTCGCTCCTTTGACTGCGCAGCTGTTGAACAACTACCTTTCAGCGGCGCCTAAAACCCAGTGACTTTTGGCCATGCCAAGATTGAAAAATGTCTATAGAACAAATGCACCAGGTAGTAAAGGAGCCCTATGTCTATGGAAACCAGACTTGGTTCTGCCAAAACCTCCCTGCAACCCAGTTACCTGCTGTGGAAGTAACTTGGACTTGCTGGGAAGATACCACGCGAAGTACACTTCACGTCTGAACTGCAGTCCAAAGTAGTACACGAAGTACGCTTCCGCAGCCCTGCTTGACCGCAAACTTGCGGGGAGGTCCCTCGATATTCGCGAGACTTTAGCGGATGCTGGAAAGTTGCGCGCAACAACACTTGCAAGCTTTAAAACTCCAACAAGGTGCTTTCTGCTGGCAGTTACTTTTACAGCGACGTAGTATTGCGTCAATCCTCAGACCGCGCTTTCCTCCGACCAACTTAGTCTGTGTGCGTTCTGCGAGCACTGAAGGGTAACACTAAGACCATAAGACCTTCCACTTCCTGACGACTCCCATATACATACATTATCATACACACATATTACAATGTGTTTCTTTCATATACACATTGTTTGCGGGAGGGAGGGTACCTCATTTTCCGAAGCAAAACACACTCTTCCGGGTTGAGGATCCGGAAAGCCTGTCTTCTAGGTGATGTAGCCTGTCTTTTCCTGCAACAAACCTCGATTTCCCCGACAAAACACATTTTCCGAGCGTCAATTCCGGCGAGTACCATCCACCGCCCCAATGGAGTACATCACCTCCCCCAGCACAGGCACGGAAAACCTGGGCGCAAGCATCCTGCCCAAAGACTTCATCTTGCGCAAACAAGAAGTATGCTGTATGCTTACATATCAAAAGATATGTTGCTTGTTCTGCCCTACCAAAATAGTATGATTAGATAAAACTGCCTCATCTTTACAAACACAGCACCCCCCAATGACTGCTTCTTCGACAGGGTGTGGGGTTTTGAACATCGTTTGCTAACACAACACAAATACCTGGATCTTCCTGCATGCTCAAAATTTCCGCCTTTTCGCTACGAATTGCTTTTTGGGGCAATTGCGCGTGTTTTTTGCCTATGGCCTTTTTTTGCTCAATTTGGGTGTTAAGCGAAATCTCCCCGAATCTACAGGCGAAAATTCCCGACCAACAGGCAAAAACTCCCGACCAACAGGCGAACATTCCCGACCGCGGCGCAAACAAATAGGACCGCCGGCGTTTTTTCGCCCTAGAAGCATTGTTTCACACCAAAGGCAAAAAACACTTGTTTTTTTGCCAACGCCTAAAATTTTGGACCCCCGGAAGGTCCAGGTATGTTTGTGTCCCTTTCTGTTGGTTAATCAGGTTGGTCAAAGGGTTCCTTGTCATTTTAAGGTTCGTTTTTCAGGAAATTCAAAGGGGCTACACATGTTCCCCCTATTTAGACACATACACTCAAAACTACCTCATGGTTGCCCCAACGAAATATGGGTGCTGCTCCACACATGAAATGACAAATTCAAACTAGCATTGAAAGAGATGCCACAAGGTGGGATTGATCCAGCTCTTGCATCGTTTAATGCTTCTGGTCGTGCGGAAATTTCACTAATTACTATAAGCACTGGGTGTTCAATAAGGAGTCTGGAGCACAGATCTTATTTTGGTTTCCTTCTGGGAAATATGTTGCGCCCAAGCCAGAGCCTTCTAGAAGTTAGACAACGCGAAAGCACCTTTAATCATCGGTGAGCTCGTTTGACCCCCCAGGGGAGCATGTGTATTGTCTTAAACGGACACCCCTGGCGAGAGAACCAGGGTCAACATTTTCCAGTATCCCCGGGAACTGTCGCTTGGTGTGAAACAAAGGGGTTTGGAAAAAAAACTAAGAAATAGCCATTCCGAATCCCATTCCCTTTGGTTTCTTTCTGGGAAGATTGACATGATGAGCAACTTAGCACCCATGCAAAACATCCTGCCAACTTCGGCTGAGACGCCAGGCGTGCTCCCCTAAGGGTCGAGGCCAGATGTCCAACCTCAGCTCGCTAACGCTCCGATCAATAGAAACGCAGAGCACATTCCGGGTTCTTTGATTGATTGGCTATGTGATAATCGCCCCTTTGCAACGAGAACCACACCGCTTGGAGTTAAGAGCCCTTGTCTGCTGATAGCAGCGACAAAACATCTACCAACGGTCGCATGCAAACTAAATGGAATCCCAAAGGAAATTGTTCACCCGGACCCTAACAATGGAGCCATCTTCCGCGAGGTTTGATCGTCTAGGAAGAGCATCCCAGCGCCCTCAAACCCCAAAAGAAGCTTGTAAGAAACTTTGGGTTCCGATAGGGTTTTGCTACAAAGCGGGGCCTACTGTCTCAAAAAGCGCGGGTTTGGTTGGTGTTTAAAGGGAAACAAACAAGAAACCACAGTTTTGCCCAAAATTCTAAATTTGGTCCTTTTTCCCAATCTGGAGCCTCATTCAAGGCAAGGTTCCTGTCGTAGAGGCAGTAGATCAGTAACGGCACCTTAGTTGTGACCCAACTCAATCATATGGTGTTCTTCTTCTTGTTTTTGTTTTTTTCTGGAAATCCGCTGCAGCTCACGTGAATGGCTAAGCCTCATCACAGACCGGGTTAATCAGCTTGGTTGCTCATGCTTGCTTCCAGCATGCGCCAAATGAGAGCTTCTCCACACGGCCATGGACAACAATCCGACACTACCTGAACGCACACTTGAGGTGGCGGGGTACTCAGTAAGTGGTAAGAATAACTCAGTTTACAACCCACTGAGGAAGGGGGGTTGATCTATGTATCAAGGGGCAGCACGAAACAGTAATGGGGTCTGACCTTGGTTGCCAGGGTAGAAACTCAGAGAAAAGGGAGAGAGCTGCGCACTTGCACAATCGGGGCGCTCCAATCTATGCGCGATGAGTTCTGCGCAGAACCGTATGTAACTCTGTGTATGTGTACTTGAACTGAGCGATCAATTCGGCATGTCAAGTAAGTAGTTCTCTCTCCCTCTCTCTTGCACCAGTTGGAATTTATCCACAAGTCGGAGATGAACCCCCAATCCAAACGCCCTGGGCTCCGGCTCCCTTTTTCAAGAGGAGACACAGAACCTGGAACCCAAACAGCCGCTTTGTGTCTTTTGGGGGCCTCCCTTTTGGCTCCATGGGCAATCTGCAGAGGAGTATCCTGACTACTATATAATTTACAAGCCAGGAAGTGAGGAATCGCCCAGTAAGGCACCTTCAGCGTGGGTGAAGTCGTGTTACCCCCGATCAGTCAGCTCGACCAAACACATTCCGAGGGCTTGAAATGGCCAAAGGGACATGGAGAGAGCTCTAAAACTTTGGTTACACTTACAGCTCCATTTTTTTTTAATAGACCCCACAAATTTGGTTGGTGTTTAAAAAGGTGTTCCGCATTTTGAGACAAACCCCATGCGCTCATGGTTGCGGAACAGGGACCCCTGTCTCTGATACTCTGTGGCCGATTCGAATCCATCCCAAAGAATTTGTCAGACAACACAACCCTTCCAGATCACCCGCAACAATGACAGCAAATCCACTTACCAGGTATGCACCCGAGGGTAGAATTACGGGATGATTCCCCTTGGGTATTGCAGAAATGGCCACCAATTGTCCATGTAAACATGCATCAGAATAGGGGCATTCCACCAAAAGGTGGCCTTCCTTTCAATTGCCCTTTAAATGGGCCCCATCTGTACCTGCTACACCCTCTCCCTTTCGCAGCCCCAAAAGGTTCTCTTTTTGGACTGTACGGGGAAAACTAAGCATGAATCCCCTTATTGAGGGTCCGGAACTCCCCATAAGCCAAACCTCGCAGCAATCCGAGGGGCATCCACCCCAAGGATGGCGTGGTTCCCCACGAAGAGCAGGCGCCGCGTTTGGCCCCCGAGCTCCTCGAAAAGAGCATGGACTTCCGGCTCTCAGACCCAGCGCTACTGATTTGAACGGATTCGAACGGGAACCTCAAACTGAGGGGGACTGCAAACGTCAGTAAGTTCCTCTTAAAACATGTGTAGCTTCCTGTTGATTCCTTCACCTTTGAAACTGACCAAAAAAACTTTCCGCTTTAAAAGATTGCCTTTAAAGGGTGGTCTACTGACATGCCCGCCTTCTGGGGTTGCCAAACAGTGAACCCTGCTACTATGTGCTCTTGTGTTGGTAGATGTTAACAGGATTTCCCCTCTAAAAAAGGGAAACATACCCTCAACAAAAAAGACGCACCGTCATATGAGCAGCGCCCAAAACCCGAGCTTGCCTTGGCCATAAGGGTCTATGCAGCCTTACTAGATCCCTTATAAAACCAGACAATGGAACCACCTGCTAAAATAACTAATACAAAATTTGGGAGCTGCTCATATGAGCAATGGACGTGCTGGTACCAGGGTATCGGTTTGGGTGAAACATGTATCGGTTTTGCAGGTTGGGTATCTGGCTGTGGTGGTCCCGATATTGAAATGGCCTACCCAAAACCATGCAAATCATTGCAAGGGCGCCACATGTTTCTGCTGACTGACCCTTACTGACCTCTGATGCAGTTCAGCAACCAAAAGTCCTTCCGCTGGGTTCCCGCTCTGCAAGTGACCCGGGTAGAAAAAGGCATCCCATTTGTGCTTCAGTGGGCAACCTAGGGGTTTGAAGGGGATCCGTTGAACAAGTGGGTTCCTAGTATGCTTGCCTTTTTCATGGGGACTTCAGAGCAATTCAACAAAATTAAATAACTTATGTGAGGGAAAATTCACACCATGGCTCTTTTGCTCAAATTCTGCGACCCAGCTATTGTGTGTGTGTGTGTTTCTGTGTGTCCGTGTGTCCGTGTGTCCGTGTGTCTGTGTGTCTGTGTGTCTGTGTGTCCGTGTGTCCGTGTGTCCGTGTGTCCGTGTGTCGGTGTGTCTGTGTGTCTGTGTGTCTGTGTGTCTGTGTGTCTGTGTGTTTGTGTGTCTGTGTGTCTGTGTGTCTGTGTGTCTCTGTGTCTGTGTGTCTGTGTGTCTGCGTGTCTGCGTGTCTGTGTGTCTGTGTGTCTGTGTGTCTGTGTGTCTGTGTGTCTGTGTGTGTGTGCGCGTTTGTTTTTCAGGTGGAACCCTGTTTGTGTGGTGTTAAAACTGCTGTAGGGCTCTCATGTTCGGTTCCAAAGTGGTGCAAAGACAAGTTCCGAGGATGATTCGACTGGAAGTTGCCATGGGGTTGGTACACCCAAACAAAGTATGTTCCACATTCCGCATCATCTCTACCCTGCAATCAAAATGTTACTAAGTGAGGTATGCTTAGTCTACCCTATATGTAAGACTATTCTTGGCGACCCCGGTCAGATCGGGCGCCTCTGTGCCGAAGAGCACCGGAGGGCTGATGGCGCGCTGGGGCTTCAACAGCACCTGAAGACGCCCAGGTCCATTGGGGCAAACGGTGGTGCATTCCCATAGGCTGCAAGTTCCTTCCGCAAAGGGCTGTAACCCAACTACTACCAGCACCTTTTAAGGGGGACTGCTTATGTCCAACATTTCAACTGTCCAAAAAGCAGTCGTCGGGATCCTTGGTAGGGAACTTTGCCTGTTCAAGTCCGCTTTACAGCCCTTTGATTCGGGGGGTGGCATCAACAAATCCCGACCCGCCAAAACCAAAAACGCAGAAGGGGTTCCCGAAGCAAAGAACGGTGGTACTTCCTTGCCAGAATTTAAAAGGGCATCGCCCCATCCAACAAAAGACAACGAAGGCTTCCCCAAAGAGACACGTGTCGACAGAAAGGCTTACCCTCACAAAACCCACAAACAAGCCAAGGGGCACCCCTCCCACACATAAAGCAAAGAAAGGGAAAAAGCCAAGCCAAGCACAGGGTGAAAACCGCCAGTTGCCAAAAACACACGTCCTTCCACGTGCCTCCATCATCTTCAGCAAGGCCGTGCCCTTGGCCGGAGCCTCGAAGGCTAGCAAGTCCCGCTCCTCGCAGCCCGAAACTTTCTTGTGGCGGTCTATTCTGCGCCCCCCTCAAACGAAAAAGGATGCTTGCCGTTTTTTTGGAGAACACTCACGCTTTTCAGTGTGTTTATTTGTAGTCCTGGCCTGAAAAGATAGAGTTGGGTGAAATGGGCACAAGTCCAACTCACTTTGGACGCTCGTCATCCTCTTGGCCCATCAACTGGGAATGGTGCCATTTACTTTCACTTTGGTGCCCTCACCTTTTGGTTCCCATGCTAGGGTTCCAAAAGGGTACCCCCCCCCCGCCATAAAAACAACATGGAACCTGGAAATACATCGAAGAAGTCCCTGGCACCCCAAAGCTGATGTTTCAAGCCCCCCGCCCACTACAATCAAGAACATGAGGGTACAGTAGTTTCTATGCAAACTCGACAAAACCCAACAAAAAAAAACCTAGATTCTATTTAACCCCCACCCCCAAACAAAACAACGAGGATGCGTTCGTATGACAACCCTCCCTCTCGTCCTAAGAAACAGAAAAAACAAACAAAAAAACGTATCCCCAACAGCCCCAAAACCTCATCTAGGCAGAGACCCCATAGCTTCCAGCTGTTGGGAGAAAAAAAAAGAAGCTAAAAACGCACAGACCTATATATATATATGAATACATATATAAAAATATATGAATATATATATATATATATAACGGCCGCTTTTCGCTCCTGGGCGGACTCCTCTAAGGCGATGTAGGGCTTCGGATCCCCCCGGATCAGCTCGAAGAGCCTGAGTGAGGCTGCAGATCAGGGGTACGCTTGGCTTAGGGTTGGCTGAGGTTTGGCTGAGGTTTGGCTTTGGGTTGGCTGAGGTTGGGTTCAGGGTAGGTTCAGGGCGGTGGGTTTAGGGTGCAAATTCGTATTGAACTCAAAGGAACGCAGAACCTCTGCAAAAATCGCATGCCCAAGCCCAAGCAAGCCACCCGTCGGTAACCAACAAAACCCGGCATCTGACTAACGGGAAAAGTCCTGACCAACCAACTATAGGGGTAACTGGGATCCCCTAATTTTGACCCCAGTTATTAAGCAGGGGGGTGTCCCTAGAAGATAAGACGCCCCACTCCCCCTTAGTACTCAAATGGGGTATTACTAATTGATCAGGAGTAGGCATTAGGATGAAATCTAACTAGCTCCTTTGAGATGCTGATCTGGGTAGGTCGGAAATAAACCGCCCATGGGTTGTCTAATATAGCGGGCTTATCATATGATTATGACTCAAGTTGGTTTCAAAAGTGCCCCAAGACTCGACCCCATTCTAATCGTGTTCTGCTGCAAAGTCACTGGCACGGACGAAATCTTAAAGAGAAACGAAGGGAAAGGGAACCCAAACCAAGCTGCCCTTTTCTTAGCCTGCCTCCCAACCCCCAGAAAAGGTGCGAAGCAATGAAGGCGTTAATAGAATGGTTTCGAGAACTCTTCTGGAGGGGTGGGGGCGTCCAAACAAAAAAACCTGGAACCCCCTTGGCTGTAGGACCAACAAGAAAAGCTCACTTGATTTTACAGGACCAAATTGTTGGTAGTTGACTTTACAGGGCCACCCCTACCAAAACGGACACCGCTGTCTGGGAAAAAGACTTTTGTCCCGGAAAACGATCTGCCGAGCGAGGCGCCGCGAGGTGCAATAGGTGAGGATGCCGTTCAGCAAGGCGAGCGCTCGCCAGCGGTTGATGGTGGCTCTGGCCAAAGTGTGGCCAGCGGCGCTGTAGTGGACTGCTGCACTTGCGGCGCCCACAATGCCGAGGCCAATGAAGGGTGCCATTCCTCACTCCGAGATATCACTACGGTAGCAGTGGGGGCGGGGAAATATTCCTCACCCCTGATCAAACAAAATGGCAACTCTAGGGAACAAATGGGGGACTAACAAATCTTAGTCAGTGTATATAATTCCTCCTGCAAATGCTGTCTTCCACCTGCGTCTTCAAACAAGTCAGTAACTCCACCCGCTCAGCGTCAATCAGTTGCAGGAAGGGCCAGCATTAATTGCTGCTTGTGCGACGAGGCAGTCCCGGAATGCCGAGAGGCAAAGACACTGAGTTGTTTGTGTCGCTCTGGAGTTTGTCACCAGGACGAAGTCAGGAGGCGGCGGGAGTTGAGGCTTGTTCTGGCTGACAGCGCAAAGCTGTGTCTTGGCTTCCACGTAGATGTCCCAAAAGCGGGGGGTCGTGCCTGCATTTGCACGCTTGTCAGGTCACGTGGACCTTTGCCTGGCGCCCCAAACACAAGCGTGGGTTTGAAAGCCATTTGAACAGAGCAGAAATCTTTTGAGTTCTGCCGGCTCTGGGGCGCCGGGCGCCGGGCGCCTCGGGCGGGGGGCGCCCCGGGGCGGCGGGCGCCTGGGGCGCCGGGTGCCCGGGGCGCCGGGCGCCCGGGGCGCGCCGGGCGCCTGCCTCCACCTTAGCATCCAACAAGCTGAAAGAAGCCTTGCCAAACGAAATGTCACTTCGCAACAAGTGTTTCCCGTGAAGTGATGTCAAGCAGGACCTGGCAGAATAGGGGGACCGTAGGTGTCCCGTGGCAATTGCGACGCAGCTCGCTTTGCTTTCAGGGAAGTTGTGGTTTGGACGCTGTTTTCCTGTGGTTCTCCTTCGTTGTTTTCGGAAACGGCGCAGGCCATTTCTCAAGTGTCAGTGCTTTAGAGCTTCCGGCTCATTCTGCAGACATGACCCTCTGCTTGCTTTAACGTCGTACAAGCGCAGCGAGTGTGGTTTGTTTGCTTGTAGGATTTTGTGTCACAAGTGAGGCAAAGGGCAGCGCAGCCGGAGATACATTCACTTGCAGACCAGCTTGGGCGTGAACCCCAGTCAATTCAAACTGTGTTGCACGATTACGAAAAGTTTTGCCTGGTCCGCCGGTGCGCGGCCACATCGGAGGCGTGTAGCGCCTTCGCTCCCCGTGGCTTGAGTCGCGGAGTTGCAGCAGAAAATGCGAGACGCTCGCGCCACACTCCGTTTTGTTGCGATTGGCAACGCACCTCTGCTTCTCAGAAACAACCGGCGCAAAGAGAAACAGCCACAGCGCAGGCGCGGCCACCTGGCGGCTCCTTTGATTTTTTTCGGACAATCGAGGGTCTCTTGCAAGGGACCCCCAAAAAACCAGTGTAGGGCCTACACTGGTTTTTTGGGGGTCCCATGCCAGGGGACCTACAGCTGATCTGCGTGGGGTCCCTTTCAGGGGACCCCCAAAAAACCAGTGTAGGGCCTACACTGGTTTTTTGGGGGTCCCATGCCAAGGGACCTACAGCTGATCTGCGCGTCTTTTGCAACCTGAAATCATGTGGGGGTCCCTTTCAGGGGACCCCCAAAAAACCAGTGTAGGCCCTACACTGGTTTTTTGGGGGTCCCCCAGAAGGGACCCCCGTTTGACCAAAAAAATCGCAGGTTGCTGTGATAACCTCCCCCCCCACACGTGGTTAACCCAGGCTTTCCGTCTGCCTGTCAGAGATCTGCGCACTACGGCACCACCAACTTGACCGGACCCTCCCTTGTGAGCAGCCTCAAGCTGGACACAAGTGGCAGGCCACTGCTTGCAAACGGAAAGTCCACGACATTGGCTGCGCAAGCTTGGCCAGCGAAGTCGAAGACAAGACAGCGGTCACTGCTGAGTTACCTCTACTTGTGATGGGTATGGGAGCACAGACAGGTTAGTGATTCAAGTCAAACTTGGTGCAGAAGATCCAGTTTCTCGTGGGTTGGCTGAGCGCCCGCGCGAGTATAGGTGGCTTTGCTCTCGCCCGCCCCCTCTCGCCCAACCCCCACTTCTGACACACGTTTACACACGCGCCCGCCTGTTGTGTTCAATGCGCGGTCTTCCTCCAGATCCATACGCCTTTTCCCACCCCACAGACAGCAGTTTGCATGTGCACCTAGGCGACACAGTACGGTGGCTTTTTGCCTTGTTTCTTCCTTGCCAGGCGAGACCGATCCGCGCCTATGGTGAGGCCCTTCGCGCAGCCAACGCGGGCACTGCTGCCAGCCTACCACCGCCGCTTGCCCAAACCTGGCCATTGCGGCGACAGCCTGCAATACGCCGATCATTTTGCAAAGCCATGCTCAAAGTGCGAGAATGACAAATGGCGCGGAGCTAACTTGACAACCCGCCATCTTGCCAGCTGCGCCGGGGAAGAGGCCAAGTCTTCGAACCTCTTTTTGGCGCCTCGTGTGCCTGGAGGGCAAACAAAAAAAACAATGCTACGGCTGCTTTCGTCACAAGCAAACAGATGTTGCTTGGCTGTGACTATGTCTCGCCGTGTGGTTTAGCATGCCTGCCATGATCAACGTGCGCACCCTCGGTGGTTGGATCCTGCAGCGCTTTGCTCAGCCGCTATTGTTCGGATGCGGCCACGCAGTCTCCAGGTTGGAGGCATGCTTGGCACGCGTGTCGAGACAGAGCTACCCATGTCTACATTCCAGGAGATGCGCTGCATTTTCGGGGGCATTGCGGGACTTGCCAGTAAGAAGGTCATTGCGAGAGTAAGCCATAGTGCTTGGCCACGAATACGCGGGTTGCAATCCTGAAGCCCTCCAACTAGGCAACGTAGTGCTGGAAAGTATGCCAACGCGGCCTCGTGGCAAGAGACTGGATGTCTATGTTGTTGAGACGGAATAAGGTCTAAACAAGTGCGAGAAAGACATAATCCGGGCACTGATTCTTTGGCCTTGATTCCTTTATGTAAAATGTCAAATCTTGTGACCCTGTCATTTGGTCCCATCCGTAGCCAGCCAGCAAACGAAAAAGGGTTTTGGGCGCTGATTTGTTCAAGAGCCCCCTTCACGGGGAAACCAAAAAGAGGCAAGCAACAGTTCAGCCGAGATGCTCAAGTAGAGGCGAAACAAATGAGCACGCGACGCCCACTTCAGGAACAGCAGCTTGATGCCGAAGCCGTAGGAAATGGGCATGGTGTAGAGCACCAGCAGGCAAAGCTTGTACCCCAAAAACCCCACGAGGATCGTGTCCTTTCAGCTTCCCTCTCCGCAACGGCAAAAGGGAACAGGGCTCTAACAAATGGAAACATATTTGTCTTCAGGCTAAAAGCCACCCCAAAGAAAGGGTTCGGAAGGAACCTCCTTAGAAGAGAGTCTGATCTGATCAAAGGGGTCCGGGTAGGGGGGTCCTGCCTAGCTTGGGTGTTCAAAGTGGGGGAGGATCCCCAATCCGCAGTGGGGCACCACGACCATCTGGTACGAGTATGAGGACTAAGGACAATTTTCAATGCAAACCCCTAAATAGCGATAAAAAAAGGGTCCACCTGAATGACAATTGGAAGGGCTATTAGCTAGGGATAGGGGTCAAATTAGGCACCCACACAAGAAAGAAAACAAATGTGCCACTCAGCAACCGGGTGTCCATGTGGCCAAGGGTGAACTGCAGCCAATCGTTGCTCACCACGTCCCCCACGTTTTGCTCCAAAGGCTCTTGCCTTTGCGCTTCCTCAGCTAATCTGCTTTCCCAAACACCGGCCGGTTTGACCGACGTACCTGAACATTCACAGCAGGTGTGTAAATGCGTACACATATTTGCACGCGCGTGATATGCATGTATCATACATATATGAATATGTACTGGCTCATAGATGCACATTTTTACACACAAGCTTACGCGCGTGCCTCAGCGTACAGATCTAGGCAGCATAATGACAATACTACGTAGATACACGGACATGCAAACGCTCTCAGCAGCTGCGTGGCCATGGGGAAGCAATGCATTCTTCTGGTTGGCTTTAAAGGAAGACTCTCGCCAAACAATTGAAAACGCGGGCCACTGAGCAACTGGGCGTTACAATCCCTTCAACATCTGAGTTCTATTTGACCCACTTCTGGGGTTTACAATGCAAAGGAAGAAAAGCTGATCCTGTGCCATAGTTGGTTAACTCTAAACTCTTAACACTATTGTGTTTGGACGAGCCCCCAGCCAATCACGGACCGGATGCTTTTACCCCTGAAATCGCTCGCCAGGCTTGTTTCGTGGAAGCACAATGAGACAAACAAATGGCACTGATAAACTCCCAGAACCAAATTGAAACCAGTGGAACCCATCTATTGTCAACCAAATTGACCTTAAAAGGACACCCATGACACGGATCCTAGGATTCAAATCCCCCAGCACCTGAAAAGCTGCATACAGTGTTAAACCAATTGAGAAAATCACGCCCAACCTGCCGCATAACGGACACTTGGCGTCTGTTTTGCAACCTCCTTATAGTCTGTTGCTTTGGTTTTGCTCAGAATTCGCGGGCTGCAACAACTAGGCACAACCCGCCCCCCAGCCGTGGCGCCTGTAGATCGCTGCGTGAGCCATTGGACGACAGCGCCGCCAGGCGCCGGGAGAAGGAGCTGCCGACCCGGCGCAGCGGCGCTTCCGCGAGACGGGTGGTCTCCGTGATCGCTCGCTGCACCGCCTGGGCTGGAAATTCATGGCGGAAAAAACAAAAACGCGAGGACCGGGAAAGTCGAGGGTAACCGCTTGGTAAAATTGAGTTCTTATGGACCAACTCAGGGAAACCAAGAGGTTACAAGGCCGATTCGCTTTGGGCAAGTGAGTAAAAAATGTTGTTTAAACAAGCGTAGGGCCTTTTGGTTTGCTTTAAAGGGGGAGGGGTTACATGGGGCCAACCCCCGAGAATAGTAAAACAGGCTTCAAGAGCAAGTTGGTCCAAGCAAACTGTAACAAGCTCACGCTTTCCCGTTGAAGGGGGCCCGCCTGCCGGGAAGTTCTGAAGCCGAAAAGCACCAAGAGGAACCTCGGAGCGCTGCGACCCGGAATGAACTCAGTAGCTCCAAATATGAAGAGGGTTCCCTTAAACAAATGACGCCTCCCCCCGAGATCTGGGCAGAATCCAGAAGTGGACCTTCAAGTCTGAGCTCCTTTTACCTCCAACTCGCATCAACTCGCCATGTTTTGTTTCCAGGTTGATGGCCAGGTCCTTGTTTTGAACTCTCCTCGAGTCCGCATAAACTTGATGAAATCATCCGGATAAATCACGTGCCCGCCTGGTAAATGTTGTATCCACCTCGAAAAGCAAGCTCTCGTCTACCCAGCTGGCAAGAAAATCGAAAACCCTCGAAACAAAATCCCCCCCTCCAAGCCTCCAAGCAAAATCCTACACTGAGCATGGCTGTTGAAAACCACACTTGCAATACCAAGCGGATAACTACCAACACTGCTTTGTCACAATCAAGGGGGTTTCCTTGGTACCACAGAAGCTACAAATAAACCATATTGTTCACAACCACAACACCAAGTGCTGAACATGGATGGTGAATAACCCTTTTGTCGGACAACATTCGTAGGATCGGAGGAGTCTTGAACAGGAGCAAGTCCAATCCCCTGACTTGTCAAAGAATCGAAGGGACATTTCGCCCGATCCGCTATCACAGGGTTCCCCGTGCTTGCCCCTGAAACTTGACCCCACCCAGCAGAAACTCAGTCAGTTGCACTTGCTGCAAGTCCACGTTCAGTTAGCTGTAACCAGATCGATACTACTCCGCTTCCATGTGCCATGTGCCAATCGCCGCCCCCCACCACCCCATGGGTCACCAAAAAAAAGGCACTCCTTTTTTTTGTGGAACTCACTGGGAACCCCCAGTGACCCCTCACTGGGCTCGATTCCAATTGCCAGGCTCGGAGCCATAGGAGTCCGACCCCCGCGCCATTAGCGCGCACCTGCGCTGCGAGCTTGATTTATGTTGTTTTGCAGAGGGTAACAATGATGTTGTTTTGTTTTATCTGCTTGTTCTATGTTTTGTTTTTTGTTCTTTTCAAGTTTTTCTTTTTAATGGTACCTATTACTATGACTTCCTTTAGCTTTTCTATGGGTAGCTCAAAACTTAGGGCTTGGGGCGCCCCCCCAATTAGGAACTGTGAATCTTGGTGGCTGAACTGTGGGAAATTGAGGAGACCCTGCGCCAACGAGGGTATGCCAAAAAGTCCTGGGGGAAACGGGGAAACGTCCCCATTCTTTCCAGTCCACCAACTTTGAATTTCAGAAGACCCGCAATGGCTGAGAGATGCATGAATAGCAAACCACGGGGTCCATGAAAGTCACATCCTCAAAATAAATGGTGGTTTAAAAGAAACCGCGCCAAAAAAACAATTTCAACAACCCTACAATGTTCCCTTTAAGGCAGTGAGCCACAGAAAAGTAGGTTCCCCCGAAGAAAAAACTCTGGGTGCCCCGAAAAGAAGTAATACTTCCAAAAACCATCAGGAAACAGACAACACATGATTGGGAATCCCACAAACAAAGCTTTGCGCATCCGCACCTGGTGCAGCCAACGCCGCAGCAGCGGCGCTCTTTGCAGCAGTCGGCTCCGGTACTCGTGGGCAAACAGGGTGTCCACAGCCATGATGCACACAAACGCGTGGGGTGTTCGCGTTGTAAGTTGCAAGGGTCAAAAAGGAAAACCAAATGGACATACGCGACTTTAGGCTTGGCAGGGTCCCTTGTCTAAGAGAACACCAAGTGGGATCTGGGCACAAGGGCTGGACAAAATGGACGCAATCCTCATCGCAGGTGACCCCAGGTGAGCTTCCTACAAATTCTACTGTGGAGCAACAAGCATGGACTTCTCTCACCCTTCTTCCTCGAATGGCCTACCGGGCCTACTGTTCCCAGACGGAGTGAAGCTAAAACTTGGCTTGAGCACGATCCATTGAGTTGGAATATCATTGGTTAATCCTTGCTTATCTGTGTGAACTGCCTCTTTGCGCAGGAATATTTGAGGTCTGCGTGTTCACGTGTCGAAGTCTAGCCTTCATGCCACTGCGCCTGTATTGGATGGAGCTCATGGTTGATTGATGTTGATTGTGGGTCAGGCTCATGTTCAGCCAGGGCCTGGTTCTAAAAAATTGCCCAATCCTGCTGTCGGCTCTCGTCGAGCCATTTCACACTTGAAAGGCGTGCGATCTGCAGCACACCGCGGTGTGCACAGCAGTGACGCAATGAAACTTGACACACTCGCACCAACACAATGTACAGACGCAAGCAAGCGAGCGAGCGACCGAGCGAGAGAGGAAGCAAGCAAGAAAGCCAGCGAGCAAACAAGCAAGCAAGCAAGAAAACGAAAAAGCAAGAAGCGAGCCAGCAAGCCTGCGAGCAAGCAAGCACACAAGCACCAAACAAAAACCAAACGACGAACCGGCGCCACGCAACAGCGACCACACACATACACACAAAAAACAAAACACAACCACAAACCTGCGATCGCCACCAAACGCATGGATAATGCACCGCTACTGCGGTGCAGTCTGTGAGCTGACCCAATCTGATGCGCAAGCGTGGCGAAAAATGGCTTAAGAACTTGATTTGGCAAGTACAATGATCGGCCTTGCCAAGCAGCTTTCCCAGCGGAATCTCAGCGGATACTTCTCCCTGTTGCAGAGGCTGGTCAAGGAAAAGCGTTGCAAGCGCAGTTGGCTGATCGCTCAGAAGGCCTTGCTGATTGCCTAGCTGAGTGAACGGGGCCTCCAGGATTCGCCACTCAGAATGTCCAGGCTCATCATCGAAGCGAGCGTCAGAGCTTCTGTGCGGGAGCTTCTCCGGATCAAACCCCGGGCGTGGGGTCCTGAAAGACTTCGCGCAACATGCCACCTGAGTCGGCAAAGGCCAGTCATCCTCAAGAAGTGCAAGTGGAGTGTTTCAGCCCGCGCTGCGCGAGGCACGGGAGCAAGGCTAAGAAAGCCGCGAAGCATGTCCTTCGCGTCGGCATCAGCGAACGCGCTTGCTCGTCGACTTCAGCTCGGAAAGGCTCCCGAGCTGTCACCACCTGCACATTCACCACCCAGTCAGAGTGCGTGTAGACGTCCGAGACAAAAACACTATCAGCTTCTTGATGCCGCTCAACGGATCCGCTGGCGTCGCTTCTCTCACAGCACCCTTATTGCCCGTCTCTGCCACCGCCTTGGTGTCCATCAGCTTGCTGGGTCGAACTCTTCAACTCGCTGTCGAACTGTCCCAGGTTAGACTTCAATGCCGCCTCAAGGTCTATCGCGCTGGCCCACCACCTCATCTGCCGGTGAAACAGAAGACCATGCACCATTTCCGCCAGCCTTTCAGTTCAGTCCAGAAGTGATACGCAAGGATGTAGATCGAGCTCCAGGAGAAAACGCCCAGGTCGAGGGGCGTGACCGCTTAACCGGCGAGGCACCGGAACAAAAGGTCACCGACCCCTCCGCCTGAACCGTGCCCAGGATCACCCGCCACAACCACAATTCAATTATCTCGCCACGGAGTGTCAAAGCGCAGCAGGCTCAGTGCCGCAGGCACAGCGCAGCGGGCTCCCAAAGCGCCCTAACTCTAGGCTCCGGTGCCACGGGCAGCAGTTGCTGTTCGCCGGACCATCAGCGTGGCGAATGGTGATATGAAATGAGTTGCGGGCATATACAATGCATCATGATCTTCCTTGCCAATCCGCAGCTTTCTCAATCTAGCAAGTGTGTGTTTATTGTTGAGTATACCTTTACAAAGGGTTTGACAAAGAAATCATTCACTTGAAGGGCTTCCACATGTTGAGAGAAGTCGGACGCAAACGCTTTCCCACTCGCAAGCTGCCAGTGAACAGGGGCACAAGCTCTGACAGGTCTGTTGCATTTCTTCAACCACCAACTGGTTGCCTTAAAGTGGTTGCATGTTGAGGGGTCTCAAAATCACTTTTGGGGTAGGACCCGGGTAGCCATTTTGAGGGTACTTTGCGGGTGTCATTTTTGTACAAACAAACTGAGGGCTAGAGGATGAACACCTGTTGAAATTCTCAATAACAACTCAAGAAGTAAGCTACTGTTTCAGCTCGCATGCAACAAGCCGGTATTATCAAGCAAGGCAAGAGATCACGGCACTTGGACAACAACTGCGAAGCAATGGAACGCAACAAGCTCTTTGCCCCGCTTGAAGCGTGAAACCCTTCTGTTCCCTTGCTTTTCCATCGAACACAAGGCCCAAGGAAGCCCGCCGCGTGCATGCCCCTGCTTCACTGAGGCAGCTGACAATCGACTTTGCAGCGCAACTTCGCCCAGGTCCTACCGCTGCGACTGTTCGGTCCATGCCGAACCGTGTCCCCAAAGCACAGTTGGGCCAAAGCCGATGGCGCCAATTCCCGCATTTCGGTTTAGCCATCCTCTTTACTGCTTACCCACTGCCACATAAAGCGACTTGTGCAATCTACATTCAATTTGGTGTAAGTGAGTCAAAGGCGTTAAGGCCGAAGTTCGCATAGTGGACCTGCCTGGGGTTGTCCTCAGATTGCCTGTTGCAACGCAAGGGCGAAATACTACTGGATAGAACCCAGGGCCGTCAAATAGCGCAGCATAAAAAGAGGGATCTTGCGTTTTGCTGGCCAGTCGGAAAGGACTCGTCATTTTTCCCAAAGTTGAAGACTAAAGATGCAACCACAAAGCAGCCAAGCACAGGAACACCGTCTTCCCGCCTTGGCATCTCCTACTGCCAGGGCGTGCTTAATGGTGGCCTCCGACCTCGTGACACTCCCTCCCCCCGCCCCGCCCGAGAGCCAAAGAGCGCCGGTTGACCTGTGGCTGTGTTCCGCATGGTGTGTCCACTTGTTTCGCTTGCAACATGTGGTGACTGTTTGTCACTTGTTTGCGCTCTTCACTTAGATTGGGCGTGCCACTATAGTAGGGATGTTCCACCTTTGGCTTTTAAATGGTTTGCCTTGATGACTTATTGTGGTCGTGGAGGCACTGGGTTCAGTGGATGTCCAGGAGAACAGGACCCCATGTTCTTGGTTGGTCCATTATGCTCCAAAAGGGAAAGCTCCAATGAAGCTGTCCCTTTCTGTTTCCACACACAGACAAGCACAGCCACACAGGTTCAGAGACACAGGGACATGACGACATGAAGACGTGAAGACACGGAGACACAAAGACATAATCACACACACAAACACAAACACACACACCCACACAATCACACATACACCCACACCTACGTTCCTGAAAACAAACAAGCTGCAACGGAAAAGAGCACGCATGGGCGGGACCATTCCCCATAGCCAGTCATCCCACATGGGTCACAATCGAAACCTGGCAAAGACGACCGAACACCCATGATGAAGAATCACACGGGTGCATATCCACACCCACTTATAATTGGTTCACGAATCTTCAACTGACGCGGTGCGGATTGTGGCTCATATCTTCCCCAGTGCCAAACGGCGCGTCCATGCCCTGTAGTTGTTGCTCTGGGAGGCAGGGTACTCAGTAAGTGGTTGGTGACCCGGGCTATAACCGACTGCACGAGAACTTATAACGGCCGCAAGTGGGTTATGTGTGACCAGTGCCACCCACTTGCCTGATGATTACTCTTCTTTCCCTCTCTGAGCCAAGATTATTTCCGCTACCCTCAAACTATTATCCCCCAGAGTTTAATGGGATTCATATGCACCCACTAGCCACTATACAAAGGGCACATGCCCCGTTTCCCCGTGCATCCCGGTGGTGGTTTGGGGTTAGACACCATCTTGGGGCTGAACAAAGGATAAAGGGTGTATATATGTGTATTCAATGTGTATATGTATTATACATTCATATATGCACCGGTTTCTCTGAAGGGGTAGTGGGCCGTGGGGCAGATTAAGTCCTTCTATCTCTGAACGTTCTGTTTGGGGGTAGCGGAAGCATCTTAGATCTGGGTGTGTCTTAAAATTGCCTCCCCCCCCTCCCGCCAAAAAAAGAAGAAGTTGTTTTCCCCGTAGTGCCCCTTAAAAGCAACCCCCCAACAAACCAGGATTTCCTCAAGAAAGCCCGACCGACCCATTTGGAGGACAGGACCCGACTGGCGGCTCCGAGGCCAGGGCCGTCCGAAGTTCTCGCACAGAGCTTTGATGATGATGGAATCCCCGACCCCCAACTCTGCAGCCTCGTAGTCGGGCGCCACCTCCGCGAGTCTCCCCAAAAGCAGTGATAGGGTATCCCTATTTGAGACATATGCGTATATATATATACACATAAATATATATATATATATATAATAATAATAATAATAATAATAATAATAATAATAATAATAATAATAATAATAATAATAATAATAATAATAATAATAATAATAATAATAATAATAATAATAATAATAATAATAACAATAATAATAATAATATACATTCTGGTGGGTGCGCCTTCTTGTCCAAAATGGTGGCGTTCCTTTTGGTTTCCCTTTAACACTACCAAAAAGGTGCACAACTCGTTGGACAGTTGACTCAACCAAGATCCCTATGATCATGATGCATCAATCCGGACACCAAATCAAAGTAGAACGCATGGCCCCATGGCTCTTGCCTTTGGCAGCAAACGCTCTTGCCACAACAGGAGTGTAATGGGTGTGCATTTAAATGGGGGGGAAGCCTCCAAACGGTTGACATTGATTGGCGTGATCCGATATGGTTGAAGTATTGTCGTTCAACATCACCAAGCACACAAACAAAAACAAACAAAAAACAGCAACACAAATCAAAAACAAAAAAACAAGCAAGCAAGCAAGCAAGCGAGCGGCAGCTCCCTTCCAATTTGTCCAGTTGCACGGAACGCCGGGAGGCAGTCCAACAGCAAAGGATCATAGCCCCAAATGCTTCGACTCGCTGGGGCCAGTTTTTTCTCGAATCAAAGATGCCAATGGCCTTGTTGATCAAGATGTAGACGGCAGCAATAATGTCCTGGCGCTAAAAGCGAAACTCCTGGCCCCGAATGGCCCGGATCGGGCGTCCGTTTCAAATCTCAACATGCGATCGAGATCTTGAAACATCGAGATCTAACCGCTGGGGTTGATTTACACCCTTCTTGTTGCGGGGGGTGGCCCACAGTACTGTCAAAATTGCTGGTGGAGTCAGACTGTCATGGCATTACAGTTGGCGTCAAAAGGAAGTGCACCAGCCTGAAAATCGGAATGGGGCTGGGATAGCCTGAAACCAACTTGAGTCGCAGGAACATGTGTGTGATGAAGTTTGCGCCTCGTATTGCACCCGTAAACCTTCGGTGGTGCAGTCCCATCTTGACTCCTTCCTTCCAATGCAGCATATGCAAGCTCCCTAACCTGCGGTCGGACGTGGATGAGCAAGCGGAACATGTTGCTCAGGATGACCTGAGACGCATCAGGCGAAATCTATCAAGTACCACACCGCCGAGGGAACTTTCCTCCTAAACCCCCAGGACATGAGGAGGCATTGGGGAATGCTCGAAACTAGGGCTACCATTCCCGTGTTGTTGCGCCTCTTTCGTGATGGATCGAATGGATCTTGACGAGATAGGGGACCACTGTTGGTAGGCTTCAAGGATCCCCAGATATTTTCGAAAACTCCCAGTGCTGTTAGGCCTCCCTTTTGGGTGAGTTTGCCCTCAGCTTCAAGGACGCCAGTCAAAAACTCGCTGGGGTATGGTCGTGGTTTCCTGCGTGAGAGACAAAGAGCAGATTCAGGAATCAGGTCGTACTGATACACGGGGTCTTTGTTCAAACTGCGGCTTTCCTCTTGGTTTCCGCGTCAAGCCGCCAACAATACCAACTGCGAACCCACACAAACCCATACCTCTTGGTCCGTACCAAACGGAGTTGTGCGACTCGAATGCCAAACCGGTGTGTCTGACACCACGATTCGGCAAGCTAACTCTCAAAAAGGAGTTTGTCCGTTCAGGTGGCTTTCTTTTGATTCCACTTAGCCATCCAAAAAGGGATGCCTGCCGGCCGCTGGGCTTCGCCTTTTGACTCACGGAAACCCAGCCCCAGGTTGTTACACCAGGGGTCTCACACAGTCGGGTTCGTGTTGGAATATGTCCCAAAAAAAGGACCGGTTTCCTGCGAAGGGCTTTCTCTTTAGTCGTTGAAAGGAGCTGGCCAAGAAGAGGTATCTGAAATCGCCGCATGGCTGCCATACAATCATAGGGGGGTCCTTGAAGGGTAACCACACACCCAGTTGGTCTAAAGGGCCCAGGAGACCGCAAAGGTTCTCTCACTTCCTGAGTGGATTGGCCAAACATCCAAGCTTGTGTTTAGACACCACGCACATGATCTTCCCAAAAAGTGACTAAAGTCAAAGAACTCAGGGAGTAAGTTCTAAGAACCTTCCTGAGAACCCTTTGGCTTCCATCCATCAGCTTGGGCCGCCGGGCGGTCATCTTTTTCCGGGAGCCCTGGCCCTTGCCCTTCAACTCCTTGGAGGTCGGCTGTTTGAACACAGGGAGACCAAAAACGGATGGTTTCTGGACCCTCAAACGCCGTGGGAACCTGGAAGGAAAACAAAGGCTGAGGTCCAAGCAACCGAGGGAAATACCCGCCCAACCAATTGAACACTTCAAGGAAAAGCAAAAAAGAGCAACCAACGATTTGGACGTTTCGAGTTTCGATCCAAAAGATTAACTTCGGCGTTGGTGTTCACATTGGTGTGTCAGGAGTGCCCTTTAAGGGCCTTTAAGGGCGCCCCCGAAAATCGGCGGGCACATCATGGCTTACCTGGTGAAAGGAAAGAGCGCCAAAAGGGCACACTCATCATTCAATCGATTGAGCCATGTGGCAGTGGCTCCAAGCTCAAGATCCAGGTAGCACAGTGGCGCGACAAAAGTGTTCAAAGGCGCCTTGTCCCGTGACCCAATGGATTCGCGCAGCTATGCCCGACAAGGTCTGCAAAGCAGCGTTTTGCGGCGGTGAAAAGAAGGAAGAGCCAATGGGAATCGGGAAGGGTGTCTTTGGGGCTGGGTACCTTTAGGTGGTCTTGCAGGGAGTATTCAAACTGACCTGATTGCCGATTGCCAGAATTGTCGCCTCAATTTCACCGCTGGGGCATCGGATCCTTGCAATGCTTGTGTCCTCCGTTCTCAAAGGGCTATTACAGTATCCACGATCAAACATGTCGCTGAGTCTGGTGAAGCATTGTAAGGTGCAAGTCATTAAAACCAAAGTACATTGCCCTGTTGGCACATTGCGCTGTTGGCTTTGGGTGTGCATCGGGGTTGAGATGCATTAGTTTCGCGGAGTTCCGATGAGCCGCAGTCAGGCCACTTCTCACCCAGCGGTTGCGCTTTCCGCTGCAGAAAAAACAGCCAAACAGGTTTGCTCTGCAGCAAACAAATAGCAAAACTCTGGCGATGTCAACATCTTCCTCCCTGCCAGCCTCTGCCATCTGCCAGGCGAGGCAGCGAAAAGAACACTTTCTTGGGAAAACCATTGGCAGCTCTGCATTGTGAGGGCCTTGTTCACGGTTGCTTGCCAAGGAAAGAACATCCTCCGCACTTTTGACAAATTAAAACCCCTCCATGTTCCCTCCTAAATGATTTATGCTATTCTTGCATAAACAACTGTGAATGTAGCAAGCAAATCGGGCTCTCACTTTTCGCTTCGAGCGCTATGACTCAAGGGCCCTCGTACCAGAATGGCCCGGTCATGCACAACATGTTCAACACCCTGGCTTCAAACTATACAATTTACAGGGAGAATTCACACTCAACCTGCTTTCAGGTGTTGAACCGCTTCACAGCAAAAAAAAGGATGTGACACTCTGTCACATTGTTCTCACGACTTCTCATTCGGATCTGTTTCGACCACATAAACTCCAGTGTTGATCACCTTCCACATGAAGTCCGCCTTCATTGGTTTCGTGAAACAGTCCGCAACCATTGTGGCAGTTGCAATCCAGCGAATCCGATCTCCTCCTTCTGGAAATGATACTGCTGTACGCGTTCCGTCTTCATTCCACAATGATTGTCTGATGGCTGCTATCTCGATAGATAGTCTCTTGTCTGCTATCTTCGGTGGAACCTCTGTCTTCAAATGGGACACAAGTGATCTGCAATCACTCAAGTATGTGTGCGGGACATACTTCTTGATAGTCTCGTACCAACCAGTCAAATTCTGCAACCGTCCCTGTGTCTCACATATCACTGCTCGGAGCTTGTCTCCGCTCTCGATCCCATTCTGCAATGCATACGTCTCTGCCTGCATAGTTGCACGACAGACTCGCTTTATCGTGCTCGATGCAAATCCCAAAGGCACTACATCAAACGTCTCGCAATTCTGATCCCTTGCCTGTTCACTGGACACCAAGAAATGGAAACGCCCCTGTTGTGACTTATGGTTCTCCTCATTTGCAAATGACGCATCTGTGACTGTTAGAATACCGACATTTTGCCAGTCAAGTCTTCCCGCATGGAAATACAGACTCGACCCAATGCCTTCCAACGCCAGCTCGACAGTCTTGTTGGCCTCCTTCAAGGTAGCCACAGTGGCTGCCTTGGTCAAAGACTGCAACCTCGACGTCCTGTACAAAAGATCAGGGCGTCCCTGTCTGGCAATCCACGAAAGAGATCCAACCACTGACCTCAACTGCGACAGTTCCAATGGGTTTACTGCATCGGTCAACTTTCTGCCTATCTCGATCTTGATCATGCTCAGCTTCCTAGTGTTGTCATCCACGTCGATCTTGATCGAGCTGTCCTTCTCTTGGCTAATACGCTTTCCGCAATACCTGAAATTGCCTTCCTCGCTGCTTCCGACAACAAACTTGCTCAACAAGTTCTCGATCGTAACCTTTCCGGTTTCAGTGTGGGCATACAGGAAATCATCCACATGAGTGGTCATCACTGCATCTACTCTGCCATCCGCAACATGGTAATAGAACGCAGGAACAATCCTACTCGATGTCAATCCACATGCCGCTGCATCTGCACTCACCTGCAACCAGAAACCTCGACCGCTGTCAGTCAAGCCATAGACCGGTTTCCTAACCAGTAGATACGCCGTCGGGGAAACGTCCGGAAGTCCTCCTCGTGGCTGTCGCATAAGCAACACGCGATCCAACTCTCGGGCCTGGAAATACGCGCTGGTGATGTCACAGGACTTCACCGCCACCTGATGAGCTGCTGCCCAAGCACATACTATGTGGTGAGCCTCGACGTCACCAGTTGGTGCGTCACCTCGAAGTCCTTCACGATCCTCAAAATTTCCGCATATCACCAAACGGCTCTTGTACTTAGGTTTATATCCAGGCTGACCTCTCTGGAAATCGTTCTTGTCAACCTCGACCCATCTTGACGGAATGGCAACATGACCTGCATCCAACAGACCTCTCAGTTCTTCTCCGTCAATGGGAACAGCTGCTCCGAACTTCTGGAATTTCTCCCATTCGGCCGCTCTAGCCTCTGTCAATGCACGCTGCACCTCCTCACTTGCTTCGTCATATACGAGCAACCTTTCTTGCACCGCATTCTTGTTTCTCTGTGCGTTCTCTGTCTCGCTAACCCTATCTGCGATGAATGCCACGTACTTCTCTCTGTTCACATGAACATGGCCAAACGCCATATTGGCAGTCATGCTTGCGTCCTCCGAGCTCGCACTCTGCTGCCCACTCATCTGTTCAAAGTGGCTCCTAATGGAATCGGGCAAATCATCCACTAACTGTGCACTCGTGCGTCTGGACTGCGGTTCACTACCAATCGTCCCTCTTTCAGGATCTGGCTCCAAAACAGGAGATGTTCTTTCAACTCGCGGCCTCACGTTTCGGCCTGCGATCTCGGCATCCCGTGTTCTCGCAGCTCTCATGGGCTCATCCTCATCTTCAAGCAACCCATGTTCCGGGATTCTCGGCAATCCGGATCCCTCAGTCTCTTCCGGTTCCGGGTCACTAGGGGCTTCACCTTCGGGAACTGGGACCTGACTCGCGTCTTCGAACGCCTGCTGCCCGTGTTCTTTGATAATCTCCTCTGGCACAATGTCATGTCCATGAAGAATCAACCTCCCTAGGGCCTCAGCATCGTTTGCCGGTCTCAGATTCCTCCCATCAACAAGCACTGGGATGTTTTCACACAACACCCAAACCTTCTTGTCACCTTCTTTTCCGATCACTCTGCTTGCCGGACTCCATTGGGTCTTCCCCATGAAATCTCTGCGAAAACACACGATGTCCCCGACCTCGTAGTTCTCATAAATCGGCTGCGCGTTCCTGAGCAACGCCCTTTGCACGCGCTTGCTGCAATCGAGTTCTACGAATGCTTTCTTTGCTTCCATTCTTGCTTTGTGCTGAAGTGCAAAGATGGAATCGGGATCAATCCTGTCCCCAATCGCTCCAAGGTCGGTCCAACCTTCTTCATCCATGAAGCTAGGTGCTCCTCTCGGGCATGTACCTAGAACCCATTGCGATGGGCTGTAGCCGCCCACTCTGTGCATGGAGTTCTTGATCCGGCAACATTGCGTCAGCACTTGGTCCACCTGATCAATGCCGACCGGTTGTGTCTCACTACACACTCTCCTATACATTGCCTTGATGATCCCTCCATGGCGTTCCACACGTCCAATGGCTTCAGGCGTTTGCAACGGAGCGTGAAACACTTGGATTCCATTCGCCGACATGTACTTCGCCAGAACTCCTCGATTGTGTAATCCTCGGTCCGACACCAGCTCTGACGGATGTCCTGCCCAGGCGAACCAGCGTTCATCCAATGCTCTCAAACATTCTGCACTTGAAGCTTGCCCCTTCCCTTTTCTTAGGGCCTTTACCTGCTGAAACGTTGTGCCACAACACAACATGTTCTGCACCAGATACTTGTCACCCTTGGCATCCGAAACGTCAAACAAGTCTATCCCCAAGGTGTGATTGAATTTGTACCTGTGCGGCAGCATGGTCTTGTGTGTAGGTTTCTTCGGCGCACTATTCTCGCAATCTGGGCATCTGTGCAGTTTGAGTGCTTCGATGTATACCTTTGCGATCTTCGCGCTTCTCAACAAGCTCTCCAACGTTCGTGGCGCCGGGTGACCGAACTGCCTGTGCAAGCGTCGCACCGCCACCCTTACCTTCTGCGGTATCGCCCGCCAGGCCTTTCTCCTTTCTTGCTCCTTGGCTGGCAAATCCGGAATGTCTATGCTATCCAGCACTTCCCATTCCGCCATCTCCGCATTTCCTTTCAACACAGGATTGAACACTTCATCCCTCTGTGAATCCGAATCAGGATCATCCGGCATGTCAAAGGTGACTGCCTCCTCCTGTTCATCTTCTTGCATTTCAACGGGGAAACCAACCGACAACATGTCCTGTGCCGAAGCCTCATGTGCCTTCTCGCTCAGGAAGTCCAGGAACTCCGAGGTCCAAACCTCACCGATCGACCTGGGCACATATGACGGGTAACTCATACTCACCCATGCTTCGAATGCTTCTCCCAGCAAAATGTCGTTAGTAACATACCCCACGTCTGAAACGCACAACTCCGGATACAGATGAATGGAGTGCTGCGACCACCTGTTTGTTTCTGCAAGATCCACTTCCAAATATCTTCCTCCTACCAACTCGCAATGCGAAATCACCATGTCCATGATATCCGAGTGATTCAAGGAAGTTGACCAGTCAGAGTACTCAATGGCCACAACAACCGTGCATGCGCCGCCTTTGTCGAGCTCCTTCTTGATGGCTACCAGGTCAGCCCTGTGGGCGTCCTTGCCGACCGACACACATTGGATCCCATGAGTACGGCAACATGGACCATCCGATGTAATGAGAACAGTGTGCACCGGGGAAACCAACGGCATGTCCCGTCTACCCAGAACATACTGCAAATCGGCATCCCTCTCATTCATGGTGCGAAGCCCATTCACGAATTCCCTCTTCTGTCCCTTACTCATGGTTCCTTTGTGGCTTTCACCAATCGCCATCAAAGCTGTTGCTTCCAACGATGAATCACTTGAAGGAGAAAGCACCGTACATTCCTTCAACGGGGGGCTTTTGCGTGCACCTGTGACTACGCTGGCTGTTCTCGACTTCCCCTTTGCTCGTTTTTCAACTTCAGCCATCGGTGGTTGCAGGAGCACCACGGCTATGCTATCCTTCGGATAGTCCACCCGCATCTTCGCGGGAACATCCTGCACCAACAGGCGCCACTCATCGTGGTCGCCACCCTTGGGCCGAGCAAACACCGTCTTCCGCCAGCCTCTCTTGATGAACTCCTGCGGCATCCTGAACGACTGACCATAGCCACGCACCCGCAGATAATACTTGATATTCATCTCATAGTTCATCTCCTTCACTGGCTTCTCCTTCTTCGACTGATCAATCTCGTAAGGACCAATCCATCCTTCGTGATCATGAGTGACGTTCTCCACGAACTTCTGCAACCAGTACTTCGGCGTCAACTGAAGCTGCGCCCTCTGATTGTATTGCAAGCTCATCTCAAATGGTCTCGTTGATCGTGCCGAGAAATCTCCAGGTCCACAACGATCAGGGTCAACATCGCCAATGAAGTCCGTGTCACCACGCGCTGACCGCGCAGAATCATCCCGTGATGTTTCCGGTGAGCTTGCCTTCCTCTTCCGCGGTTCGCGGCTGTCGAACTCCCTCCATGGCGCACTACCCAACTCCAACGTCCTTGACGATGTGGATCGGCTCGTACGCCTGAGAGGTGTCCTTGACCTGCCCCTCGAGCTCCTGGCCTTGTCGCGCTCCTCCACGAGTCCCTTCACCATACCAGCAAGCCGAGACACCTCGGCCTTCAACTGTTCCATCTCCTGATTCTTCTCCTCAACAGCTGGCACCTTCACCGGGTCCTCCTTCGCCACCGATTGGGGTTTCGCCTTGGACTGAATCTTCATGAGCATAGGCTTCGGCGTCGAAACTCGAGGAGCCGCCGGCTTGGGAGCGTTTCTCTGCTCCTTCGGGAACGAACTCTCCACCATCTCAATCAGGTTGTTCGCATTCGCCTCCGTCATGTTGCACATCTCGCAATGACCGCCACAGTCCATTCTTCTCCAGCTGTCACTGTGATAGTGCACAATGCGCCAGTTGTCCTCAGCCATCCTGCACAGCATTGCACCAAACAAGGTCGCACCTGAGACACTCCGATGACGCCCGCTCTTGCATACAAATACCACATTGCATGCGCCGCCATGTTCCTGATAAAAAGCAAGGGCTCGTCTCAACAGAACACGCATCTCAAGTGTGTAGACCCCCTTGATGATCTGCAAATGCCTGCCAACGTGTCCTCGATACCGGCCGCAATCAGGGTCATGAATGCCCCTGCAGTCCAGCATCACCGTCGGCAAACTCCTGCGGTTCTCCGGCAAGATCTCCATCACCACGTCGTGATCTCTCTCCATCTTCATCATCTCGTGGTTGGCAAAATCCCAACGCAACCCCACCGAGAATACCACAGTGCCAGTGTCGCACACCAACTCCGGCACCCTGTTGTACCTGTACGTCCCCTGCAGGAGCTGCACACAATCAGGTTCATCCTTACCACCAGCCATTGCCGCAGGAGGGAAAATCACTTCAGCTCTGAGCGCACGAACTGATTTGGGCAGTTTTCTAACTTGCTGGTACTTCTGAAATTCCGAGAGGTTAATCATCATCAGCCCTGTTCGTGAACATCTGTGGATTTTGAGTTCGCCATGTCCCTTGATGTTGACTGTTCCTGCACCCATGTCCTTCACCAAGCCCAAAGTCGCTTGAGCATACAAGGAAATCAACAAAGGTGTCTTGCCAGAGTTCAACTCATGTGACTCCAAAGTGCCTGAAATAACTTCATCATTGGTCAAACACATCGCAAACGGCATTCTTCGCATGCCCAAGGTCACCGCATTCGAGGCCAAACCAGTAAACCTCTTCGTTTCCTTGTTAATCCATGGCATGCTCATGCCCTGCTTCCTAAGCCTCTTCTCCATCTCATCTGCCCAATAAGATGAGTGGACCGTGCTGTTGCAACCCTCATCCAACGCTCCCCACACATCCTCTTCGTCTTCTGCATAAATGTCAACAACAGGAAAGTTTTGAACGGACACCGTGTCAGGTTTCATCTCGTCGTCCATCCCGTGATAAGCGACCGCTTCCCAGGGTGGTGATGCTGGCTCACCCCCTTGCGTCACTTCCACCACACAGTCCTGCAGGATGATGTGCAGGTCTGCAGCTGCCAGCTCCTCACCTGCCGCGAGAGATTGGGTCACAACCGCCGAAAACGTACCTACAATTTCCTCCACTTGACCTTCTGACAACCTATGTTGGGCATCTGCTGAAGCAAGTCCTTGTATGATGGGTGCCACAGTGATGTTGGCCTGCTCAACCTGCTTTGATGTTGCCTTCATTTCCTTTCTATCTTCCATGGGCATTTCACTGATGAAGCTAGCACATTGCTTGCACCACACTCGAAACGTCGACCGGGAAGAACCTCTGTGATCAACCAGCTCATGCGGACAGTTCTCAACAGAATGAGTTGGTTTGTCTTCCCGTTTCGTCGTGGTCGCATGGCCACAATCTCTGCAAGTTTTCCGAACCGTGTATCCTGTTGATCCTTGATACGAGAAATACTTGCATTCCACACACTTCTCAAGGGGTGGGTTCGGTGGCTTCCTCGACGAAGATGGCTTTTCCATGGGGTTGTACGTACCCGGGGGAACAGCTAAAAGCGATCTCTTCGTCAGTGTGCTTCCCTCAACAACGTAATGCTTCATGACCCAGCTGAGGAAAGATTGCAAAACCTGCGATGGCTTCTTCTGTGACAATCCCCATGCTACATACTGAGGGTTTTGAATGACAATTTGCCGATATGTCATTCCCTTGTACTTCCCGAGAAGCATCCTCTGCTCACCGCCTTCCAGGTCCTCATCCATCTCCCCCTCACGAACCACGATTCGAGCTCTGTTGTTTCTCGTGACTGCATCTTGATCCTCGGAAGGGGTATTCATGGGAATGGGCACAGGGTCAGACGATCTAGGTGGGCTCCGTGGAACAGGCACAGAATCCGACGCATTCGCCTTTGTGTAACCCTTGCCTGATCTAGACGACCTGGAATTGGACACTACCAAAGCCACGCCTTCAGGTGCCTGACCTGCCTGCAAGCAAATCTCGTGATCACTTGAAGTGTCACTGTCATAAACCACAAATGCTGATCCAGCAGGCTTGTCACCTTTCCCTTTTGGGCCCGGAAATTTGCAATCAGGGTCACCGGCCCAGTGGCCGTGCCCTCCACACCTGAGGCATTTGCTTCTCTTCTTCAACTCTTGCAACTTTGATCGGCGCTGTTCCAGTGTCAGATGTGACCGAACCAACTTTCCTTTCCCTTTTCCTTTCGGTCCTTTTCCCCCTTTTCCTTTGGCCTTACCAAAGGCGGCATTCGCTGCCAGCTGCAGCTGAATGGCTTCTCCGACACTGAGCGGATCACTGCTCTCCGCATCCAACTCTTCCATGGCGTTGAGAGCAGTGGCCTCGCCTTCATCACCTATCTCTTCAAACTCGCCATAATCGAGCACCTCTTCAGGATCGGTCATCGGTGTTTTGTCAACACCACCGTCCACTGTGTACCCGAAACCTTCATCTTCAGCTTCTTCATGCGGATTCATGGGCTCCCCTTCTTCCCATTCAGGATACCCTGACCAAGCTGGAAGCGCGGACCTTCGCCAGTATCCACTGCCAGACGAAGATGAAGAGCTGTGAAAAGAAGACTTCCCCTTTCCTTTTGTCTGATAGCCTCCTTTCCCAGTCGAAGACGGGCCCAGCACTCTTCCTTCTCGAAGATGTACCCCACCGTAATTCCTGATCAGGGCCTCTTCAACCTTGCTTAGCTCTCTTCCGCCCTCCGAACAGGCTCTGATCACAAGGATCTCTTGGTGTGAGATGTTCGCCAACTCGAGCATCAACTCTGAGCGCATCTGCTCAGACAACGACAGCGTTGGATCCATCTCCACAAGGGTCCTCCACCATCTGCGCCTTCGAGAAATGTACGAGATCATACTCTCCCCTCTCTGCCGGGAAAGTGCTCCTTGAGGTTTCTGACCAACACGAAACAGCTCACGAGCTTCCTCAGTGGCTCTTGGGAAAACCATGTCTCTCATTTGCTTGATCAAATTCTCAATACCTTGCGGCTCACTCAAGGCGTCAAGTCCGAGATCACGGGCCACCAAGAACGCATCGCCCCGAAGTCCTTCTACAATCCGGTGCGTGAGCTCCGACCTCGTGTCCCTAAAAGCCTCCTTGGCCTCCTCAGCTTCTGCAGAACCACCTTCTTCTTCTTCTCCTTCTTCTTTCACAGTCCGCTTGGCTGTTTTCTTGGTTCTCAGAAACTCCTCATACATCCTCAGGCGAAGCTTGGTGCGGAATTCCCAATCATGGAAACCAGCGGGGTCTCCACCATAGATGTATGAACCACTCCGAGTTTCAGCAGGGTCTGTTGCACGAGCGCCATGGTCCGGGCTGAAACGAAGCCCGGCCACTGACATGACCTACCGCCCTGACTTGCCCGGAGTCGTTCAACCAACGCTCCGCTACCAATGTGAATGTAGCAAGCAAATCGGGCTCTCACTTTTCGCTTCGAGCGCTATGACTCAAGGGCCCTCGTACCAGAATGGCCCGGTCATGCACAACATGTTCAACACCCTGGCTTCAAACTATACAATTTACAGGGAGAATTCACAACAACCTTGTCTAACTACTGCGTACAACCATGGAGAGTGTCACGGTGTCCCACAGAAAGAAATAACATCTTTCGATGGCTCAATTTCAAAAAAGGAAGCCCGACACAGAAGAACCCAGAATGGATTGACCTCTACCAGCTGTACGCGACTTAGTGGGAGCACGGATATTGTCCAAACATTCAAAGCCCACATTACGTCCCGTGCGCACCAATAAGGCCTGACAACCACGACTGAAACGTTGAGGAGGCTAAAGATCGCACCAACAAAAACACCCGAAACATGGATGCAATTTGATTCTGTCGGCCTTTTCGGTGTCCTGTGCTCACCTTTCGGAACTCAAATGCCTCCCCTCCCCCCTCCCCCCGGCAAAGCCGGCTCCTCGATCTCTAGCAGCGCGGATGAGAGCAGGGAGAAGCCCACCGGCTTACCCACAGGAAACCTAAAAGCAAGCGGTCCCAGCAATCATCCAACCATGCGGAATCCATTCCGTGCAACCGACCGGAAAAAAGAAGAAACTCGTTTCCGAACTAAATCAGGTCTGGAAGTTTGGGTCACCCATCCTCCCCAAAAACCATGGTGGAAGCAACGGGGCTAGATAAAGGCAGGCCCCTTCTAGGCGCTAGCCCCAGCCCATTTGGGGATCAACCCGAAGTGGCCCGGGGAAAGGAAAGAACACCCTTTTGTGTTGCTCGAGTTGGGGGCAGCCACCCACAAATTAGGAAGAAAACACAAACATGCTCCATAAGTGTGGGTGAACAGCCTGTTAAAAGAAGCCCTACCATGAGGAGCCCTAGTTTTGACACATGAGAAACTGACGGTGTCCTCATCATGCTTGAGTTGGGAGGCCGAACAAGGGGAAGAACAAACCAATATCCAGGCTTAACAACAAAAGCTCAGGTGATATCCCCAACAGCGGTTCGTACCATCTCGCAGCCCTTGCAGAACCTCGCTGGTGGAACCCTCGTGGAACCTTACCTCAGGGCCGCCCCTGACCACCCCGGAGCCTATCTGGGTGAGACCCCAAAGCTTTCAGCTGTTGGGGGAAAAAGAAAATCGGAAAGTTTGCCCGCTTCAATGTTCACATGACAAAGTACCAAACTCCTCTCTGTTGGTCTTGGCCGTCGTTGCCTGACAAGGATCCTTGCAATGGTTCTCTACATCAACTCTTAAAGGGTGGACTACCTTCCCAAGCAATCCCAATGCAGGTCTTTTGACCGGCGGCACCAGGATCGCAAAAAGGAGCCGGCCACATTTTTGACAACTTTTCTGATGCTCCAAATCTTGCCCATCTGGGTACACCGAAAATTATATTTGTTGATTCTGTTTCGTATTGGTCTATAACATGTCTACACCATAAACAAAACCAAATCAGTTTGGAGGACACATAAACTTTGTCGCCGGCCGCGATCGCCCGGTCTCCGGGCTCTTTCTCGCGGAGCTTTGGATCGAAAGCGGGGGAGAGGAGCGCCTGGTCGGATCCGATGCACCGTCAAAAACCTTGCGGATCAGCACCTTGATTCGCGGTCAAATGTTCAGGTGGTTCCCAAGAAAGATGGAATTCGGCAAGTAAGCCAAAAGTTTCCAAATGGCCATTTGGTGAGTGTGCTCAATGTCACCAAGAGTCTGCAGTACATGAAGGTGAAGATAGACCAACTTCATACAGTAGCGCTTGTGATCGTGCCCAAATGGAATGGCACAAGATGATACAAGCCATCCGAATGTTGCAAGGAACATTCCGATTTAAAGCTATACACCCAGTGGCCTGGGTAGAAGAAGGAAACCGGTTTGGGGCTTGACCATCTTTGGAGAGGACCCAGTGAAAAACGTGCTGCCCAATTCCAGTCCAACAAGTATGCCAAAACACCATTAAGTTCTGGTTCTGCTTATTGGCTATAGAGGCGGGCACGACACGACGCACGGTTTTAATGGATTCATCTTGAAGGAAAACCATCCAAAAACAAACAAAGGCGCCACCGGAGGTCTGGGCCTCTAGGTGTTTCGATTCGATCTTGACAGGGTAGTATGGGTTTCGGAGGACAAACGGGCCCAAGCCAGTTTTCTAGTTTGGCTTCATCGTTTTCAGGTTAACAAGCCTGCTTGCAGAAGACCATTCTTTTGGAGGCCCTCTGACCCGAAAGGCAATGGGAATCGAATCACCGTCCTGCCAGCAAAATGCAGGGCTGCCTGTTTGCTCGTTACTTTGCCCAGTGCTTCCGGTTACCGCTACAGGCAACCAGGTGTCTTAGCCACCATGCATTTACTATGGATGGTTTCCGCTGGTTACCTACAGTGGCAAAACTGGAAGCACTGGTGACGCGAAATCGATGACCCCTCTTCATTAGCTCCATGGCACATGCCAGCTCCAAGCTTCAAGCCCCCGCCTGGGCACCTTTACAATTCGGAGCCGCTGCACTCCACAGCGACCAGGGCCCCGTGTCCTGCCGCTCCAATGGTCCAAACCCGGCGGTCGATGGAAATTGACATGTGGCTGAGTCATAACCCCTGCAGAAAAGTGGAGCTTCGACTGGTTTTGTGTAAGCCTTTTGCTTCTTCCGAAGTTGTCAGGTGCTTTTGTTCGGGTCAGCCAGAAAATTACCCTCACTGCGCCATGGCTCGCTGGTACCGCTGACCCCAGATCCAGAAGCTTCTATCCAATTAAAATCAAGCCGACTGAACTCGCCATGGGTTCCCATTGAGAGCCATTCCTGATTCCTCATTGATAACATCATAACATCCATTCAACACTTTTCTAGAGGGTGATCTTGGGTCACCCCGAGAATGCTGCAATCCTGAAATACGGCCAATGGGGAGCGCAAGCGGGTCGCGCTAAGCTGAGCCGTGCGCGCTGGGGACGTGGTTCGCGGCCACGTGCGGCTCTGGCTCTTGCCTCGCTTTTTGCTGGGCTGCCGTGGATTTCGTCTACATTGCAATGTCCTTTCTGGATAGACATATTGCACCAAGGTAAATTCCCAAGTCGCCATGTCACAAAATACACCTGAAATTGCGCCAGGCGTGGTTTCGAAAGACAAGCTTGATCCTTGCACAAGTGAGTCAGTGATGAAGGTGGGAACTGTGAAGGGACTAAGGTAAAACACTAACAGAAAACATGGCCCTCAATCAGTTGCAACATGCTTTTTCGGCTATGCTGTCTCACTATGAGGCGTACAACCTCCAGATACTCGCTTGGTAACTATTTCACGCACTATGTTGCAGCCAATACTAGTATTTGGAAAAACAAAAACAAGCACAACCTTTTGCCTGTGTTTGTCAACTCGGTAATTTTATCTTCAAACTATACATGATGGTTGCGACTGGCAAATGAATAGAATTCACCGGACATCAGCGGAATCCATCTAATGTTTGAATAAAATGACACCAGGAAGCCAAGGTCAATATGCATTGTGCCCCCAAGTGAGCCCAATTATCTAAAGGCTTGGCTCATGATGTGCCAATATCATCCGCTGTACCGTAGACCAATATCATCCGCTGTACCGTAGATGACCCTTGCTCCTGTGCATCCCGCCACTAGACCAGCGCCCAAAACCCATTGACTTCTGTTTCTAGTAAGATGGGTGTAAAGGTTTGTGTCAGCTCTATCATAAACCAAAAGGAAACCTGGCAGTACCCCAAGGGTGCAAGTTTCTTCTCAGAAGGTGTTCAAGCCTTTTGAACCCCTACCAAGGGATCCTCTCGAACCGCATAGCGTCAATTCCCGCGCCTCACTGTCACCGGCGCTACGCTCTTTTCCTCTGGCCTCGCACGATGAGCGAAGGGAACAAATCGACTCCGGGCGTGTAGCACCTGGGTCCCCTGGAACCTTTGATAGTGTCCAAATGGGTCAGAGTACATCCTTGGGTACCAAGGACCCTCGACAGTAGTCACTATTCAATGCAACGACGCAGGGGACATCAGCAATGGAATGGGCCTGGAACTACGAAGCAAACAACAGCGACCATGCCGACCCCGGCCATGACGCACCAAGGATCGCGACCAAGGACCAGCACAGCACCGGTGCCACAAGCGCTTTGGCGGCGGCGGCAGAAACTGCAGAAGCTGCATCTGCAACCACGGCTTCAACAGCAAAGTATTTACAGCAGCAGCAGCAGCAGCAGCAGCAGCAGCAGCAGCAGCAGCAGCAGCAGCAAATGCAGCAACACCTGCACACACTGGATCAGCCACAAATAGCAGCCCCAGCCGCAATGACATAGCACAATTTCCTGCAGAACAACCAAGAACACACAAAATAAACACAAAGCAACAGCAACAAACACCAGAGACTGGCAGGGTCAGGCATCAATGAGCAAGGGAGAGAAAGAAGCCCGCAACAAGAGAAGCCAACCACTTCCGCAGAATATAAGTCGAACAACCCAACCGGCATGAACAACACGGGAAAGAAGAACAACAGGAACCAATGGAATGTAGCCAACAGCAACGCATCAATTGTGCACAGTGCCGCTGAAACCAGAGCAAGGAGCGAGACCCAAGAAAGAATGAATCAAGATCACAGGCACACACGAAGACAACAGCCTTTCAAATCTCACAAACACACACGCTGCAACGTTAAAAGCATGGCGATGTTTGGTTTCATGACATCTGTTCGATCTGCGCCCCTCAGGATAAAACGCAATATTGCGAGGCTATTACAGTGAAACCCAGTGTCAGTGCGGAAATGCAAACCAAGGATTGTGATCGCGTTAAATAAGGGGTCTGGAAAAAACCTTAAAAATGATGAAACGTTCACATCCCTTGTTGGTTTCCTTGAGGGAATATGTTGGACGTGGCAACCTGAAACCCGTTTTCCCACCATGGCTTCCCGCTGCCCGACCATTTGGGTGGGTTTCCCACAAGGGTCTTAGCTGGTTTGGTTTCACACAAATTCCCTGCCCAACCCTTCATACCGGCTCTGGAGACCTCAAAGGCCATTAGCTTTGCAAGGCGTCCAGATCTCAAGGGAACATATATGTTGACCCAAACAGAAATGGTTTCCCTTGTTTCACTTCTAGGAGGGTGATCATCTTTGGACAACACTGGCAACCTGTTGTGTTGTTGTTTTTGTTGCGGGGAACACGGTTAAAAAATGAAAAGGGCATCTAGAATCAAATGTGCTTCCCTATAATTCCTCCCAACATATCACCCCTACCAAGGGACGTTCACCTCTACCATGCGCCAACAAGGTGATGCTTACAACGACCGCAAAGGGACTTGTAGGGAGTACTGTGTCTGTTGCAAAACACCAAACAAACGGCACTCAAAAAAAAGACACCTGCATTGGACACCCATGCAGCATTGGCCTTGCCGCCTCTGGCCCCTTCTTGTCCATTCGTCTTCGCCTCGGGTGACCGACGAAGCTTTTTATGGATGAAGGGGTTCGATTCCGGGGAACCCAAAATCGGTGCTTGTCCTTTCCTTCCCAGTTGAAACAAGCTCAATAAATCTGCCATCACACCAGGAGTTCTGGGGCCAAAACTGCTACATGCCAAAACTTAGGTAGTCACACACACACACAGGCATTGGCATTGGTATGAATTGAATCTTAATGGGGAACATGCCTGGAAATGGTCGGTAGACCCACATCCGCATGCAAGTGATGTGCACCAAAGGGCTCACTCATCACAGTTCATTCCCACATACTGCGGCCTCAGGACGTTCCGGACAGAACGGAACAGAATGGTTGCTAAGCATGGAGGCATCTTGCCCCGTAAGCCGCGCTGCGAAAACATCATTTCTCTAGGCGGAGTGACCGAACAATTCGCTTGCAACCAAACCAGAACTGGACAAATCACTCGGACAAGGCTTTTCCCTGATCCTTGCGCGTGCTTCGAACAATTCTGAACCGTTGCCGAGGGGCACGGCAACCAATGCCACGAGTCTACGTATTTGCTGCGTGCATTTCTCCTGGATTCCACTGCTGCCATTTAGGGTTTGTCTCAAAATCGAGGAAACCCCAAGATAAGGTTCCCCGGCTTCCCATGAAAACCAAAAGGCCCAAACCTCCAGGTGATGTTGTGGGGTTCGGACGCGAAAGATTCTGCGGCCATCGAGTCGGAACATCAGATGCGCCCTGAGGTCTAGGAAAGGGAACCCGACACTTGTCAGTGTCCACACCCACTACGGGTATGTGGTTCAAAATAGGGGGTGTTTACCCCCACAAGTGGTACCTGAAAAAAACCACGCAACCACTTCACTCTGGCACCAAGCCTTGGGCGAACAGTCACAACCACTTTTTTGCTTGGGGAAAGCGCCATTGGGTCAGAAGGTTAGAGGCCCTTTTTCTGCTTCTCAGCAGGAAACCCTCACAAGTAGGAGGTTGCAGGCCAAATTTGAAAGGTGAAACAAGCACAGTGCAGCCACTAAACGAAACGTGAGCTTGCCTTTAGTTTGTGTGTCGTTCGCATGTGGGCCGAGCCTTTGGATGTTGGGTGAGCCCAAACCAAAATAAATCTTCCACACTGCTTCAACTACAGCGCATTGACACCTTGCGAGGACTCTTGGTTTGTCGTCTGGGCTAAGTGGGTAATTGTAGGTCCTTTAGGCCAGTATTTGTAGGGTGCCAATCCTTGCCAACTGATGCAGGAATTTACGCATTTCAGATGTGGTGACCAAACGGCGAAGCAATATGTGATGATATGCGCTTTTATAGTTTTGACACTCAACAAAAACATTGACAAGTGACAACTCAACAGCAACAAGCCTCATCCGCGGGGGTAGCAGTGTCTCCACTCCTTCCTCCCCGATGTGGACTCGATCCGCCGAGTGTGTAGGTCCAGCTGCCGAAGGTAGAGCCACAGTGGCTCAAGGGGCCAAGAGGGGCAAAAGCCTTCCTGCAAGAACTGCAAAATTGCGAGCGCTGAACAGCTGGCTCCGCGCATCTTCCAGCATAGGCCAGCTCCCGCTTTCCATCGAGCACTGACCGCTCCATCGCCCGCCAGCTTGCCAAGGCATCAAGGCAAAATGAGCCATGAGCCTGAGCCTCAGCTCACGACCTTTCAGGCCCAAGAAGGCCACAATTCAACGAGGAATTTCTTGGAGGTGGAGTTGAACGATTCTCGTCTTGAGTGGTGTTGCTTAGCACCGTCTCCCTTGATCTCATTAAAAAAGAGAACGCTCTGAGCTGCTTTGTTGACAAAAAGTCTCGATTAGACTCCTTGCTCATAGCACCAGGTTGTTCAAAATGGAGGAATGCCCAATCCTAATCCGTAATCCTTGGTACGAGTAGGAAATCAGTATAGAAAGGGAAACCACCATCTGGGGTAAGGACAGCCCAGGGACATGACTCTCCACCATGGTCGAACCACACATGAACTGGGTGCCCATGGCAGGTGTGTGCTTGGCTGAGCCAACTACAATTCCTCCTGATAACATGAGACTGGGTGTCTGGCATACCTCCAAGAGGAAGTCCTTACCATATTCTAGCCATACTTGTCCCTTAACCTCAGCCAGACTTAACCTCATCACTATGGCACAGATATCGGTTCAAAAACGAGCTAATCGGAGAAAATGAGGAAGCACAATGCCAATGCGTCACTCACACGGAATGCGCACGTGGAAGCTGTGCAACGCGACGGCCAAAAATGGATGGTTTTGCTTGTAAGAAAAATGATGGCAACCTATATAAGGCAAAAAGCTCAGGTACGCTAAGCCTGCTGTAAGGTAGTCTCACGCTCACTCTGAGCGCAGCTCTTAGCGGGGCCTTCTGGAGTGGCATCTGCCTCAGAGGCCGGGCAAGCAACCAAGTTGAGCGGGACGCAGGGTTCCTCACGATGAGTGTGTCTTTTGCAGGTACCCGTTTTGGTTGGTTTCAAAGGGAAACCAAAGGGAGACCAGCATTTTGTGGGTCCCCTACATCAAGACACACCTATATCTCCATATTATTCGGCTTTGGGTGAAGTAACATCACCTTTTGGGCCAATTCCAAGCGACTTACCTTGTGCCATGTTGAAAGGGGAAACTTCGGAATACCACAACCTAAATTCCCACCACGTGGTTGAACTCAATTGGCCACTGATACCTGCAGGTTGATATTCAAAGGGGGCCAGTGCACTCGACCAAATGGCTGTCCTTCGCAGAAAAATTACATGAAAAGGGACAAGTCATCGCAAAGCAGTAGAGTTGCAGCTTGCAGTCTTGTTTGCACCGCCCGCTGGCGACTCGGAGCTGCAGCCTTTTCCACATTCGAGTTCATCGCTCCACATGAATCAAGGATCGTGTGATCTGTCCTGGTGCTTCCAGTTGCCACTGTGCTAGGTAACCAAGGCAACATATCCCCTGAGTGTGCGCTTTGTGTTGACTTCGGTAACGGTGTTCTTTTTTTAAGTAAAAAAACAACAGCCCTAGGAGAAAAAAACACACACACCGGATGCATGTCTTTCTTGCAACGAAAAACAACCAGCCGCATGCTGGGCACACATGCAAACCTTACACTCAAGGCAAACTATGAACACTGAATGACAGGTCCCATTCGCGGATCTGCAAATTGTTGTGCTCCTTGTTGTTTCCCTAGTCTCAATGAATTTGCACTATGTCTGCCATTGGGACCAATGAGCATTTCTGACACCCACGGTCAATATCCATGTCCTAGCGGCAATTGGTAGGTATACCCAACGTAATTCCCTTGAATATTGGTGCCATGCGAAAATATACAAAGAAAACAACATGCTAAATACATGTACGGCCCCCATTTGTTAGTGCAGCTGCATAGGGATCACGTGCCAGTTGCTCTCTTGCTCCCTCTTGCTCACTTAAGCTGGGCCCCCTGGCGCATGCCGCTCTTCCAGGCTCCCCTGCTGCTGCTTGCTTACTGGCCGAGTGCGGACCGACTCCTTTGTGTCATGGCCATGACTCTAAAGGGAACCTTTATAATGGTTGCCGGAAATCCCAAAAGAGGCTTCATGACCATCCTAGCAACCTCAATTGAAAGGCTTATTTGACCATGCCATAAATGGCCATTTCAAGATCCTTTGAGTTCATTGCCTGTATAAGCCTTCTGAAGATTTGGGTGACTTCCATGCATGTGTGCCCCCAAATCAGGGAATTAGGTGCTGCTTGCTTTGGAAGTGAAGCCAAAAGCAAGCGATTGGGCTCGGACCGCAAATGTCGACCCTCCGTCTCTGTCCCAATGATTCCACTCCGGCAAGTCCCTCAAATGTCTCGTTTTGTGTTCCCTCCCATAATGATACGGTTTGCATCTGTTTGGGCCTCCTCAAAACTCACTGGGTACCCTCAGAAAAATACACACACACACACACACACACACACACACACACACACACACACACACACACACACACACCCTTTTGGACTCACTGATGTCGGACCAAGGGTCAGGCAAGGCTCTCAAAATCAGCTCCAGTCAACTGAACCCAGCCTCTCTGGAGTCGCTTGCTCCTGACACGTGGCTGTGTCCATTTTTCAGAAACATGCAGGAAACTCTATAGAGGAAGCTTGCCAAGCGGCGATCAAACAACAGGGGGTTGGCTTGCTTCCCGCTGAAATTCCTGTATAGCTGATTTGTCGCAAGCTAGGTGCTTGCGTGAAGGTTTCGCGCGGTGTGCTTCAACAGCCGATATTCGATCAGAAAGTACGCTTGTCCAAATCAGGCCAGATCAAGCGCCAACTTAAGCCAAGAACCAGCACCCCCCAACAACCGCTTCTTCCCATGTCCAAAATCTGAAGTACTGTCCAAAAGCAGAGGTTGGGGGGGGTGCTGGTAACCATCACTTTGAGCAGAGCCTCTGGCGCCGGTTTCGTGCTCGGCTTCCCCCATGAAACTCTTAGGTCCATTCTGTGCTCGTAAAAACATGAACAAGATGTGGAAGTTGACTTCTGCATGGGCTGGTTCCCACAACCCAGAGATGCAGCATCAAATAGCTGCTCTACCAGGCCATGCTTCCTTTGAGCTTCCCTGCCCCCAATAGAAACAAAGTGCCAAGAGACACCCAAGGGCCGGATTTGCTCAATGTCCATGCATGCATCCTCATATGTCCCATTTATGCAAAAACTTCTTTGGTGCTTAAGTTTCAAGGGACACCCTCCCCCCAAAAAAACCAACAACAAAACAGGGGCAAAAAGGGCACCTCCGGAGGTCTGGGTTCCGAACAAAACGCGCCTTCATCGCCCCAACCTCAAGAGGGAGGGCCGCAAGGGCGGGGGGAGGGGGGGTCCCCAATTCCATCCCAGCCTAACCGCTTAACCCATGCAAGGGCAGTCACCCACCTCCCCCAGATGCCACCTTTTAGAGTGGGTCTGGACCCGGATGCGCTTTCGTCTCCTTCTTGAAGGCTGCCATGATGCTGCCCCTTTTCGGCGCCATGGCAATTCGATTCGAGTCCGACTCCGAGGCGAGCCAACCAGCTGAAGCCACACGCAGAACCAGCGGTGCGGGCAGCTGTTTCCGGAAAATAGTGTCGTGTAGTTGCTCTTGCTTTTTATGTTTGATATTGCTTGTTGTCTTTCGCCCCAAGGCCACGTCCTATTTCTCTGTTACACACCCGGGCAACTCGCACATTGGTCCATTGCCGCAGCCGGCGCCCTCCAGCTGCCTTTTTCCGAACAAGGTGCCGTCCGGAAGCCAACCCCTAGTAAACAACAAGTAACATGAGCCTTGCCGTGATAAAGTGGGATTCCCCATCCCAACTGTGACTGTGTCACTTTCAGGAGTTCCAAGGCACAAGTAGGCCAAAGCTCTTGACAAACGCTGAAGGTTTGCTCATTCGGCCGCGTTGGAGCACATGCAAGCTTTTATTTCGGAATCTGGGCCAGTCTCAGACCCCTGCAAAAAGCTAACCAGTGCTCAAGGGAAAAACAAATCGGACCAAGTCAATGCTCAGCCTCAACATCCAATCAAACCAAATGACCTCCGTCCGGCATATCTCACCGAGCTCATGGAGCATGCGTGCGGACACAACTTTCGTCAATCGCAGGGTTCGGTGGCTTTTAGGTTAGGACCAAAGGGAAAGCCCTCCGGTGATTCCGACGCTTTCAGGAAAGAAAACAAGAATGGTTTCCCCTGCCCAAAAAAACACAGAGTGACCCGCAGCAGTTTGAATCGCAAAACAACTCACACTGTCACACAGGCTAAACAAAACACGCTGTGGCTAGGAACGCTGTGGCCATCATGGCTGGCGCCTGAGGCATTTCCACCTTCGATCGGCTTGAACCTGGCGGCGCGACCAGTGAAACAGCCACCCTCCTGCGAGTGGCACATGTCGGTGGTTGTCAAAGTTCGGGGCCCTTTTTGGTATCCCCTTCTAAAGGCACAAGGCGGCACCAGGGTCCAACATGGGGCCATACTTTTGACGACTCCTCACGTGTGGTCAAGGACAAGGAGGGGAAAATTGCCTAAGGTCTCGCTTTGGTAGTTTCCTTTGAACTAGAAATGGTCACGGTAGGTCCCTTCTTGGCACCCATGTAACCAGGCTCTCGTTCTCGGTCTCGCTCTCTTTCTCTCTATGTCAGCCCTCGAATAAAAGCAATACTGGCAAACAACAGCTTGGGCTGGCAAGGAGCTCCCCCCGCGCCCCATCACATGACTTTCCCATTACGCTTGTGCAGTCTGGGGATTTCCTTCAGGCTAACCTCGGAGCATGGGTGTGTCTTTATGTTGTCCCCCCCCAGAAAAAAAAAAGCTGGCTTTCCATGTGGCTTCACTCTAAACAAGCATCAACAAAAGACACCGCCCTACTCCACTTCTTGCAACTGTCGAACTGCCATGAAGCGCAGGGCGTCAAGAAAGATATTTGTCTTTGCCAGGTCGGACCTAACTGACCTGAGGCAAAACTGACCCGCCAGTTGACTGGCCAGAAAAAGCTTCAACGCTTTGGCCCTTTTTGCGACAATCGTGAAAGCACCAATCAACAAACATGCACAAACATGCCAACGTTTGCCAACTGAACAGGTAAAGACACGTTGGATTGGTTGAACTGATCTCCAGCAAAAAGTAGGCAAACCATCATGAATCATGATGTTCCAAAAGGTGGTGAAGGTTGGTTTGGCCACACACACACACACACAAAAAAACACAAAAAAACAATCGAGTTGAGACTTCTGCAAAAGCATGTACGCATCTCTTCGCCAGACTGCTGTCCCAAACCTCGAGCGGACTTTCATGGGAGAAAAGGACACTGTTTTGCTTGTTGCTTTTGTTTGTTGAGGAAATCAAACTAACACAGTTGAACAGTGGGAATTTCTAGTCTGCGTTGTGAACCAGCAAACAACTCCTGCGAATCAATAAAACCCCGGCAGCGCATAAATAAATTTAGTCCCTGGTAATGTTTGTCTCTAAAGGCCTGGTCGCCTTCACACCCAGAGCCAAGAACCTTCCTATCCAGGCCCTCTTAGAGGTTTTACAGCCTTCCTTCGACTTGGAGGGGTCCTAACATGGGTATGTTTCGAAACGAGGAAGCAATCCTCACATGGCGGCTTTCCTTTCGGCTTCAACCCCGAAAGCAAACTCAACACCCGGTATTCCACCTCTATAAACACACACACACACACATCCACCCATCGCCCTAAAACGGTGCCCAGGCTCACGGCGTCGCCTTCAAAGATCCTGGGACTTGGGCATCTCATCACTCCCCTGGCGAGCCACTCCCCGCCGAATTTGCAGGCAACACCGGTTTCAACAAAAACATCTGGATTTGGCTCCCCGCAAACACGTGGTTTGCTTTGGTCTCACCTTCAAGCAATCCTAAAAGGGGTATTGACTAAAAGCAAACGGCTCCACACATGCAAAAGTGAACAAACGAGCAATACAAGGAACACCACAAGGGCAAAATGCTTGCGAAGTCAATGCCAACGCCTGACTGCAGCACTGTCAACCTGTATCAGTTCTTGTGCTGCTTTGATGGTCCGTTTTTGGGGGGTGGTTTAAAGGGAAACCCAAAGCAACACCAGCATTTTTGAGGTCCCTAAACAAAGACACACCCATTTGGAAGGCTTATTCCTGCGATGGCAAGGGGCTGTTGCCCTCAACACTTGCCAAGGGAGGGTTTGGTTGGACCTTGGGCTAGCTGTTGCTCATCCTTCCCCACACTTTCAAGGGATTTAAAGCAAGAAAAAAGGACGCCCCTTCTGGTTGGTTGATTTTGAACAGGACGCAAATCGCTTCCTGGGTGGATTGGAAGGGACAAGTCTAGACTTCTTACTTACCACCCAAATGATCCTCCACTAACTGGGGCAGTCAGAAAAGGACAGCCATTCGGTTGATTTGAACGAGACACCCACCACACCAACTGGAACAATAGGAAACGCCAACTTCTAACTCGAGCCGCGATTTCGGTCTCGGCCTTCCAAGAGCTTGGAGGATCTGAGATCATGGAGGCCGCTATCGAGGCGCACATGTGTCAAGTTCTCCTCGTGTAAAGACCGGCGCCCTCAAAAAGCACCTCGACTCACCCCCAACTTTGGACATGGATGCCAGTTCACCAGCCTGCAAAAAGAGAGACTATGGACCCCGAATGAATAGGGAAAGGAACCTTTATGGCTGCAAACAAAAAATATATGTACGGTTGGTGCAACTTGCCGAAATACACTTCAACACAATCGCCAGCCGCAGACCAAGTATATTTGTTTTCTTGGCAGAAGGTGTGCTTGTACATTTTGCTTGAGGAATGTGTCACCACTTGCCTATGAAAAGTTACGCACATCTGAGAAGTCTGGGGCCCATGTCGGTTCCTACCTGCAGCCAAATGCCGCAGGCGGCGTAGGCGCTTCGGGCGGGAAGCAAGCACAAGCCTTCGTGGCGGTCCATAGAGATGGGATGGCAACTGTGCAAACAGGTGGCACTGATCGAGTGTAAGTTATATGTATCGTCTCGCCACCTGTAAATTGCTTCAACTATCCCAATACAAAGAACGTCACCCCCAGGGATCCAATTTGCCCATAGGCTCATATTCAGGAGCGATTCGTTCCCAAATGGGGACTAATTCCTTGGTTCAGTTTAAGCCCGCATTGGGGATTACTCACAAAATGAACTCGACCGCACCAATTCACGATCCCACTGAATGGACGAGTGGTTCTCATTCTGACTTCCCTTTCAACTGACCAAGAAGAAAGTCGACCACAGATTGTGTGGTTTGCAGTTCCCGCTATGACTTCCCTTTCAACCAGCAAGAAGAATCATGTCGACCACAGATTGGTCTGAATCCCGTGGATAAATAGGGATGTCTTCCCCCGTATTCCTTGGAAAAAAAACTGTCAGCGGCTTTGTTTTCACCGCTCGTCTCTGGCTCCCAACGCATGGCCTCAGACTTCAGGTTGGGGCTGGGAAAATTGCTTCAAGAGACCAGCCTCAGAAATTAGACAGGAAGCTACAGTATCCAAAAACCCAACAAAGCCAGTGCTTCCAGGCAAGCCAATGTAGTAGGTAACCAGGGGTTTCCCCATCATGTAACACCTAGAGGCAACAATACCTGGTTTTCTATTTACTACCAAACTGGCCGAAAACCACCTATGACTGCAAATCGAACTTCGCACAGCTGATTCCCTGAAGGGTTACGCAAGCAGGGAACAATGGAAACCCTGTACTCGAATGGTTTCGTCCTCTCCCAAACTACTACCCGAATAATGATGGACATAGCCATGCAATTCAAGACTCTCAGCTCTATTGATGTATATAGCTATGTACATGTGTATATATATATATACGGACTCTCTGTCTCTCTCTGTCTCTCTCTCTATATATATATATGCATATGTATATATATATATAGCCTATGCACCCCCGATGTGGTGTGGTTTCTGGGTAGTGGAACATCATGCCAGAAGGGTGCAAGGCAACCACGGCAATCACTTCTCGTGAGGCTAGCACTTGCAACTGTGGATGTTCACCAAACGCCGGCTTGTCTTTTTGCTGAGGGCATCCTTTTCGGGGAAACCACCCCAACTTTGGGGGGGGTCCCTATTTTGAGACACACCACGGGCAGAATCATCCTTGGGTCCTTAAAGCCAACACCTACCATCTACCCCAAGCCACTCTCGTGGAGTTTGGACCAGGTGCCTTACCCTGTTGGGAAAACCTGGGGCCACCCTTCCATACAATACTGCCCTTGTAGCCACAAGAAGAACATGGGGAAGGGCCGCCTTATGGGGCCTTTACGCAGCACATCTAGGGGTTGAGTCCCCATTCTTTTCAACCACGGTTCCTTTCCAACACAAACCGTGGGCTTTCTGGAAAAAAGGATTTTGGGATGCTGAATGGTTGGAAGTTGCCCCTCCTAAGTTCCCTAAAAGCAGAACTCAGGCACGCGCAGTAGACCGACAGGTTGTCGGCAAAGTTCTTGCCAGTCTTGGGGCAAATGGAGGGGTGCTCCTGGCGATCTGGGAACAAGGCACCCTTTGTTTGGTAGTGGATGTTGAAGTAAAACAAAACCTTCCACAAAGAAAGGACAGAACGCACCACTGGAGGTCTGGAAATTGGGGATCTCCTTTTGGTGTGGGTGTAAAGGTACACCAAAAGGAGACCAACTACTTGCGGAGGGGTCCCCAGTTTTGAGAAATGCCCAGATGGTCTACCGTTGATCACTAAATGGGCCGTACCCCGAGTTGCAAAGGCTTCCTTGGCGTGAACTGGGGGCTGCTAAACGAGTGGTACGAACAGTTCTTCAAAATCCACCGAAAGGCGGCATCCCTTTTTCCCGGAGATCACCCCTGGAGAAATGTGTCAGACCCCAAGGCCATGAAGGCTTCGTCAGATGTTTGCAAGGCTTTCGACATTTGCATAAATGGATTCTGCCATGATTTGCAATGCAATTTTGGACCCCTGAGTTTCATTTTTGGAAAGACTGTCGCAGGACGGACGAAAGTGTGATCTGTGTTCCCTTGCGGCAAAAGGAGCTGGGCATCCGAAAGGTGTACACAATACACTCTCGAGTCATGAAAGCAATCTGGTGCCAGAAAGAAGTGGCCGAAACTGCCTTTGAACACCCCAAGATCTTATAGGGCCAGTAGTCCAGCTTGCAAAAACCATTCCAATGGTTGCACTGAACTTATGAGAAAGTTCCACGGCCAAGTGAACAGAAGGGTGCTGTTCGGGTGCCTTGTTCAACCAAACATCATCCTTGTGCGGGATTGGACAAAGGCAACTGGGTAACTATTGCGCAACCCTCTTAATAGCGTTGGAGTCGCCCCTCTCTTGGCTCACATGTGCACCGAACATCATGTGCAAACTGTGCGTCAAGTCCAGCAGAACCCTAAAACACATGGCAAACAATAGAGATCATCGAAAGTAACATATAACATGCTTAAGAAAAAAACACCAGGTTCCCTCCCACCAACTAACATGGAAGTGCAAAAAGGCTCTTTCCAAGAGGAACGTAGTCTTTCTACAGGGGTCTGTGCACTTCCATGTTAGCTTCGGGAGGGTTTGGTTTTTACACCAAACGGGTCAGGGACGCCTTGCAGGTGAAGTGGACGCAGGTCTCGTTGGGATACGCCACAAAGGCCTTGCCCACCGAGTCCTGAGACATGTCACGCCCCTTGGGACTCACAGGATACCTTCAGGAAGACATGTTGCAGCTGTGTTACGGGAAGACTCAACTACAGCAAACTGGATGTGGGTTTGTGTGTTTGGGTGTTTGTGTGTGTGTGTGTGTGTGTGTGTCTGTGTGTGTGTGTCTGTGTCTGTGTCTGTGGCTGTGTCTGTGTCTGTGTCTGTGTTTGTGTTCGTTGGTGTGTTTTTAGGGGAGTCGTAGAAGCTGTTGTATGTTGCTAGGCAGGGAACAACGAGAGGATATATAAGCGCAACTTTGCGCGGAAAGATTGAATCCGAAACCTGCGGGGCAAGTTGGGTAAACCACGAAAGTCTGGGAATTGAGAGAATCATTGTAGGGTTACTTTCTCCCCGGGCATGTATGGAGATTATACTTACAAGTGTACATATGTATGCCTTACAAGCTTGTATCCATGGTGTGTCAGTCTCCATATCTCCAAAACCCATACCTAGAAATGCTGTTAAGTGTGGTGCACAAGTCATGTCAGGAGCAAGCAGTATCACTAGGGTGTCGTTTCTAAGTGTTCTATAGGTTGATTGCGATCTGTTGGAAGATGCTAAGCACAAGGGACATCTCAGGTGGTTTGGGCCATGGCCAAGTCAACCTCTACATTCCGACCATTAATCTTGTCAAATGATATTGTGTAGCGAGGAACCCGCCTCAGTGAGCTCATTTTAGCCCTGATAGTGACTTGAGATCCGGCTTTGTCCAGGTACTTGAGGGAAAAAAGCGTGCTAGAGGTCTCAGCACTGCAAGCCCTAGAGCCTCAGAGAAGTTTATCCGTTCGGGGGACGACTCCCGCTTTGGGTTCAAGGAGGAAGAAGATTTGGTCTTTCCTCTTTGGGTTCAAGGTTACATGGAGGAACGGAGGAACCATATAGTTCATTCCCGCTTCATCCGAGATGTTCCCCTTCATTCGAACATCGAGGAACCTCGTGGCAAACTTCCTGGCCACATCACTAAAAAAATGTCAAAATGGACGCACGCAATCCAAATGTGTGTGTTTTAGGATACCCCTGGGATTAAATATGACACACACACACACACACATCAAGTTTACACTGGGAATGGAGGACAAACATCAGGTCGTCATTGCGACCCTAAGGGTCAGGTGGTATCACTGCGCTCTTGTCCCACAGCTTCCCTTGCAAATGGCCCTGGTCTGTGGTTGCTTCAAAACCTGGTAATAAAATGGTCTACCCAAGACCATGTAAACAATCACAGGGCTGCCGAACCTATCTAAGCGAGGATTCTTCCCAACTAATCACTAACCTTCATCTACCTACGGTTGCGGTTTGATTGGTTCAACCCTTGGACAGAAACTTGAAGCCATGCTGGCCCAACTAACAATATTCTTAGATTCTGGCAACCAAATTTTGTGAATCTAATACCAACACAAACAGCCGAAAGCAAACCACTATCGATGACAAGCATACCTGACGTCTGGTTCTACATAAAGCCGTCATATCAATACAGGGCGTGTGCCAAAATAGGTGATTTTCCAAAAAATGGTATCTGTCCTTTGGGTTTCATTCTGCAACCTTTTTCAGGGTAGCCTGAGACAGGCACCCTATATCAGCTGGGGCTGAGCCCCTAATCCAAGGCCACGGAACCCGATTCTGTTCATCGGGGCCAAAGGCAAAACGTGTTTAAAAAAACTTTGGGCCCTCAAAACATGAGGGTCATGTATCAAGCTTCCGTGTTTTCCTTTACAACCTCAACAAGGTCCCCTTAACTTAACCAAGCAAACCCATATATGTATATATATATATACATATATATATATATATGTAAACTCATACCTGGCTCTATCCCAACATCTGGCTCTGCTCTCTCTCTCTCTCTATATGTATATGTACACACATGCATATGTATGCACAAACACAAACTGCACCAAGACCCCTGCAACAAACATATCCTGGCGGTCCTTGTCCACAAAGCGCTTGTTGCACACCGGGCAGCACCGGTCCACCGTGATGCTCACCTGCGGGATAGGAAGCCAAAAGGAACCCCCCTAAAATGTGAAGAAACCCTCTTGTTGTTGCCTGAGAAATGCTTGTCTCATATCTAAGAGGGGACATGTTTCATGGTGGTCATTCCTTTGTACAGGGACAGTCCCTGCATCTTTTGGGGGTCCAATGGTATTCTTGCAAAAGCGGAACCCTCCTTATAACTACCTCAGCTTTCCCCCCAACCAAACATGTTTGTTCTTGATGCTCCATATTTAGATGCATAGCGAACCCTTAATCCTCAAGCCACAGATCCCAAGTGTAAACAGTGCGAACCCTGAATATCAGCGAGCCAGGTCCAGCTCTTGTCCAAAGGGGAGTCCAGTGGCCGCTTTGGATTGCTCATTGTTTTGAGGCTGGAGAGGAAATTTGCATTTTTTAGGTTCAAAACCGTAGGTTGGATCATTGAAAATCCGTGCACCCCATAATCTGCACAATCCAAGCCGTAAACCGCGCGATCCGCAACCCGATATTCATTGGGGACTACGTTTTGAATCAGCGAGATTGAACCATCAAACTGTCTAAACACGTTCGTTTTGGTTTCCCTTGAAAGGGGACATTGACAGCGTGTTTACACAAGTTCGCAAGCAACCGGGACCCTGCTTTGGCTTGGATGAAATCCCAGCGGAGTTGCTGATTGTTTGGTCACATGGGTGTGTGCGTGTGTTTTCTGGTGTTCAAGGCAATAAAAGCAAAAACACCTTGTTTTTAAGCGGGGGCCCTGTTCTGCGACAAACCTACATTTTTGCAACCAACCCTGGCGGGAAGCCTGGCCACTTCACAGCAGGCCTTCCTCATGCGCTCCTTGGTCCAGGCGCTGAAGGTCTTGAGATAGGCCATAGAACTCAGGTTCTCCTCCAACATGCCTCAGTCTGGCTGTTGAGTTGAAACAAGCAATTCCACTCTTGCTTTCGGGGCGGCTTCTAAGCATTTGGAGAGTGTGGGCGTTTTACAAGATAACACCTGTTTTCTTCAGAGGTCATCATATGTTATCGTATTCGTCCCTGCCAAACGCTGCACTATACATGATGAATGAGAAAAATAACATGCCCTGAAGCCACTGCGCAGCACTTGCTGGGGCTTTCAACTAAACATGATTGATTCTGGTCCACATTTAGTCGAACCTGGAGATACCAGGTTGGGCCCAGTCCTTGTCTTCATCACATTTTACAGGTCCCCTTTGACAAGAAGGGAGTCATAGTCAGGTTGTTTAGACCGCACTGCACAACTAGCAAGATCGTCTTATTTCCTTTCATCTCCTTCGCCCTTTTCTCTTTTCTCTGCGCCCTTTGCTGTATCTGGCACCAGCTTCTCTGTCGCGCTCTTAGACTTCAAGCGCCGCTCCAGGTTCCCTAACTTCAAGGCTTCCCTTCGCGCACGCCGCGCACACGCTTGCTGCTGCGCTCGGCCAGTCAAACCACGGCAGGCGGGTAACATGCGGGGTTGATCAAAAGGTGCTTTACATGGGGTTGACCCTTGGGGAAACCACCAAAAAAAGATGACTTTCACGACACAATTATCCATAGTCATTTGGGGCCAGGAATATTGATCAACCCCCATGTGCTTACGCATCGCTGTATATCTGCTGCCAATGGCATGAGGACATGGACCCAAGGTTGATCTCCCATTTTGAGCCATCGTTAATGTTCATTCAGATTCATCCGGAATACCATCCTAATCAGGATGGTTTCCCTTTCAGCAAGGAACTGATCTACTCTTGGGGTTCCTCTGACTAGTAGAGTTCATGCTCTGGTCAAACATTCTCACAAATCTCCTTGGAGCTTTCGAGCCACAGCTAACGCCGGCTGTAAGCAAAGCTGTTGCGCACATCGGACACGAGACATGCTGGCACCCCGGTGGTTTCTACTTGTCCACATTTGAAGAAGACTCTTCTCTTAAACAACTCTGGCGGTTAACTCTACAAACAACTTATCCATGGCTGCTTGAATATCCAAGTTGGCCTGAAATGGCAACATGTGTTTCTGGCCCCAAAGGGACAGCTTTGCCGAGTGGTCTTCCGGAAAACACGGACACTTTGGATATGGACAACCACCGCAAATGGAACCAAACTGAGCAGCCGTGAGCCGACAATGAAGTTCCGTGTTCTTGGACATCACCGAAAGGACAATGACCAAAACGTGTTTAACCCCCCAAACAAGCAAAACAAGACTTCCGGACTCATAGTTTGGGTGACTTTCAACCACCCCAAAGGTGCTATGTTTTGCCACCCCAAAATCCAAAGTTGAACCAGTTGACTTGGGCTTGGAGGTGGTTTGAACATAATTATATTTCAACCACCCTCAACGAGGGAACAATCAAGACTCTTGAATCAAGACCCTTCGTGCCAGTCCTGGCTTGCAACATTGTAAGCTGAGAAGACGGCTGGCGCGCTGCTGATGCAGGCAAATGCGGGCACTCTTGCTGAGGTAGTCAGCGACGCCCTGAGCAACAGGCAGGTGTGTGTGTGCGTGTGCGTGTGCGTGTGGGTGCGTGTTGTGTGTGTGTGTGTGTGTGTGTGTGTGTGTGTGTGTGTGTGTGTGTGTGTGTGTGTGTGTGTGTGTGTGTGTGTGTGTGTGTGTGTGTGTGTGTGTGTGTGTGTGTGTGTGTGTGTGCGCACGCGCACGCGTGCGCGTGCGGCTGCGGCTGCGCGTGCGTGTGCTTGTGCGTGGGCAGGCTTGCTTGCGTGCAATGAGTGTGTGCAAGCGTAAGTCTGTGCGTGCGTGCATGCGGGTGTGGGTGTGGGTGCTGCGCCTGTTGTCATGGCAAACCTAGTCTATCGACGTGTCTGCCTGAGAAGCAGGTCTCAAAATTCATAGGATGCCCGTCTCGCCTGACCCCCCTCTTCAGGCCTTAGAATGAGACCCGGAAAAAGGGGCTGGCAAGTTTTAAGCAGGGTGGTAACCCAGGGTGGTAGAATCGTGAGGTAAGGTGTGTTAAACCTTTTCGGCCAGAGAACATATTCCGACAGTAATTACAATACCAATCAAATTCTGGCCTTCCCTTCCACTGACACAAGGGAATCTCCTTGAGCAAATAATGCTTGGCTCCGTCAAAAGAACAGCACATCCTGATGACATTGGACAGGTTTCCTGAAAAGCCACATCTAATCGCTAGATTCCACACTGGTTTCCCAGACCCTCAGATCCCAGACCCTCAGATAGCGTCATCGCGTCCTTGCAAACCCAGCCGATCCCAGGCGTTTCGCCGGTATACTTGGTGCAAGATCCGCTTTCCACTTAGACGGAAACACATGGTCTACCTTTTCGGGATGAATTCAGTGCAGAGGGTTCAGTTGTTGACCAGTGAAAGAACTCAATCTGCCAAGGTCCTACATCATATCCCGAGATCAAACAATATGTGCCATTCTTTGCCGGGCACCTGTATGACAAGAAGATGTCGACCTCAGGGTTCACCATTTGACTAGCTTGTAAAGGGAAATAAAGTTGGACTTAGATTCCCCTTTTCGAAAAAACACACCCTAAACGAACTAGTCACAAGGGGATTCCTGAGGGTTGGCTTATTGTCGTCCAATCCGCAGCTTGCAACCAAATGAAAAAGGCAAACGACAAGAGCCAAATCAGATTTGCCTGAATGCACTACAAAGCAAGAGAGCGTCTAACCGTCTAACCAATGGCTCAAACACGTAGGGCTTGGCAACTAATCATACGTCCAGGGATTTTTTAAGCACCCCCCGTTCCCCCCCCCCCAGGCTAGAATTCCCCAGAAAGGTGCCCCCTACTTGCCAGCCTCGTATGTTGATCTCCCCAGTCTCCTGGGTTGATAAGGCCCTGATAAGATATGAGTAGCTGCAACCGTCTTGAAAAAGATCATATCTCCAATACGTCCGATGGCATTGTGGCAAGTTCCAACACTCATTCAGATGGCTACTAAATGATCGCTACTGCAGATTGCAATCTCTCCCCTTTCTATGGCGCACCAATATGATTGCAGTCTCGAACCATATTTATCGCAAAATACGGAATCTATTTGGGTGAGTTTGCGTTACCCTGGATTGGCTTCATAATTTTATTCAGATTCGGTTTCAATACGCGGCCTAATGCGATTTTCCTGACGGGTCTCTTGAGGACGGGTTGGGCGCAAGGTACCTCAGTAGGTACTTGCAATCTTTTGGGAATGCCCGAAGTTGTCTCTCTTTTGGGCACGCTTCTTGGGGGTTTCAAAGAGAAACCAAGCCTAATCACCAACGCCGTTGGTTTCTCTTGAGAACCCATGCGCACAAAAGAGGCCTCCAATGACCAGTGTGCCGGCAGCACTCCCAGCACCTGTCTGCCGAGGGTCAGAGAGGGTTGCCAGGGTGGGAGTTTTAGAACGCTTTGCCCCAGAGGCTTCATGTGAACACGTCCTATGATGGGTATGTGTTATAAAAGGGTGACCCCCCAACATGGGTGGATTTCTCTTTGGCTTCCCTTTCAGCCAACCGAAAGAGTACCCTCAAAAAACAACCCCGTGGGTCCATCTCCATGCAAGGCCTGGTTTTGGAGCTGAGTGCCTCCAAGGATTTGATGTTTCATTTCAGTGACTATGCCGCTTCCAAATTGACCATACTGGATAGGTTGTTCAGAATTATCATAAATTATGGTGGTAAGCTGGCCAAACAGGTTGTGAGGGTCTTCCCCATATAACATCACAGCGTGGCGGCCGCATAAGACTGGTTGGACCTCATTCTTGCCAGACTTCGAGGGAAAGGAGAGGAAAGGAAGGAAAAGGAAAGGCAAGCCAATCCATTGAAACAAAGAATACATGGACCCAATTGGATCCCTGCCCAAAACCCCTGCAACTTCAACCATGGCCAGGCTCCATGAAGTTACTTCAAAGCCCTCTGCAAGGTGTATTGGGCTATCGTATTGCTTCTTTTTTGTGATCTGGTGGACATGCCAATTGTTGGAGTCCTTGGGATGTGGGATTCTAGAGAGTCCCTGAACTGACCCTCGACCGCCAGTTCGCCCCAGTGGCCCTGACTAGGGTCAACCCAAATTCAGCGATTCCCGGACCCGAGCAAAATTGGTGTGTGTGGGTGTCAATAGCCGGAACTGAACAAGTATCTTTGGTTTTCCTTTTTGTATCCCTTTGAAGCTCCAAACGCGCACACACACATTACCATGCTCTTACATTAACTGCTGGTAGCTCCTTAGCTCCCTCTTTCAAGACAAACTTGGGGGCCCCCGGCTCTTTGGCGCCCTTCCAACCACCAGCAACCAAACTCATTTTGCTCCGGCTTCGCTGCTTCGCCCGTCCCGTGTCCCCCACGCCTCATTGGGGGGCAAATCTCTGTGCCCAGCGTAGCCCATGAGCAGAGAGAGCGCCGCCTCACGGTACTCTGCTGTCACCTGGCTCGGTTCTTCGCTGTGTTGGCTTTGGGTTCTTGGGGTTTTGGGGCTCCATTTTGTTGGTTGTAGGTACTTGTTCGTTATTTTGATTGTTTTGTTGTTTGCTTTTCTTGGGTGTGGTTCTTTGTGTTGCCATGTTGCTACTTTGCCTGTGTTTTTGTTGGGAGGCGTTTTGGTTTCTGGCTATGCTTGCTCCTGGGGGGGATCTTTGTTTTGTCGGCGTTGGATGTGTGTTTGTTGCGTTGTTTGCTTGGATGGATATGAAGCCCCATGAATACTGGGATGAACCACCTGCACTGGCGCATGATGTTGTGCATTCAGAGTATGGGTAGCGCTACCCCGCTCCGGGGAAACTAATAACCAACCACCCTTTGAGAACCTGTGAGATCTGGGTGTGTTTCTCTTTAAGGGATCCCTAAAATGGTGTTCCTTTTGGCTTCCCTTCAAAGCCACAAAAAAGGGGTACCAACTCAAAAAGACACACTTCTTTCGCCGCGACAAGCTTGGCAAAGAACGCAGTGGATCCCAGTTACCCCAGTAGACCGCCAGCCGTTTTTCAATAATTTCCCTTTGCTACCCAAACAAGGTATCACAACAACCAACTTCTGGGTCCAACTGACCTAGGCGGCAAAACCTCAAGTGGTTTTAGCCATTTAGTGGGGGAACGGTCATTTCCAAATGGCAAGGCTACAGTCTGGTTGTACCGAAGACAAGTGAGGACTTCTCTAATCAAAATGGAAACTGTTCAGGGACCGAAGCTTTTGTTGGGCAAATCATGTCTCCTTTTGCCGGGCAGTGAACCCCTTAGACCTCCAGCTTTGCCAAAGGGGGAAAAACGCCATCCTGTTTGTTGGTTTCCTGCCCGGGAACGGGGGGCTTAAAACCTTTCAACATGGTTGGCTTCCCATGGGTTACCCTCAGCCCAAAAGAGAATGCATCAGCAAAACACACAGCCAAGCCACGCCACGCAACGCACACAGGTCTGGGATCAAGTCCTGCGCTTCCCACGCCCGCCTTCTTGTAGTCCTCCGGCTTTTCAGCGGCGCCTTCATGCGCCTCCAACCTTGGGATCAAAACGCTCACTTGTGAGGGGCTGAACAGAGTCCCAAACCTGAAATGACGGATTTCAAGTCAAACCCTCTTGCGGGCTCACCACAAAGTTGGCAGTCAGTGCAATATTTTTTGACCATGCGTTAATTGGCTTTCAAGCTATACCCAGACTTCCAATAGCTCTTCGAGTTGCTGACTTACCAAATGCGCTTGCATCTGCGACATTTATACCATTGTCGCCCCTCGTTGCCTGCTAGACTTTGCACTGGAACCACTGGGGTAGCTAGGCAAACAGTGATTCAAAGAAGGTCTCCTGACAACTTCTGGTACTTGGACCCCTTTCTACCCATCCTCACCCTTCGGGATTGGCCGCTTGAACAGCTGAGTGCTCAGTTCAGTCGCCCACTGTTTCATTGTTACTGGGCGAACCTTCGGCATTTGGGTGCGTTTGTTTTGAGGATGCCCTTTTTTGGGTGGTTTTAGCGGAAAACCAGAGAACAACCCCCCATTTTGGGGGTTCCCCTGTTTTAAGACACACCTCATTTGTCGGTCTCTTCGTTCGAGAGAACCTTCGAGCCAGCTCCCCATGGTTGTCAAAACAGGCACCGGCATTGTGAAGCGAGCGGGAGATATTTAGTTTTGACCAGCCCGCATGGCTGCAAGAAAACACTGCCCACCTTTGGTGTGTCAAACAGAAGCCAAAAGGCCCAGGGACGAAACAACAACGGCAAGGTGATGCTGCCTTTTGTTTGTAGCACCAAAACAAAAGCGGACAAACACATACTTCGAATCTTCTCTTACTGCGAAAGTGATGTTACTGTTCTTTCCTCATCTTCGGCTTTGAGTGGCTTTGTATATGGTTCTGAAGACTAAGGGGCATGCATGCCTCCAACAAAAGGCATGCCCCTTGTTTCCTCTCGGACTTCAGCTTTCACGTCTCTGCACCGTCAACACTTTGCTTGGGTACTTCCTTTGGATGGCTGAAGGGAAAGAACATGAAACAAACCACACGGAGGATCCTTAAGGAAATAAATCGAAGCGCTCCCCCTTGCCTCATGTTGGCCCTTGGACTTGGGTCGCTTCCACCATGCACCAGGCGAAAGATACTCTCCGGATTCACGTCAAAATAAGGTCGTTGCCCCTTGCAGCGGACAATATCATCAGAGTATGGGATTTGGGTGGGCCATCGGTTCTTAGCAAGGTTGATATGTATCGGTGTTGGGTGGGGTTCCTACAAGATTATGGAAGTGATATTGTCAGCTGCTCATATAGCAAAAACATGGGTCCACACATTGACACGTCTCATGGTCAAGACTTATTCTGCGTGCCATGGTCCAGTGTTTGCTTTGTGCTTTTGTTCTGAATCTCCCACCAATTGACATGGAACCTGACAGGGGGGTCCTGGAAGACAATTTTTCGTTTTAAAGGGACCCCCCCCTATCAGGTTCCATGTAAATTCGTGGGAGGGTATTTGTTGTTTGTTTAAATAGGACGTGCTACATTGGTTGTTTAAACCCAAAGTAAGAGGTTGACGGCCATCCCTATATACCAAAGCCAAGTAATCATGTGTTCTGAGCAAGTCGCATATAAGGACCTCATTCCAGACGGCCAGTGAAGGGTGGCTTTGCCGCCCATCCTCTGGCCCCGGCAGAATCTTCAGGAGCAGCATCAACGGCCTTGCCCTCTCGCCCTGCCGGCGCACTATATACGTAAGGCGATCCATTCGGTACTTACTACCCAGCTGCAACCAGAGACCATGGCAGAAGCAGGGTCGCCTTTTTGAGCTCGACTCTCTTAGCGGGAAACCGCAAGGCAAACGATTCTTTGCTGAACGAAGTGGTGCAGCATGGTGCAGCACTGATTGCAAGATAAACCGCTTAACTTGAGGGTAAGTAGTGAGTTACTACTTGGCAAAAATCATGCCGACAGACCATGGTAGAAAGAGGGCCCTTTGTGAGGTTCAGCTCTTTTAGCGGGGCCACCAACAAAAACAGGGAAAACGGGTGCTACTGAACAACTGGGAGTAAGTGGTTGGTAATTCTGCTTCAAATAACCCACTTGGAACAACCAGGTACTCGTGCAGTGCGTAATGCACGGCGAAACCAGCTCTGCTGATGTGCCCGCTGCCATCGATCTGGAGACAAACGATTTGGTGATTTGGATTGGTGGTTCGGAGGCTTTCTGGTGGCGGTGTCCCATTCACCCACAAGAACCAGCGGTTCCCTTTGAAATCCAAACCAAATTAGAGATTCCCTGATCTTTAACCCACCCCCCTCAACTTGCTTTTTTTGAGGGAACTAAACCGGGTGTCCCTTTGGTTTCCCTCTAAAACCAAGCCAAAAGAGGTACTTTCACAAGACACACCAAACAAAAACAGAATTGGAGGAGACCTGATTCTGGTGAGCTCCTGCCCATATCCCCGACAACCCGGGCCTCGCCATGGACGGGATCCTGAGCGACCCAGGAAGCCTAAAAGCCATCATGCCTGATGTGTATCTATAGGCCTACACGATATGTGAATAAACAAACAAACAAACAAACAAACAAACGAGAACAGTAAATACGAGACAAACAAATAAAGCCATGCATAACTAACTCAATAATTCAATACATAGTTGTTATTTTTCAACTAAATACATAAGCCACAATAACAAACACAATTATAACATATATATGTATCAAAACTGCCTGGCCCTACCTAGGGCCTACCCGATGCGGCTCTTTTACCTGCATCAGCTCGATGTCCAAAAAGGTCCGCTGCGATACAAGACACATGAGTGTGCTCCACCGTTGACACTCGTCTATGTATAAAAAAAAGAGGGACCCGGCCTCGGCTCAGTTCTTGAACTTTCGCACCTCGGTGCTGTTCGGATACATCACTGCGGGCTTCTCCGACTTCATGGCCCTCAGATAGCGGGCCAAATCTTGCACCTTGATGGAAGAGCCACGATGGCTCAGGATGAACTTCACGTAGGTCAACATTTCCGGGTCCGAATCCTGGTACAGCTTCCAGATCTCCGCGTAGCTGAGCTTGCGGTGAACCACTTTTGGAAGCTCACACAGGGTCAGACCCCACTGTTCGAAGGTCTGGACTCCAGGAGGAAGGTCTGCCTGTGACAAGTGATCCTTGTCAGCGCTGGACGTCGTCCCAGGAATCTTGGCCATCTTGCGGTTGGGATAGCTCAGGGACTGCTTCTCGGAGACCTCTGCGCAGGCAGCGCCATCGAGCGAAGAGCCAGACACCTGTTCCCAAGTGTCGTCAGCAGCATCACTCAGCCGTTTGGAGGCATCGGTCATGCCGCCAGCTGTCATGCCACTGTAGCTCTCCTGGATGAGTTGCAAGACCTCCGGGAGAAGGCCTTCATTGCGGAGCGTACCCAGGGTCTGGTAGAACTGGGTCATCTCTTCCGGCGACAGCTTTGGAGAAGACATCACGACACCAAGGATTGGGCAAATTGACACTGGTGCGCACACACTGAGCCACTGCTCGGGATATACAAGCGAACCTATGCTGCAAAGTGATTTAATCACAGGTATGCAGATGCACTGATGCTGAAGTAAACTAAAGATATTAAACAAACAAACAACCTGTCAAACCGAAAAACTACTCATAGTTCCCCATTGACTTGCAGGCACTTATACAGCTGATTCAACCTACGCACCTTCCCCAGGTGCTTTCTGCGGACACATCAAAGCTTTGCGTCTCTGGAGACCCTCGCGGAATTCACGTTTTGCCGCAAGGACTGAGGCCTCGGGTGCCAGTTGGTAGGTGCCAATTCGGAGAGCAGCACGGAGCAGCTCAGCTGGCTCAGCACGGTCCTTTGTGAAACCGTCTGCCAGCATGAGAGTGGTTGGGCACCAACGAATACGCAAACCTGCCCTGGCCACTGCTTGCTTGATGATTATTAGGTCTATAGCTACCCGCTTATCATCAGACTTAGTGGAAGGGCTTAAGCTATTCAGGGCATCATACAAACTCTTACAGTCCGTGATTCCTATGATTCGAGTTTGATCGCTAAGGGGGTTGCCTTTGCGCAAGTCATAGGAACCCAGCTTGGCTTCAGAAATCATGCATGACATCCACTCAGCCACGCCACAGGCTGTGGAGAAACATTGCGTTTCCCCGGCCAAAGTGGAGGCCACGACACGAGGCAACTTGAAAGATCGCCAGCAAAAGGGTGACCACGGCGCTTCCTCATTTGCTTCCAACTGTGAAGAAGTAAATGCAAGAACATAATCGGCTTGGGTACCCTGTTCTGACGCATTGTTGAAACCCGCATCGGAGTGAAAACACACGTGAAGATCTTCCCAAGGAACATGCTTGACGACTACCTCAACATTACTATGCTGTCTGGCACGATGGACAAGCTGATTGGCATACAACAAATCTTTGACCTTGGGAGTGGGGAAGCACTGCTGACTGAAAGACGTCTGCACACACAAGTCTGGTCGGCTTTGGCCAGCAAGCCAATTGGCCGCGCCATTGACAGCTCTCAAGGCGGCTACTTCTCGGCTTGAGGCAATGGCCTCCTTGTTCGCAAGGCGATCTCGACTCATGCTGATGGGTCTCAAATGCTTGGCATAGTCGGCTTGTTGGTATGTGATCTCTTTGGATAGGGGATCCTGAGTGTACATGGTCCCACAGAATTCACCGTTTCCAATGCGCCACTTGCGATAGGGAAAGCGTTGCTTCAATGAGGCGATCGCGGCTTCAAACTCAGCACCCTCTCCTCCAGTGATGGTATCATCCACATGCGCACCTAGCACTCCACTTAACGTGGAAGTGGAATCCCGGAAGAAGTACAAGCAGTTATCGAACTGACTCTTTTGAAAACCTACTTGCTGAGCGGCTTCATCAAAGGTGCGGTACCAATTGAAAGGCGCATCATTTTGTCCGTAAACATTTCCCAACACTTCAATCAAGGCATCATGGGGTATTCCCGGAATCCCCCCTGGTGGCTGCTGTGCAAAAAGAGGTCGGAACTTTTGATCAAGTGGACCAGCCTCAAGAAAAGCACCTTTGATATCCCCTAGGCACATGGTCCACTTCTTGCTTACCAAGATTTGAAGGATGAGGGCACGGGACAATTGACCTAGCGTCGGACTATGGCAGGCCCCAGACAACACTTTGTCTCGGACATCTGGGTCCTTGTGTCCTTGCAGACACCACCGGGCTTTGATGCGGTCTCCTTCCTCATCCGATTTTTGAGTGATCACAAACCGGCTACCGACAAAACGATTGGGAAAACGCTTGGCTAGGCCCTTAGCGTGTTGACCGACCCACACTCTGACAGCACCCTTACCGGAGAGGGTTTCCCATTCAGTGCTACGGGCTTCATCTACGGCTTCCTGGAGAGGTTCAGGATTTCCGCTTGGAGGCAGCTCCTTCTGTGCTCGTTTCTGCAAGAAACCTGCCAAGAGCACTTCAATGGGAGAACGACCAGGCATTGAATCCTCAAGCTGACACATGAGTTCATCTTCAATCTCAACTCGAGGTCTAGCTACATCCGGTGCTTCAGGGGGCTCGGCACTGGCTTCTCGCTTACTGGCGGAAGTTCTTGGACTAGCCGGAGCCTTTCCGGCTGTGGGTGACGACTCCACTGTCGCTGGCAGCAATCTGGGCACTAGATCTTGCATCATTTCGGCGAAGTCTTCGAATTTCTCCTCGTCAGGACGGCTGAGAGGAGTGTCCCGAGGATCCGATTGCTTACCTCGACATCTTCGCACTGGTCCATAGCCAGGAGGCAACTTTGGCTCAGGGCTCACAGTTCCTGGGGTTGACGCAGCTTGGGTCTGTTGCAAATATTCACCGGGGCCCAAATTTTCTGGTCGACTACCATCGGATCCACTGGGCGCATCACGGAGTTTTGCAGCTTGCTGAGATGCCAGAAGCTGGGCTGCTGTCTGGCCGGCACTTGGTCTCTCAGGCCTGGGAGAATCTACGGTCTCAGGTACAGGAGGAGCAGGCTGCATCACAAGATCTATGAACTGGCTTTTAGGAAACTGCCCCTTTTCAAGGAGGTTGCGGATTCCCAACAGCTCATTTTCTGAGAATTCAGCCACGATCTTCTCCTCCGGCACTGCAAAACGCAACTGTTCCGGAGCGCACCGCAGAATGCTCCGGCGATGGGCGACTACTAGATTGCGACCCAGCTTGCCTAGAATCAAGGCAGCACCATACCATTGACCCCCATCGACCTTAACTCCATTTATCCACTTCTGACTTCGCCAGTAGTAGACCCAATCGCCGGACTGGAAGTCTCTGGCCGGGCGAGGTCTTGCACGGAGGGCAGCCCTCAAGGCTCGGTCATCTTGGCACTCAAGCATCGCTTTGCGAGCTACCTGTCGAACACTGTGCGCTTGCGAGCACACGGGATCATGCTCTGTGGCATCGACAGCGGGCACATGCGGATGATCCTGCAACAAGTCCTGTGGCACTCTGGGATTGCGACCAAACACAAGTTGATAAGGACTTGCACCTGCTTCAGACAACAAGGTATTTTTGGCTGACTGAGTCTGGGAGAGGCACTCTCGGTAGGATTCCAGGGTTTCAGGGCGCACATCATCAAGAACCCGTTGCAGAATTCGCTGAAACCACTGACCATGCCGCTCAACCTTGCCCAGTTGCCATGACGCTTCAGCTGCGGTGAAGCTTACCTCTATGCCAAGGTTATTACAGAAATCGCCCAGACATGCGCTGAGATTTGGCTTGGATGGGTCCATGACTAACATTTTGGGGGGACCGGCCCAGCCAATCCAGAAATCCTGAAGGGCATCACGCAACAGGGGTCCTGTTTCGGGCTTGTGCAAGGGAATGATGACCTGCAGGGAAGAGGCGAAATCCACAAGATTAACACATGGGACTTTCTGGTTGGGCTTCCATCCTGGCAGGTACTTCACATCCATGCCTACCTTAGCATTGAACTCCGTAACACGAGATGCGTTAGCAGGCAGGGCGGCAGCTGGGCGGTGCTGATTTGCACACACGGCGCACTGCAGCAGCTGCGCTCGAGCAATTGCATGATCACTTGCTCGGCTGTGCTTGAGGACCCGAATCAACTCCCTTTGAGAGGGGTGCCCCAAATTGCTATGCAGCTTTTTGAGGGCAGCGTCGATGCGAGAGTGATCCTGCTGCTCTTCCTGATCACTTGCTGGAGCATCAGCTGCAAGGCACTCCAAATCAAGGTCCGCTAAGGCAATCTCCCGAGCTTGCAGGGCTGTGGGAACACTTGCCAGTAGAAAGGACCGTACAAACTTGGGAGTGTAGCTGGCAGTGAAGGCGCTCAACAGTTGTCCTGATTGCGTTCTACCTGCGATGGTCTGATGTTCAGGGCAACCGGGGCACAACTTCAGCACTCTAGCCAACTCGGATCGGGAAAACATCAAGCCTGTTTGCTTCTGGATAGGTCGATGCGAGTCAGGACATTGTAACCCGAAAGCACACATGTCGATGCGGTTCACTCCAAACTTGGATACCAAATACTCAAGAATGGGACTCTTCCATACACGGGACCTCAGGGGATGCTCGAAGAGAAAATCTCCACCACGATCAAGCTGCTTTCGGATCTGACGTTCGCAAAATCGGACTTGCTGGCGAGCGATGCGGATAAGACGAGCTCGCTCGGCGGCCGTCCTGAAATATTGATTGAGGTTATCCCATCCGCCCCAGTAAGTGCACGGGGGACACACAACCAACAACTCAGGGCAAGCTTCATCCAACATGGCATCAACTTCCTCTTGAACGGAGGGGTCCAAAAGATCCCAGCCCTGTTGGATATCAAATGACAGGCCGTCGAGACCGATCTGCTTAGCTGCCTTTGCAAAACGAGGCGGTGAGAACAGCTCAGCAACAGCCACCCGGCTGCGGCTCTTCATTTCGCACCTGCGGAATTGGGCGAGCAAACATCGACACTCTTTGCGTTTGAGCGAAACTTTGGATTTTTCACGGGGAGGAGTACACTTGATCACCGGTTGGTCTCTCGGGTGACTGGCACGCCTTGGTTCGGAACTCTTGTCACTTGGGCTTATCGGAGCAGGCTTACTTGGGGAACTCTTATTAGTGGCTGGAGCCTGCAGTGCACACTTGCTCCTGGCTCTGGCGCAGGCCTCAGCACTGGGGAAGTCCAGAATGTTCACCAGAAGCTGTCCAGCTTGGTTGGTCACCATGGGTACCGACTCCGATTGCTTGAGCAGGTTCATCCGGCGATTGGCAAAGTCCAATCCAACCTCCAACTTCTCCAAGGACGGACGTCCTAGCAGAAGTGGAGCTCGACCTTCGATCACCGCAGCATCGATGTACCCGAATCTCTTGCAAATGCCCACAGGGATCCGGACAGACATGAGAGAAGTCTCTGTCTGGCCATTCCCAAACCGGAAAACGTTCTCGTGGGGGTACTGCAGAGGTTCGTCCTGGCCAAGGTTGGTCAACTGAACCTGCAGCTTGTCCAGCGTGGAGCGACCGATCAGAGTGCGACCGCAGCCGCTGTCTATCACGCCGTAACCCGGAGATGACACCAGGCCTCCCTCGGTCTCCGCATCCATGCTGAAGATCTCGGCCGCCCCTATGAAGATCACGTCCTCCTCTTCCTCCGCCACGGGTCCGCCTGATCCAGTTTCAGCCAGATGCACATCGGCTGCAGCAGAAGGGGGTAGCTCCCGGTTGCTGGCCGAGGACCTGAACGACGGCTTGGACGAGGATGACGCGTTGGTCGTGCTTCGGCATTCTCTGGCCCAATGACCAGTCCGGCCGCATTTGCGGCACTGGGTGCGTTTCTTCAGCTCCTCAACCTCGATGCGAAAGGACCTGCGAACATCCTTGACCGCCCCAAACTTCCGGGATTGCTGCAGCTTATTGATTTCTGACCGGCGGTCCTTCCAGCTGACAGCTAGCGCCTCGGCAGCATCAGCTTCGGGGATGGTCTCATCCTCCATTGCAGAGTGCTGTTGGTGGTCGGCAAGGAAAGTCTCGACGTCGAGAAAGTCCTCATCAGGATCCGGATTGCCGATGCAGTTTCCATCTTCCTCGACAACAAGCGTAGACACTGGCCTTCTTGCTTTGGAGGACGATGCTCGATAGGCCGGAAAGCAAGACCGCAAAGCTGCTGCTATCTTCTCACTCTCCAAGTTCCCTTGAGTCTTTGCCTTCACAATCGCCTTCTGCTCCTCATTGAGTCCGGCGCAGTGCAGCATGATCCAGCCTTGAGCTTCCGAGGGGAACTTCACCTGGGCCTTCCTGAAGCATTTCTGGAAGACTTCCTGCACGCGGGACGTCCAGAACTGCATGGTTTCACTATCGGCGGCAGCAAGAGCAAAAACCTCTCCAAGGGCTTCGCCCATCTGATCGTGGGGCTCCTTCTCAGGGAAGCGCTCGGAAAGCAGTCGCCAGAGCATCTCGGCACCTCCTTCTTGGTGGAGGTCATTCAGTTCCAGGTGTTCCACAGCGTCCCAAGCTTTACCTTCGAGCAGAGTGAGAAGCCAGGGTCCTTGCTGCTTGGGGCTGAGGTCCTTCATGGTGATCATCTTGGCCTGTGCCCAAGCCTTCCATCGCTTGAGCTGCTTGCCAGGATCATCTTCTTCGCCATTGAAGCGGCGCACGCCCCGCTCCTCCATGGCTCCACCGTTGCACGGTCGCTCACCTAAGCGACCCTTTTCGGATGCCCGGGACAGCCCGGGCTCCGCTACCAATATCAAAACTGCCTGGCCCTACCTAGGGCCTACCCGATGCGGCTCTTTTACCTGCATCAGCTCGATGTCCAAAAAGGTCCGCTGCGATACAAGACACATGAGTGTGCTCCACCGTTGACATATGTATACACACACACGGAACTTGATAAAGAATTTGCATTCACAATCAAAAACACACCGAAGTCAGAAAGTGCATGGGGAAAGCAATGTATATATATATATATATATGTATGTATATGTGTTTGTGCACCTGTATCACATGTTTCAACTTCCCCCTTCAACAGTGAAACAGCTTCTTTGTAATCAGTGATCCAACCGGTTAAAGGGCTGGTTCGGCCGTATCAAAGAGTAATCGAGCTATCCGCGCGTACATAGGCATAGGAAAACATATGATTATATTTCGCTCTATACATATATATATATATGTACATGTAATTATACTTGGTCACCTAGACATATATATATATATACATACACATGTATAATGTACATGTCATATACATATCTATATATTTCTATATACACATATATACACGATATTATGAGATGTCCACCATGCCTGTGTCATGATTTCCCCGCTTGACGTGGGGCTACACCGATATTGAGCCGTTAAGATGTGATGAGATCCTGAACATTCCCCCCGCCCCTCCGCGTCAAAAACAAATGGTGGTGTCCTCTCGGTCTGGAAGAATAGGCTATGTCTCCAATGGCCATGTTGTTGTTTTTTCAGGAGCCCTGTGCAACTGGTCAGGTGCTGTCTGGCAGTCTCAGCCGCATGGCTTGTCTTGTAAATCACTTCTGTACATTCTGGCAGCATTCAACCCGGCTTTGCGAAACCACAGCACTTGACTTCAAGGAACATAGGAACATATTTCCCCAAATGTCCCTTGGGTGCAGCAACATTCGGGTGCAGGGGTAGCGATCTTGAGTCTTAGACTCGTGGGACTGCATAGGACTTAGGACCAATCGGTCACTTTCCGGAAGCTCTCCTTGTCGTCGCTGTGTGTACTCGGCTTCTTTGGCCTGCCGTTGCGCTAGGGGTGGGGGGGTCCTTGCTCTAACTGGCGGTTTGGTTGGGGAAAAATGGTGGCGGAAGCAACCGGACCCTTTAAATAGTTGAGTTCTTGCTAACTTTTTGGGGCCGCGACAACAAAATGGACAAAAGGAAAAACCACAAAGTTGAAAGATTGGAGCACCGCGTAAACTGAAGCCAAAAGGTAGTAGATAAAAAAAAAGTGGTTCGGGGTTGGCCGCAAACAATTCAGCACAACTTCAGAATATGGACATGCATGTTGAGCACCCCATCCCATGATTGTGGGAAAATCCTTTTTGTGTACCCAAGAACCCTCCACCTACCTGTTAATACCGTTTGAGCATACCCATCCGTCCCATCAACATTCCTTTCACAGGGCCTCCCATGTATGCTCAAAAGGTATGTTGGCAGGTCGGAGTGAATCTAAAGTGGGAACCTCGCATCTCGCTAATGGCGAAGTCTGAGAAAATTGGATTGGGAATCCCAAAGTGGGCGCCTTGCACCCCAAAGTAAAAGTGAAACCATCTAAGCAGTAAGCAGGTCTGAGCCAACCTATTGTTTGGAACATGTTCCCAAATGCACCCCAAGAGTTTAGGGTTCAGTTGGGACTATTTCGGGTGTAGAAATAGTTGTGGGTGTGGCTGCCGCGGGCAAACGTTTGTCTGGCAAACATGATACACCACCACAGTTCAACACAGGTCCCTGCTCCCTGAATTCCTCCAAGACCCTGCACTAGCCCCGGTCTTGGCCGCGAACACTTTGAAGGGCTGACCCTTGTCCATGAGCAGATTGAGATCGCTATGCCGAGCCTCTGTCCGCTGACTGCACCGCAAGCAAAGAAGCCTGTTATTTTGTCATGACTGCGCATTGTCTGCATCGCGCTTTGGAAAGAGCTCCAAACGGTCAGATTGCTTAAACATCCTTGAATTGCTTTAGTTTCATTATCTTTGCAGGTGGGGTATGCTCGATAAAGGCAATTGCCCCTGGCCCCTCCAGGGTTGACCTTCACCAAGCCCGCCAAGAGCGACTCCTTATACCCCTGAGATTTTGGCTAGGTGTGGGGTCCCGACCTTCGGTCCAGTTTACAAAACTCTGACCCTTGGGGTTCAGAGGTTAAGACTTCCCTCAGATGTACCTCGGCCAGTGGACGTTCACCGAAACCCATGGGAGGCTCCAGCCATATTTCAAAAGAGAGACTCAAAAAGGCGAGCCCGATTGTGGAAGAACCGCCTTTTGGGGACCCCTTTTTGGGCTCCATGTTGACTTGCAATATTGACCCGGCAATAATGATCCTGGCCATTTCAGTGACATCCTCAAACATAGCCCCTAAATAGGAGTGTTCGTCCCCCTCTAAAGTAACATGTTTGCACACCAAAACTGCAACCACTTCAATGGACCCGCAAAATACGAGTTGATTTGGTATTTGGTAAGTGGTTGTTTTTACAGGGATCCTCCAACCACTTTAAGTCACCTGACCAGGCTGCAAAAGGTTGTCACTGTGGAACATGGACTAAACATAGACCAAACAAGGCAAAAACAAGCATCAACAAGTCCAAAGTGAAGAGTCGGATGCTACACAGGGGGTCTGAATAAAGTAAAGACACTTCCACATCCCCTTTTGGCCCATTGGCTTTTCTTTAAATCCAACCACATGGGCTATTTTACGAATGGTCGGTTTGCTGAACTCAAGGGCCAAACTTCGCCCAATCCATGGGTTCCCCAGAATTCTGAGCTATCACATAGAAGGGCCGCAATTGTCACATGTGGGGCTTGAAATTGGCGCATCTCACGGGTTTCCAAACCCAACCCCCTGAGGAAACGCTACAGAAGGGGCCCCTCATGGGGGGGTTGGTGGGTTTTTGAAACACTGGGATTTTGCATTTGTTGGCTATGTTTCTGTCCCCCCCCCCCAATCCATGGGTTCTTCTCCCCCCCAAAAAAAAAGACATCGGCTATTTTGCAAAAGGGCCGCAATTCTCGCATGTGGGAGGGGACGCTTTCCTGTTTCCCCCCCCCCCCTCCCCAGAAAGGTCGGCTTACAGCCGAAGAACGCGCCATGGGTTCCGCGCCCGAAGACGATGCCGCGAGCCCAGGCAGGCAGCTCGGCGCTGAACACGGAGAGCCGGACCTCTCGCTTTGAGGGTACCCCTCGCTTGGCGAAATAGGGGAAGCCAAGCAAAATCACCATGTCGCTGGTGTTCTTTTTTCAGAAGGGCCCGCCATGGGGCCTGCGTTTGCGAAATACCAGAAAAACTCAGAACAACACGCATCAGTACACCATTCCCATGTACTCTGGAAAAGGACATGTGACCCAAACCTCGAGAAAACCAACAAACATCGAGACAACCACAAAAAGAAAACAATCCCTTGGGGGAAATGACCAGTACATCTCAGGTTTTGGTCGGAGGATTGTTTTTCTGTTGCTTTTTTTGTTCGGTTTCTCAAGGTTTTTGCACTTCCCGCATTGTCCCCTCAGTGTTTTCCGAGTATTTCTTTCGTGTTGTCTCAGTGTTCCATTAAATAGCATTCCCTTACTATTCCCTGAAGAGTCATCATTGTTCCTTTAATATTCCCCTAAATCTTGCCATATTCCTTTAATATTCTCTTGCCCCTAGTGTTCTCTCAGCACTCCCCAGTATTCCTTTAGTATTCCTCAATATTCCCCGAGTATGTTCCTAATATTCACAATACTTCCTTAATATTCCCTTAATATTCCCCTAGCATTCCCCACAGTATTATCTATTCCTTTAGCATTATCTCACCCCTAGTAGTTGTATTCTCCTAGTATTTCCCTAATATTGTCCTAGTATTCCTTAGTATTTTCTTGGAATACCCCTAGCATTCTCCCACTATTCCCCCAGTAACCCCAGCATTCCTTAGTATTTGCTCAGTTTATTTGTAGAATTCTCTCCCAGTATTCTAGTATTCTCCTAGCATTTCCTCTTGTTATTCCCCTGGTATTCCCTTATTATCCCCTCGGTGTTTCCCTAATTCTTTGCTACTCAGAAACTGGAGCGCAGATGCAGGATACCAGGGGAAGTACAAAGGGGAATGCTGGGGCAATACTAGGGGAATATTTGGAGAATACTAAGAACATACTAAGAAATACTGAAAAATATTAGGGGAATACAATTCTAGGGGAATGCTAAAGAAATACTATTAGGGGAATACTAGGGGAATACAACTCTAGGGGTAAAATAAATTCTAAAGGAATAGGGGCCTATGAATAGTAAGGGGAGTGCTAGGGGAATATTAAGGGAACACTAGTGAATGCAATGAAAATGCTAGGAGAATACAGACTACTTGAGGAATGTTAAGGGAATCTCGGAAAACACTGAGGAAATACTAGAGGGTACACCAAGAGAATACTAGAGGAATAGTAGGGGAATACTGAGGGGAATACAGGGGGTCTGGTAGGGAATTACCAAGAAGCTGCTAAGGGGAAGATTGAAGGAATATTTGGGGAACACTTGAACACTGAGAGAAGATTTGGGCTATACAAGAAAATACAGAAGGAGTTAGGGGAATACCACGAGAATACAGAGAATATTATGAGGCAATATGCGTGGAATATTCGGGGAGTACCAGGGAATGATAAGGGGAATACTAGGGGTATAGTAAGGGAGTACTAGGGAAGCACAAAGGGTGAATACTCGAGAAACAAAAGGGGAGTACTGAACAAATACTTGGGAACAGCTGCTAGGGGAACACTGAGGAGATACTAGAGGGTATAACAAGAGAGAACTAAAGGAACTTGTTGGGAATACCGAGGGCATGATGGAGGACTACTGGGGGAACACAGATTACCAGGAGAATGCTAGTGAACTACCAAGAAAATTATTGGGGAACATTAGGGGAATACTGAGCGAATATTAGGGGTATACTCAGAAAATAACAAAGGCACACTGGGGTAACGCTGGGGAGAGAGATGGGTGCTAATTAGGGGAATACTGGGGGAATTCTGAGGATCTTTTAGGGGGACTAAGGGAATAGCAAGGGAATCCTTGGAGAACACTGATTGCCAAAAAGCAGGGAGGGGAAAGATGCCTGCAGTGGGTGGCCTTCTCCAAGAATCACCAAAGACCGCATGTGCAAGAAAGGTGCATCCACATACGCCAAGGTGTAAAAAATGCTGATTTCAAAAGCAAAGGCCCCATGGCGGGCCGCTCTCTTTCTTCTTCTCTTTTTTTTTGGGGGGTCTATGTATTGGCATACAGTCTTGTCTTTGTCTTTTGTGCGTTCTTACTATTCTTTCGGGGGGGGAGTTTATTGGTCATTGGGTCTAATATTGGTACACCAGAATGGATCTGCCTCACAAAGACGGGGGAAGGGAACCGCTGTTTGGAGTAGAAAAATCCAGAAGCCACGGGAACCCTATCGAGCCGCGAGGGAAAGAACTCATCGAAGACCCTTCCAGCACCTTCCGGACATCTGTGGGAACAAACCCCATAGCAGCTGTTGGGGAAAACGAAAGAAGGTTAACAAAGTCCCAGGGAAGACAACTCAGATTTACTTGACCACCTGGAGCCCGAATTTCAGGCATGGGTTCCGTCTGCTTTTCCCGCAATCCAGGTAGGCACGGGCACTGCATGGTAAGGGGAAAACTAGAGGAAATCAACGTTGGGGGTTTCCCAGCATGTGAGACATACCCTTAAACAAGTGGTAAGCCGCGTTGTCGTGTGGACGGCTCAAAATTGTGGTTTTCCTCTTGGTTTCCCTTCAAAACCAGTACCCTCAAACAAAGACAGACCCACGTAGATCCTAACATTGATTTGCTCGATATGTTCTCCCTGCATATTGAGTCCCCCACCCAAGTTTGCCCCCCACTGGGGATGTAAAACGCGCCAGTTGCCCATCGTTGACAAGTGCATGCCAGAGGTCCTTGCGTGTCCGTTTTGGCTTGGCTTGCAGGAAGAGGACAACCACCATTTCTGGGGCCCCCTGAAAAGGACACGGACAATGATTAGGACCAACAAAAGTCAGTGTCATATTTATTCTAAGCAAACTGGCAGCGAAAAGAACCGACAGCTGGCAACATGCAGGCATTGACGATTTATGGGACATACCCAGGACGAAGAACGTTGCAACCATCAAAGACACCAACAAGTATATCGACGTGGCTCTTGAAATCCCTGATTGAATTTGCTTGAGCGAAAGACACACATATACCCATTCACCCGCTCATTCAACCACTTACTCTCCCACCCATCCACTCACGTCCTCACGCACGGCCACACACGGCCACGCAACCGCACTCAAGAAAAGGTGTTTGGGGGACCCATTGAGAAGATGATCAGCTCCAAAGACTGGTTGGCTCGTGTCAGCCTGCGCTTCTCGTGAGCCTTGTTCTTTGTTGAAGTGCAAAGCAGCGCCTTAGCCCTGCCCTGCCCCCAGCGGCAACCCTTCCACCCGCCTCGCTGGTCGCCCTGCGTGAGGGGTGGGATTGAGGGCTGACCCCATCTATGGCCTACATGTTCTCCCTGTTGTGTTTTGCTTTTTCTTGGGGGGGGGGGGGCGTGTGCCAAAACTGGCCGTCCGCTTGAGGGAATAACAACTCCTAAATTGGGGACCCCTCGCTCCCTTTTCGGCCGCATTTTGAGGGAATCAAATCCACCTCAGAGTCAAGATCACAAGAACAAAAAGACCCCCCCCCCACATAAGGATTCCCCTGCAGGATGGTGTCTCCTGTGCCGTGTATAAGCGTATCCCCACAAAAACAGACAAAGCGTCCCTGAACAAACACAAAGCCACCCCTAACAAAGCCTAACACCATCCCCAAGCTAACACCCTACTGCCTAAGCCTGTCCTAAAAAGCTCTGAGCCCACCCTACGTAAGCAACCATAAACAATCACACACCAACCCTAAAAACAACACCCATTTCTAACACTTAACCAACCCCGAAGCATCCCTCGACCAACCGGAGCAACTCTTTGCCACCACCCTGAGCAGCCCTGCAACAACCCTAACCCACCCCAAACCAAATGTAAACCAACCTAACTCAGGTGAACACTTGGGAGGGGGCGTTCCACCACCGAACCGCGTGTTAGACACAAACCGTGACCACCGGAGGGGCATATCCAGTATAATCCTGCGGAAAGGTGCCCTTTCTGTGACATCAAAGTGGTTAACACTCCCGTGTTTTTCATGTATACTGTTGCATGTTGTTCTTTCTATATATATATGCATATACACATATACATATATATATATATAAATTACAAAACGGCAGTGCCCTAACCCATGTTCCACAACCATGGATATGTAGTCAAAGTGGGTAGTTTCCCTCTGATCTCCCCTCACAACCACCACGATAAGGGTGCCCTCAAAAACCAGATCCATGGCACTCAGAGATTCAGAGGCCTCCCATCTACAGGAGTCCCCTAAACACGCCAAGAATCCAAAGGACGAACAGCTTCTTTTTGCTGGTTGGGCCTGACCGGCCTGACCCATGTTTGGGACTGTTCCCCACCATTCTCCAACTGTCTGGGGCTCGCCTCACCAAGCAAGAAACTCACCTCAAGCAAGTGGCAAGCAACAAGTAACAAGCTGAAGAAACCACGGATTTGTAGAGAAAGCTCCTCATTTGTAGAGGAGTAGCCACCACCGGTCACTTCGACCATTTGGCTGTTTGACAACAGTGAGAGGCTCCCAAAGGCCCCCAGAACCCGATTAAAAAATAGCCCCCCAAAAAAAACAAACAAACAATATGTCCTCAAGCGTCTACTTTGCAGGCCCCTACAAAAGAGGCCTTGCCAATCGGAATCACTTTCAGTGTGCATGTTGTTGATATCAATTCCCTGAAGAATTTGGTAAAACAACGCATTAGCCACTAATTTGCAAAGCGCGTGTGTGTGTGTGTGGAGACTATTTAATTGCGCGCCCTTTGGGGATTCATATCCCCCAACCACTTTTGACGTTGTTCCAAAACATAAATTCCTTTGCCAAATGAATAATTATGTAAAGTTTGAGTGTCAGCCACCATCCAACATGCCCCGAGCCGGCACCTGGCCATGACCAGTCGGCAATACACTTCTGCCCGGGCCAGGTCGTTCAAGTCCAACGCTAAGATTCGCCTGAGGGAAGAAAAAAACAAGCCGAGCGGAAAGGGAGGATTGCGTGGCACATGAACGTGCAAAAAAGAAAAACATGTGTTTTTGTGTTTTGGCAGCAACACACAAATTGTGGCTTATGTATATATACATGTACATACGTACATATTATATATACTTGTTTAAGTGTATATGTATATACGTTTACAAGCATATCCTGCCAATTTAAAGGATGGTTTTCACTCAGTGGCCTTGGATTGGCAGGATCCCGAAGTCAGGAAGCTAGAGGCGAGGTCATGTCGTCTTAGCACGCAATCCAGTTTTGGTGCTGCACATAATCCAAATCATCCTTGAAACATAAAACAAAGGACTCACATCAACTATACACAACCTAAGTATTGTTTTGTTGGTGCCCTTTTTGGGGTGGTTCTAAAGGGAAACCAAAAGGAGCACCTGGTTGATCTCCACTTGGCCTTCTTTTATCTCCCGGAACCTCCCAGAAACAAACATGGAACCTGAAAAGCACCGCTGGGCAATCCGCCCGGGGACACAACAGGTCCCTTGCTTGTTTTTGGGAGCGTGCATCCCTTACAGTTTCATCCCTTACACTTACATGGCTATGGGTCAAAACCCCGGACCCCCAAACATCCCAATCCAACCACTAGAATAGGAAGCCTAAAATGGGTGGTGAATTCACCCACCAACCAAAATGGGATCCCAAGACGGTGTTGACCCCCTCCTTTGGCTCAGAAAAGCCCCGTCGCTGGGAGTCCCGAGGTCCACGCAGAGCTTCTTGGTGCCGGAGCTCACGGCTGCACAAAGCCACCCGCTCCTGAGTCGCTGCGCGCGTCATAGTTGGGTGGGTCACGCGGTTGACGACTGCACATGATTCTCCCATATTCTGCGGTGATCTTGACTGACATGTTCTTATTTGTTTTCTGCTGGCATCCTGACTGAGATGCTGTTTTGCTAATTCTAGCCCGCAAACCAAACCTATGCGCGTTATTGTCCAGCAATATTGACCTGACATATGTTTTGAGTACCCCGCAAACCTGTTCGACTTGTGGCCCTCATAGTATAATCGTGTAATAAGTGGTTGGGCCCTTTGGACATTTACATAGGCATTTATGTCCAGCCATTTTGAGGCTCCCTTTAAAAAACATAGACAGTGGGAGGATGGTAGGGTGGGACACCAGAAAACGGTGCGGAACGCTTTCCGCCGTTTTGATTCTTGACCTGAGTTTGGGCAGACTGCTGTACTGGGTTCTGATCGGTGGCGTGCGTGTCACCGGTGGGTGTTGAAAGTAGATGGCGAGGCCCCCTACGTCGACACCGCATTAAACAACCCTGAGTCAACAGGCAGGCGTTCCCCCCCCCCCAAGGCGAGGGGCTTCCTCGTCTATGGGAAACATCCCTTAGTTTACTCCCCAGCACAGTGAAATTGAAGCGCGAGAGGGTCGAGTAAAAAAAGACAATTCATGAACAAAAGTGTCAGGGAGGGTCCATGTTCCCTTAAACACCACTAAGTGAAGTCCCTACTTCAGGTGCGAGGATCCAAGAAACCCAGCTAGGATGCTTCATTTTGGGGTCATTCCAACTCCTTCTCCCATTGCACCAGCAAAACTTAACATCCTGAACCCATGGATCTCTGTCAAGCACCAAAGAAAGCAGGAGGTCGGGAACTCTCAACAGGGTCCCTGGACTTCCCCTCAAATTGAACAAATTGACTGGTCCGGTTTCCATTGAAGCTCACTTCCTGAATGGCCCAAGGAAAAGTTCAAACTCGCTGCCACAAGAATTGGTCCCAACAAAGTTACAGGGAGTGATTAACAGGGGGGCCCTTTTGCCGCCTTTGGTCAAAAAATGATCGATCCCCCGTGAAGCATTCCTTGTTGAGGGGGTCGCCAATTTTCTCGCAAAGTTTTATTTTTAGTGGGGTAAATGGAAAACCCCACTAAACACTAAAAGGCTAAACAAAGCTAAGGAACCGGATGGCTGGGAGCCAAGAGTTCACAGGGAGTGAGGAATCGCCTCGTGGAGGTGCAGCGCTTCCAGACGCGGCAGGAGCTCAGAGCTGCCCTCAGACTCGATGAACCTGGCGAAAATGGCGGAAAGGGACACTCGCCGGGCTTTCCATGTTGTTCAGAGTTTTTTGATTTCTGGCTTTTCCAGTCGAGCTTTCCATGGAACATATTCACTAAGGAGTTGTTTTTTTCTCCTGGCTTTTCGAGTCGATGAGCTTCTGATGGAACATATTCATTTCAAAGGTACTGTTAGATTGTGTCATTGGCAGTCCATGTGATTGAATCTTGTCTTGTTACTATCATCATGTTTACCATGCTGGTCTATCTACCGGGTCCCAGTGATTGGCGGAAAAACTAAAAAACAACAACACAATGAAAACCCTGAAAAAAACAGGCATCCCGGACTCTAAAATTGGGCCTTCACACGTGTGACCTTCCATTGAAATTCCATGGACCACACCAAAAAGGACGAAAAGGGTATGAGACATGTCTCTCATGTCATTTGATAGCATGGTACTTTTTGTTGTTAGGTTGTTTGAACGAGAAACCGACAGGAAAGGTACCTAGATAGGTGTCGATTTTGAGAACATCCGTGTTGGACCCCCTTTGCGTTTGCATTTGAAGGGAAACCCACCGGAAGACAGCATTTTAGGGGACCATTAGACACCCCCCTTATACGCGCTTTTCAAAAACGGGGGAGGGGGGGGAGGTGGGGGGAAGGCACTTTTGCAGTTGCTTGATTTTTGAGACGAGGTTGTCTGTTTTGTACAAGACTGTGTGTGATTCCCGTTCAAATGCAAAGTCAAGCAAATTGGGCACATTTCTTATTGAAAAACCCTCAATTAGGAGCCCCGAAACGGCTAGCAATTGGTTTGTTGCGTGACCGCCCTTGCTATTTTGGAGGCGATTTGCAGGGTCTTTGGAGCCTTGGCGTGGACTTGATTTCCATTTTTCTCTTGAAGGTAGCCTTCGAAACACAAATCAAGCCGCCAAGTTGGTTTTGGGGAACGCGCGTCGGTGACTTAAGGACAGACCCACTGGAAACCGCCCATTGTGCGGCTCTGCTTTCAGACAAAGCCATGCTCAGCCTCCAGTCTCTTGGTGGCTGGGATTGGCGGCTCAAGGATCGGCCCGTATGATTCCTTCTCTTGCTGACTGGTAGGTTGGAGAAACAACCTGCTTTAAGCTGGGGACAGCTTCCCCATCCAGGGATCCTCACTCCCCAAAAGACCCCTTTTCTCTGCCTTTGGCTCACAAACATGGGGTACAAAGCCAGAAAAAAAAGGAATCGGTCCATCGGGCGTCCAGGAATTCTTGCCAGAAAACCAGGGGAAATGGCTGGCTTTTGCATGCTCAAGGCAACGAACCCTTGCTATGATTGAAATTTAGAGAAAAGGGGCCCTGGTACCCTGGTAGCGCGCGTCCCGTTAGGCTTTCAGTCTTCTCGTGTGTCAAGCTAGTCTTGACAAGCTTAAGCAAAACCAAAACAGATTCGAGAAAACAAAGAACAACTCGAGAAAACCAAACAAACACACAAACCTCGAGAAAACCAGCAAACATGTTATGGACACTCTTTGGAAGAAGTACATGCTGAAAGAGTTCATGGGGTGTCTCGCGTTGTGTTTTTTGTATTGTTTTTTTCTTGGTTGTCAAATTGTTATTGTTGTGTTCGTCCCAGTTGTTTCTTTGGGGTTCTCGAGTTGACTTGACTTTTAAATTTCTCCTTTTAAGGGGCAGGCAAATTGAAAGAAACATCCAGCTTGTCTTTCCTTGTCAGATTCCATTTGAATTTGAATTGAATTCTGCTGAAAGTCCGAAAGCCCTACTTGGAAACGAACTCCTATTAAACATCATTCGAAACAAGATGTCTAACTACGTCCTATGACATATCATTAAATGTGATCATTCTATTTAAAATACTAGAATAAACAATCAGCCTGTCTTTCCTTATCAACTTGCATTTAGATTATGAAAACATACAAGTTGTAATTGACTTAAGTCGAAGAAGCAACCAGTTTGTCTTTCCAATCATAATTGAGCTGTAATTCAGTTCTAAGTAAAGTCATAGTTGGAAAGGAAATCTTATCAATAATTGGACTACAGGAATTCGTGTTTAAAATATAATCCAAAATCATAAAAATCATGACTCTAAATAAACTCTAATTGAACTCATCTTTGGAAAGAAATACCAATTCAACATCTAGATTAAAAATTGTGTTCTAATCAAATCGAATTGCAATTCTATTCGGAAGGGAAGTACTGTTTAAACTATGATGCAACATAAGACCTTAAACTGAGTTCTAATCGAAATGCCATTTAAACTTAAGCCTTGCAATTTAAAACATGCAAAGCGATTGGAATGGAATTTGCACGTTCCATTGGAGTTTACTGGTGTGGAATTCCTGTTTGCAAATTAGAAGAAACAGCAAGCTGTTGTTCCCTTATGCGATCCTAGTTAAGTCCTAATTAAAACTCTACTTGGAAAGGAACTCATGCTTCAATCATGATTCAAAACAAGAGGTTCAATTGATTCCTACTTAAAAAGCTTCAAAGCATTGATTTTAAACATAACGCGTTGCAATGTAAAACAAATTTAGAACTGACATTACTTTCCTTCTTGCAGTCCTTTTTCCTTGTTCACTCCTGTTGCAGGGCAGGCGTGGGCAGGCAAATTAGAAGAAACGACCAGCTTGCCATTTCACTGGATTCTGTTTCAAACATAATTCAATTATAATGCCAAAAAGGAATGAAACCAAAGATGCTAACTCTGGCTTGAATGAACAGCAGCAACTAGCAGCATGGTACAACAATTGATGTAATGTAGAGGAACTCGCAGTTACAAACACTCTTCAAAATCGTTAGAGTACAACATGCTCAAGATATCAAACCTCAAAATCACTAAACAAAGAGTACACTACCACAGTCCCCAGCCTGGACATGTTCACCTTCTTTTATACAATGCTCTTTATATATGGACCATGGTTTTAAAGCACGGAACAAATGAGCCCTGATACACCTTGCAGCAGGCCCTCGGTTTGCAACCTCGTGGTGTTTCCGGCCGAATCGCTCTGGTTAGAAGCAAAGCCTCGGATTCATGAACTTTACCCTATTCCAAATACCCACTGTTTTCGCTGCGGTAAAATAATCTCCTTCGTCGGCGGCTTCACATCATCGCCACGCCTGAGCAGCTTGGCGCGGGTGGGCGTGCCCTTGGCGCTTCCGGGCAATGACAGCTCCTGCGGCGTTTGCGTGCGAGACCTTTCGGCTCTCGCTTGAGTTGGTAGCTCTTCTTGTTTTGGTGGTTCATTGGCGCCATAAGGAAAACCACTGTTTTCCGGGTCCCCTAAAAAGGCACGCCCCTTTTTGGATGGTTTCCAGGGGAACCCAAAAGGAAACCAACCACCTGGAGAGGAGGGGTCCCTAATCTTGAGAAACACCCAATTGGCCCCGGTCGCGTGGGAAAATCGGACTTGGCTTTTGGCAATTGATCTTCAAGAGACACAGTGAAGGGAAATCCGAAGTCCATTTTCGAACCCCCTGTTTCTGCATACCTTGTTTCCCCATCTGTTTTTTGAGTGCCCTATTTTTTGCCAAGTCCGCTGCTTCCAGGTAGGGCTACAAGTGCCAGGTTTTCCATGGAAAACCTTCCGGAGGTACCTCTTGCGGCGAAACGGAAACGCCAAGCATGGGACTCCCATGTCTCCTCCTCCACCTTGGCCACGTAAGCGAGGCCCAGGCGCGCGCAATGCCGGGGCTCCGCCTGAGTCGACGCCGAATGCCACGCAACGCCTTGCCCAGTTGGGTATCGATGTTTTAATTGGAACCGCCTCGGTGGAAGTCATGGGCATTTATGTCCGCCAACCCTTCCTGAGAAATTGATTTCCTGTCAAAAACAACAAACATAGCCACTGATCCATCCGTTTCATTGAAAGCCATCTGTGCCTTGCAACTGAGGGATGATCCCACATCCTTCGAGACAGCACTGTGTCCTTGTCTCATCTGGGAAACCCTCCCCCTCCCCCGGATTGCGCGGTCTGGCGGTTTCCATGTCCACTAATGTCAAAGAGGGCTCCCTGCCATTCTTTCGGCAGTCGCGTGGAAGCGGATCTGTCGCAAACATTGAGATAAACAAACATTGAACCCCAGACAAACCTTGGAGGGTCCGTGTTAACTTCCAGGGCAGCACCCTCCCACAAAAAGAATACAAGTGCACAAACTCCCTTTCCAAAAGGACGGTAGTTTTCCAAACGGGGAAACTGTGCATGCAAAACCCATCAACAAGAAATATCTGATGGAATTGTTAGGGTCGAGCTTTTGGTTTTATGTTTCAGTAAGCAATAAATAGTTTGGTTGTATACGTCTCGAAGTAAAAGAAGCACGAGAAAACTAAGATAAACCGCAAATACAACTGCCGTCAAATGATTTGTTGAGACACACCTCCTTTGAGCTCGTTTTGGATCCACAAAACAGCCATGGTGGCTATGAATATTCACTTCCAAGGTTGCCCACTACCGACCCTCTGTATCATGTCCAAAGCCGTTTTGTTGAACAGCCTGTGTGTGCGTGTGTTGTTTTTAATTATATGTTTTTAAAGGTTGGCTTCAAACTTTGACTAATACCCAACGTCTCCTCTTAGTTTCCCTACGGCGACTAGGATCTGCCACCTACAGTGGCCATGGCGACAACCAACCCACTTCATCCAGGCAAACCACTGTGGGCAAACAGGTATGGCTATCAGGTTTTACATCATGGTTTCCCTGGTTATCGACTAGAGTGGCTTGCCGGGAAGCGCTGGGTAACCTTTTTGGTGGCTGACTTCCAAGGGCGCGTTGCTTTGATTTTCAAGAGAGAACCCTGTGTGAAAAAAAAGAAAGCACTATTTTCAGCAAGTTGAACAATGGGGGCTTCCCCCCTTTGCAAAAACCCCGAGCCTCCCCCAAGGAAGAACATACGTCGTGGCCTCCGCACGCTCCAACTCCCAACTAGCTTCGATTCGTGTTCTTCGGCCTCCTTCCTGGCGACCAGCTCCTCCAGGAAGGCCATCACCAGGCTCTCGTGGCCTGCGCAGTTTATCTCAGGTCGAGTCACAATCAAAACGCGGTATGAAAATGGTTGACCCAGGAAATACAAAGGCGGCCGCAGCTGTTTCTGGCTGGGATTGTCCCTTAGTAACCTTCATCTACCCGGGTTTTGCTTGTGGCTCAGGTATCCCCAACAGCATAAGGATATCACATGTGCGCGCATGCGGAAGGTTCCGACCGGGCCTTCCAAGGTTGAACCCTCCCATAGCTTTCAGCTAGCAAGGAGCGCGGCCTTTTGGAGCCCGGACCATTCTCAGCGTTTCGGATGGTCGCCATGGTCACCAACAAAACAAAGGGCCCTCATCGAAGAGAAAAAACGCAACATCAGGCCCGACCTTTTTGGCCTTGGCAAAACCATGGGATCTATTCACTAAAGCGGACAAGGTCCAGGAAGTAGCCTGCCATGTCTTCCTACAACTTGTCAGCTATGATTGGAGGGAGGACGAAAATAAACCGAAAAATGGGAAAAGGACCTTCCTCATGTATGCCCATGGTCGAATGTTGACCCCATATGTTTGTAGAATTGGGCGGATTGCTTGGAAAAGTGTAACTTTCCCATAAGAGATGTGGATCACTGAAAAAGGGGCAGACATCATATGAATCCAGGGGTGTACCGCCTCCAACCACAGAAAACAGCATGCTGTTTCATATTTAGATTTAAACTACACTAAGATATGAAATAGGCTTGGATGAGACCCTGGTGATTCTAACTGCAGGGGTCACAGGATGTCCTTCCCACACGGTGCAAGTCACAATTGGGCTTCAATGGAATTGCCACTTTTGGAGGTCTGAAAAAGGGAAACTCAGGGAAATTCAGTCGAGTAGCCAAGCAAAATCCGGCATCAGTGGTGCTTGCTACAAGGGCCCAAATAATTAGCATGCGATTGCGGGAGTTGCATAATTACTCAAATGGTCCGGGAAATTGCTGAGCGGTTAGCAATCTCGAGCTACCTCTCTATTAGCCTTATCCATTTAGCGACTTGATGAGTCATTCAATTGGCCTGGCGTCACTTGGGAGCCAATACGAGGAATATCTCGCAATGAGGGAACCTCCAAAATGGGAGGCTCTCCTTTGCCCCATACCCCCCCAAAGGGTGCGCTTGAAACGAAGCAACCCATGTTGCATGTTTTTGGGAGCTGATTGAACTATGCGTAGTCCTTGAAGGCACCGCCCAGTAGCAGTCCCACTTTGGTTCACCCCCCCTGTTCATCCCTAGTCAAACCCGAAAGCGGCGGAACAGCGAAAAGAATGCGGGTAGCGGGTAACATACCTGTCCCTCTGAACAAACCCCAAACAGATGGCACCCACATACATGGCACCAGGCAACGAAATCTACTCAATTAAATTCCGCAGGTCGCTGCGTAAACAATACGGACCTGCTGAATTGACTGGCCAGACAAAACAAGCGAAATCATGCTGGTCGCCTTTGCTAAAGAAAAGACATCGGCCAAGACCAATAGGAAGGCAAGCCCAGACCAAGAATGCCCACAAGAAAAACAAGTCCAAAGACGAAACGGAAACTCTGCACCCTAAAAACCGAGAAACACCAACTGAGGCACCGCCTAGGTAGCGTCTGATGTTGGCGCCTTCCAGGAGCTGCAGCACCTCGTCCGGCAAGAGCAGGGCCTTCCCATGCCGTGCAGCGGAAGCTGCAAGGATCGTATCGGCGTGTCGTGTTCTAAGGTCGGAGCCCTCAAAATGGTGTCGGTTGCCCTTTTGGTTCCCCTTTTAGACCACCCAAACAAGGGACAACGTGTTGCAATTGATTGCGAAGCGGAAGTTGTGTGCACCAAGCCATGTTGGGGGCGGTTCAAATCAAGTAAACGGAGCACACAACACGGGCTTGAAGAAGTCCAATGAGGTTGCAAGGCACTAGGAAACCAAACTAAACCATCAAAGAATAATCTTTGTACTGAGCCTCTCACATTGCTTTCTGACCGTTATGAGGGTTGATATCTTCGCTCTCAGAGCCTTGGAAAGTGAGGAGTTGGATCCACAATTTCACACGCGGATTTACGAAAATGTGCTGACATGGGATGACCAGGGCAAACCAAGAAAGATGACTCCCCCACTAAACGGGACAAGTTGCCCATGGTCATGCGGGGCCAGGAATATGGATAGCCTTAAAAGGGGGTTCAAGCGATTCGAATGAAAGGTGCCTATTTCCATGTTATGACTCCAAAGGAACTTGGGTCTGGAGGCCAAGTGGATGGAGGTGCCGTTGTCCCGCCCAGATCGTCAAAGAAACGCCCTTTTGGATGACTCTAAAAAGACACCAAAAGCAAACCCAAAGAAAACCAAATGAAAAACACATGACAACCAAAAGAACAAGCAAGACCCCCCTACAACAAGTACCCCTCTGTTTGGCCGTGTGCCCCAAGAACCGTGTCTATCGCCCCGAAGCGGCTTCACGCTTGCGCCCCCCATTCACACCTCCCGCCCGCGCGAAGTGAAGACCTGCAATGGGTATGCGAAGTCAACGCTAGTTAGGACCCCAAGCCAAGGGGGGTGAAAAAAACAAACTGTTTTGTTGGGTGGGAAAACACAATCCCAACAAGCGAAAGGGCAAAGGCTAAAAATCCTACTGGCCAAGACACATCTTGACTCATTCATCACAAAAGCGCACATCAGATCTTTAATGACATGAAGCCTGGAACCCGTGGATCTGATTGGGTAGTACATGAACGAAACTAACTGGTTTGACACAAACCCAAAGCTGAAGTTGTGTTGGACAAATTACTTATCGACTTCAAGCAAACCCAAGAAAACCAACACAATGGAATGGGTCTCAAGGATTGACACGAGCAATACCAAACAACAGATGGTGCCTCCGAGCAAACCTTTCTCTGACCCCGTTACTGTTTGCCCACTTCGCACCGCACTGAACTCCATGTTCCACCTTCTGGCCATAGGCATCCGGCAAAAAGAAGCATTGGACATAGCGAGCATCTTCAGGTATGGATGTAGCCCATCGAAGCTTCGAATCAACTCACAACCTCTTATCCCCTCAGCTCCCTCTTCTTTCAGCAATCACTTCTCTCCTGCCTTAGTTTGGAGCCCAGGAAAAAACCACCTTTCAATGATCATTTTATCTTAAGGGATACCCAAAACTCTGCCATGCCTTCCAAGACGTGGTAGCGGTATCGTCCATAGGCATCTCCCGGAATTGTCTTTTGGCCAGCGCGGAGAAAGCTCTTGCGGTCGAAGCTCTTAGAATCAATATCACCGCCATACGCCTCCACGAAGTCGGTGTATGCTCTTTAAGGAGTAATCCACCGGCTGTGTACAAGCTTGCCAGTTTGGCCTGCAAGCATCAACGCCAAGTGGACATTGCTGTCGACTCCGGATACTTTCGAATGAACGCGGCAGAAACAAGAAATAGAGCACCGACTACAAGGGACTGCAATGAACCAGTCTTGCATACACGACGTCCAGTGTTCTTTCCAAACCTAACCCGTGGGAAGTATTCAGTGCTCACTGTTCGCTCAACCTTTGCTGCCATTTCAGTCGAAAACACGGATCTCCAAAATTGCCGCCTACCTTGGCTGACTGGCAGGTTGTAGGCAAACAAACCGAAGCCTTGACCCCTAGGCAGTAGGTGCTTTCCCATTAGCAGCACATAACAACTCGTTGACGTTTGCTTCTACCAACATGGTTACAAACATGAAACTCCTACTAGAAGGGCCAAACATAATTCTGATCGCTGCATCAATTGGAACATACCCCAGACTGGATTGGAGCCCCCCGCCCCGCTCCCGCCTCCCCCGCTAACCGTTTGAGACCCTCTGCAGGGTGAATGTATGTTTGTTTATGTACCCCGACTTCGCTATGTACCGCGCCCCTCAAACATTGCAATATTCAAGGGGCCCTGGATTGAGCGGTTTTAGTGGTTTTAGATTCCTCTTCCAAGCGGATCCTGTTTGATAATACCTGGAGCGGTTACGATTGAAAACAGGCTGCTTAGGTTTGTCCCCCTCGCCTCCACACACACACACACACACACACACGCACACACACACACGCACACACACACACACACACACACACACACCACGTTTGTGCTAAGCTCATCCCTAATAAATAGTAGGGGGGTTCTCACAAATCCCCCCACTCAGGGTGGACATAGCTCTGTTCCATACCCCTTGGGTAAATGCCCCCAACTAGAGATCCGCGCTCTGCCTGCAAGACAGAAGGGGCGTCCACAGACAGGAGCTGTGGCACGTACCTCATGAGGCAGTGCAATCAAAACCGGGCCTTGGCTTTCCGCACGGCTGTCGGAAATGAACCTTGCTCTGATACCAATTCGGATCACCATGACTGGATCGGGGAATTTTCTTGGTATCGCAGAAAGCGGCCCATAGCGGCCCTAAAAGCCAGTTTCCCACAGTCGTGCATCCGCGTCATGCCTGGTTTGCGACGGACGCGCGAGCCCCGGTCAATAGATGCGATTCCCGATTGTTTGGACATCCTCGACATAGGAGAATTAATGAGGCGGAGTGAAAAGGAGCTAAACCTTGGCGAAAACAAATAATACTTCGGTGATACCAAAGTGGGCAATTCCTCTGGCTATGCTGTGTCGCTACACAGGGGCCTCCTTGGTATCACAAACAGTTAATGCGACCTCTCATACTGACATGTCGTGATGCAAGGAGAACATGTCACGATACCTTTTGCAGATCAATCATCAGCTGGGCGAGAAGAACCTAAGACAACCGCAAAAGCGTGCATTGCCATATCAACCCTCAGGCAGGGATCTTCATGTCTTGGTCAAAGTCCTAAAAGGGACAATGGCCATGCCCGTGCTGCTGCCAAGCATTGTCTCTCTGACAGCAATTTTCAAGGAACCCCGCCTGACTCACTGGCTGAACATCGCAAGGTAGCCAAGTTCCTGCATAAACAAAGTCAGACAGTGACCTTTTTGCTGGAGGTCTTTCAAGGAACGGGGCTCCCTTTATTTCCCCTTGGCCAAGGTGATGTTTAAAGCTACCGTGTGGCAAGGGCTCCTTTTCGCCCCGTGCCAAAATGCAATCCTGAAACTCCCGACGTGTTTTAGGACTTTGAAAGACCCTTGCGGACCCACCCCCCTCCCAAAACAAAGGAAACAAATCAAAAAAAACGCTGGGCGGTTCAACATGGATTGTTCCAAAATCACCAAATCAGGGCTGCCTGATTTGACAGCCCAATATTCATCGAGGGTGGAAGCCGTCTCGGCGACTCGGCGCACCTCCGCAGCAGCGCCGCGCCAGATGCCCCGCGCACGCTCCTCGTGAGGGAAATTCCTGAACTCCCCGAGAGTCCGGGTAGCATTGTAGGTCTGTCTGAAAACGGGGACCCCTAGGAAAGGTGGCTTCCCCTTGATGTTTCTTTAAAAAATAATAACCCCAAACAGGGCATCCTCAAAAAACACACGCACACCCACCTGACAAGAACTTGCGTACTGGAACTATTTGAAGCTAACTCTCTCTCTCTCTCTCGTTCTAAGACATCCACAAATCGAGCGAGCAACAAAAAAACAATGAACATGCGAGAGCTGGGAAATAGCAAGAGGCAGACACCGTTGGCCCTGTGCGTGAATTCGGCTCTCTCGAATGTGACAAAGGCTGTCCTCGAGCGGAAGCGGAACGGTTTCGGAGACGGGACCATTGGCTCAGCACGGTAAGCCCTTTGCGTACTTTGGGTGGGTCGACCCTCAGAGACTCGTGGCCTCTTGCCGTTACAATGTTCACTTCGCTCACGCAACCCTCCGCGGACTTTCGGAGTGTCGACCTCAAACAACTCGCGTTATTTTTGTTGCTCCCCGTTTTCAGCTTGCGCAACCACAAGGTAGACCCGCTGCGAACTTTTGATGGGCCGACCTTGAAAAACTCGCGTTATTTTTGCGATGTTTGCTTCGTTCGCGAAACCCGCTGCGGACTTTCGGCGAGGGGGCGGGTCAGCTTTTCTGCATTTGTTCACTTTCGTGGGTTGGAGAGAGAGAGGGAGAGAGAGAGAGAGAGAGAGGGACAGAGAGAGAGAGAGAGATAGAGGAAAAAGCAAGGAGCTTTCGAGAAAGAGAAAAAGACAGAGAACAAGAAAGAGAAAGAGAAAGACACAAAGCATCGAGAAAACGATGAAAATAAATATACATACTAGTATAAAGATCAAGAGCAATCATAAGAGACAGATACAAACACCAATAAAAGGGGACATATAAATGCAAAGATAAATATATTAATAAGATGAATAAGACGATAAAGCAAACAACAAAAATAAGATACCCGGCAATATGATAAAATAAGATACTCATAGATCAGAACTGACATGTAGAGATAACGATAAACACAATAATATAAGACAACACCATACATATACCTGACATACACACCTAAATATAACTACAATGCAGATTAGACAAACTTAGATTAAGATAAAACCATTAAACAATAGCCCAACACACAAGAAGAGATAGATACAACGACAACGATACATACAACGAACAACACAGATATAAATCAGACGAAAACACTAAAGATGCAATAAATCTAACTAATAAGATGACTAATAATATAACCTATACAGTATACAATACACAGAGAACACAAAGACAACGATGAAGATAAAGATAAGACAAATATAAATATTCGGACCACGCTGAAAACAAACAAAAAAACAAGAAAAAGAGACACGGAATAAAGAGAAAGAACGAGCGCGAGAGAGAACGGCCCAAAAAGGGTGCTCCAAACTATAGTCCTTATAGTTTGAAAGTTCCGCCCCTGGATCTGCCAGACTTTACTGGTGTACAATGTTTCAACAATAAATTATACAATACATGTTGTTTTCTTTTAGCTTACAGCCACAGGGGCAGGACGTGCCCATTTAGGCGTTGTGTTGCAGGGACACCCAAGTCCTTTTGCTGAGGGCGCTCCTTTTGGAACAAGCACAATGTTTGAACCTCTATGGAAACCAGAAGGCCCCCCTTTTGGTTTTGCCGTTTTTGTTCAAAGGGAAACCAAATGAAACTTTGAAACCACCTGTGCTGGGAGAGGTCGCCATATAAAAGCCACACACAACTCAGCCTCCTCTGGAGGTGGCAAACCCGAAAGTGGCACTTACGGGTTGCAAAGCTTCGATGACAACATCGTGGCCGCACGACAGCCCCAAAGCTCAAGGGGCGAACGCCCTAAGTGCGGGCAAACAAGGCCGTCATGAAGTCTTTCGGGGTTCGAGAAAAAGGACGTGTCCCTTTGTGTGGTTGATGTCGAAGGAAAACGGACATCACCGGTCTGAGCCCCCCTCTTTATATATACTCACCGCTGGGTCTGAATCAACATGTTGTGGGGTTTGAGGGGTGGACAGATACAGAAGGAGGGAGGGTAGCCGGTGTTGAATGAGGTTGTGTGCCCCCCAATTGGATTGCACGAGAAGCTAACGACTTACCTACCCTGCCTTGTTAAGGGAGCCCTGCGCCCTAGGAACCCGCAACCACCAAAAAGACAACCACTTCAGATCACTTCAGAATGAGGGTGTATTCGTGAGGGGACATGAAGCCCTTTCAGGCAACTCAACAGAAACGCTTGGCATCTAGTGTCATGGATTCTACCCCCTCTTTGCGGTTTGCCAAAGACCCTGGGCCTTAGGTTCGGAAGCCAGGGAGCGGCGCGGGTTGAGGGGTCTGGTGCTGTGCGGCGAATCGATGCGCGCCTCAACGCCTCCACCATCTCATTCACGATCTGGGCTCTGGATATCCGAGCATCAGTCCTGGGACCGGGAGCTCACGCCGCACAGGAGCCATGCGCATGCAGAAGTTGTCTGGGCAAAGTAATTACTTCACGAACCTCTTTTCCCTCTGTTCTGCTGTGCGGGTCCTGCTCAGCTTGGTGCGGAACTGAGGGCTGAATCCGAACCTATGCAAGCCCGAAGGTAGCACCCAAACCGCACCCACGGCCCTCGCCGGTGGGGCAACAGGCACGGAGGGCCTCCCAATGCCATGGAAAGAAACTTCCCAGGTAAGACCTCTATACCCCCGTTTGGTGTGCTGTGTGCTCGTTCTACTTTGCCCACATTGTGGTCTGTTCATCCCTTGATTAGCTACACTTGTACAAATGTATTATATAATATATATATATATATATATATATATATTGTACATACATACATCGTCATACACGTGCTAGTACGTATATCCACTCAATTATGCAAGCAGTCACACACACACATGCATATTTGCAGTTGATAGTTGATGGCTGAGGGTTGAAACAAATGTATGTTCCTCCAATACGTGTTTTCATGTCTGGACACTTCCCCAGCAAGACAACACTTCTTGGCCCTGTACGAAATCAACATACTGTCAACAAGCATTGTGGCCCTCAGGGCGCTGGCGCCTCTTCCTAAAATGACCAAGAACCCCATGTTCGCCAACTGAATAGGCGAGGTAGCGCCTGGCTTCATTCTCGGCCTCCAAAAGGTTGACCGGTCAGGAGTCCTCATTGGTGTGTTTGCCCTTTTGAGAATCACTAAACCGAGGCTCATTTTGAATTGGAACGCAATCAAACAGTGCCGGGAAGCCCAAAGAAGCCCCCGGTTTGGCCCAACAAGCGCGACACAGGGGCCATCTGTCAGTTGAACCCTGGTGAGGATTCCTTTTCCAAGTTGAACGTCGGAACGCTCATTGCGACTTGGAAAACCGGACTGGAAACCTCAAGCCTCCCTCGTCTTTCGCACCAGGCCTAGCGGACAACATGGAGCTCCACTCGCGCAGCACCAAGTCGTACATGCCGTGGGCCTGGCGATATGGCTATGCCCCGAAAAACCGCTGGCCCTCAGCGCTGAGCGGGGAGTTCCCGGGCTTTATGAATGATCCAGGCATTCTTTAGGGTTTCCTCACAAGACACAGTTCTTAATGCTGGCTCATTGATTCATTTCTGAGGACCAGAAATAACGATGGAACGCAAATGTTGGTGCAGGGAATACCTTGATCCATTCCGCGGATTCCGCGAAAGGATGGGTACGAGGAGGAGGGGAAAGGCGCGACCTCAGCTTCCTCCTCAGTCAAAAACGGCGCTGTTAGTTGTTGCTTTTAAATCCCATTTAGTCTGCAGAAATAACCTAACATGTTGTCAACAGCAGGTCCCCTAAAGCAAACAGAAGTCTTCAAAAACAACAGTTCAACATGAGACCCGAGATTCCTCTATTCATCCATATTTAGTTTCTGGAGACTATCAGCGTGGAGAGTATCAGTGTAAACCACAATCGCATGGCTTCAGGGTTCAAATACCAGCAAACTGGACACGCCCGCAAAATGTGTTCTTGGCAAATCACTATGATACTTGTAATCTGAAATGAGGACTCCAAAAGAAGAAGCCATCACAGGTGCGGTCGCTTACCCCCGATCGGTGAGCTCCTCACTTTGCGCAGTGCTTTCACCCAAGCACTGCGCATTGTTCGAGGCTTAAAGTTCAAAGGTCCAGAATTTGACAGGATTTCTCACTGAAAGGGGTGCCGAATCAGACAGGGTGTGGTGTGTTTGTGGATACAGTACCCTCTTTTGGCCGCTTTTAAAGGCATACCAAAGGGAAACGACACGTGATTATTATTGTTATTATTCTTGTTATTCATATTGTTATTATTATTACTATTATTGTTTGGGGGGTCCCCTATAAAAAGACACACCAACATGGTTGCCATTACCCCCCCGCCCCCGGGGTAAAGATCCTAGCATCATGAAAGCCTCCCGCCTTCCAGAGACGCGCGAGCACGTCCTGAGTTCTGAGGTTCTGAGTAAATTCACCCACGGCTTCAACCCCCCGCAGCCAGTCTATGCTCTCGAAGGGGCAACAACCTGAACCCAAACATGAATGAATACCATGTTTTTTTCTCGGCACCTCGGTCTCAAGGAAAACCAACAAGAAAGTTTAGCTTGTCACTTTGTTGTTTTGAAGCGGTCCCCCTATTTTGATACATACCCAAATAGGTCAAAAGCGGTGTGGCTGACATGGAACTACTCTCTCCTGGCGCGGTTCTGATCGAAGATTCGAAGCCAACATCCCGCGCTTGAAAGGAAAGACTTGCCAAGTCAGTATCAAAACCCCTTCTTTCAACAAGCTAGGGCGGCTGCACCAAGTTCTGTGGGTTTCGCGGGTTTGATTGCTCAGCTGACTTCGGGAAACAACAAAGACAGATTGATCAAGACGGTCATACTTACCTGAATGCAAAGCTACAGCTGCTCAGCTCATCTTGGAATTGCCCTTTTAGATCAACCAGAAGGAAAGTGCCCATCGGGCTTTTCTCAAGCTGGAAACAAAAACAAGGCCATTCTTCAAATCTTAGGCCCTCGGTTTGGACACATGGCGGTTGCCCATGTTTCACCTTGCAGGACGTTGAAGCGCTGATGTTTGAACTTGGCCAAAAGGGGCCCAGGACAAGGGCCCCAACCACCTGAAGCTGATGATCCAAATCCTCAGGTGCTTGGACGTGTCCTTCTCGGACGGATGCATCCAATTCTGGTCAAGGCGCGAGTCTGCCTCGCTCGCGCAAAAAGCCTGGCGGGTCTTCAGGATAGCGAGAGGTCACCTCAAAATAGTCCTCAAAAATGGATTGTGTCCTCATGAACCAAACACCGGATATATGAGTACAAGGAGAAACGTATCATTTATGTTCTCTTCAAAGCGACGCCAAAGAAACACCTTTAATGACCCATGTTCATTTGAAGCTTCCCTGCAGGACATGGGAAATATGGGTCTCCGTTCCCTTGGCATCTGAAGCAAGTTGCCGAGCCCCCGCATCTCTCTCCTAAATTGCCATAGGATACTGTATGCTTTGACCCAGTCTGACATGGAGGGGTGACCACCAATGCGACCTCCCTTTTGCTTGGCTTCGTCTGTGGCCAAAAGGAAGGGCGAACAAGTCTCAACCAGGAAAAAAGTCCCCACCACAAGGCTGCCGGTTTGCCCGGGAAGGTAGCCCCAAAACGCCAAGACACCAGGCAACATGTTCGTGCCCCCAAACACACACCCAGCCTCGACACCAGCCGGGTCCTTCTCTCAATAAATATGTCAGTGACAGGAGCAAAGGAAACTTCAACGTTCAACCCCAAACCTACAATTAAACCTACAATTTAAATCTTTGCTCTGTTCATTTTAGACGTATGGGCCCAAACGTTGAGGAAAAAGGGCTGTGGAAACATTCACCTTCAACCGACACCTAGCTCAGAATCCTACTTGCTGTCCCCTTGGTTTCTCGCCGCGAGCGAGCGGCTTGCCTTCGCAATCTTCCACTCGGCATCGGATCCCGCGCT